>SKCR01023734.1:0-385247 GCA_019454045.1 Zanthoxylum bungeanum | reverse complement strand
CTTGAAGTGACTGGGATCACTGCTGCAAGTTTCCAAACAATTAAATAAAACGGTACTATAAAGTTTGAATAACGGGACAGTGAGCTGGAAATCTTCCAAGCAAGATAACTGTTGCCGAATAAACAATAAATGCGGATTATTGCTGCAGCTGAGGCAGCAAAAGAAGCCATTTGGATCGAACATAAATCTAATTAGATTAGATATAGTTCTGTTAGCAGCTGAACTAGGCGTCAGCACAGGCTAAGGAATTAAAGGTCTCATAGACGATCCAGATATATACTTCTATATCATCTGATTTGTTCGAATCATACATCGTGGCGATGTGATGATCGTGTAAATCGCGTCAGACGATAATCAAACAAATCCGCTGACGAAAACCTTTCCTCAGCAATTTGAGCGAACCGTACATAGTTCAAGTGTTGGACACTTGAGTGACTCGCTACGTGCCAAGTGGGAGATTGTTGGATAATATGACCCATAGCGTCACTATTTGCACAGATCATTGTGTTGTTGTAGCAAATTAACTATGTAATAAGGAAATTGCACTCTCATCATTTGTGATTAGATCACCATAGATATATAAATGAAGAGAGGTCCCTATAATTAGTTCCTGGATTGAGATGATATGAGACAGTATCAGTCCCCGGAGGTTTAATCATTAAATATCCCTAGCCGTAGTATTATCGAGACTGGACATCGATAATGCGGAATAGGCTAGTATTGCACTTGTGTGCGTTGTGAGGGCACAACGGCATAGTTCTCATATATATAAGTATTGGATACTTATGCAACTGCGATAGGAGGTCGTGTTTCACCGATGGTACGGGAAACAGCTTCGCTCTTGATAGACCCCTCGGAATCCCATTGGTATTATGACTATGTGTCTATGGGAGGCCGAAATCAAGGTAGGTGTGTATAGTCTTAACCTGAGACTTGCATCGCTAATACTTACGATAATCGATAAACTTTGGTCTTGGTGGTAGGGGGCTTTGACCGGTTCTGTGTACACCACTTCTGGGTTTATCAGAGAGTCGTAGTGTATTGGGTGTGATGTCGAGACGGAAGTATCACTCCAGTCATAGTGGAGATGATGTCACGCAGGATACGGTATTAGTGCTCTTAAGCGATGCGCATCCAATCGTGATATTATGACCAGGTCATGAATATCCGATTATAGAGACTAGTTACCAGACATCCGATATGTGTTTCGGACGGGGCAGACACTTATCCAGCTCCAGCCCTAGCACGTGACTATCCGATACTGGGCCGATACGCACAATACGATTGTATACTACGCTTGATATAGATCTTAATATTCTTAAATGAATATGACCGGAGAATTTGGTAGACATCGTGCTTTGCTAGGAGCCGACCTTGTCTCGTAAATCGGTAGAACGTAGTACTTGGTACGTACGTGATTCGGATACACCGACGACCGTATTTACTGCCAACGTATCCGGAGATCTCATGGGTCGCTTCCCGATAATACACCGATGACGCATAACTCGCACTCATTAATAATCTGGGATTATACAGAAGAAAGAGAAAATTAATCTAGGATTAATTATGGAGATATTTTATCTAGGATAAAAAATCGTCTAGAGAGAGATAACGATTAATTTGGAATTAATCGGTAAATTAATATATTCGATATATTAAACGAAATTAGATTTCGATGCGGAATTAAAATTAGATTTTAATTCGGGCGAACGAATTAATTTAGAATTAATTCGTTAGCGACGTGAATAGTGAATTCGCTAGGCGTAATCATTTAATTACGACGCGACAGAAAAATCGTTAATTTGGAATTAGCGAACCCGAGCCCGAGTATGATTGCGAGCGCATTCGTATTTCGAATTTGAGTGCGGCGACGCAAGTCACATCAAGCGTCAAATCAATCGTCACATCAAACGTCAAATCAAAAGTCACTTTGAGTGATTGATTGATTGATTTGATTGATGGATTGAGTGAAAGACACACATCACATCACCTTTTAAAGTGACATGTGAATAGTGATGGAAGTGGGTGGAATAGTAACCTTGATGGATGTGTAATTGATTTACATTTATTTTATTGGATAAAATAAAAGGAAAAGGCTTATTATTTTTTGGAAAAATATATAAGTGTTTCTTGTAAATCATTTTAACAATTTAATCCATTTACAAATTTTTACTTTTCTTCATTCTCTCTCACGCCCAAGGGGCTCTCTCTTCTTCTTCTTCACAGCTCACTGCCGTGAGCTTCAAGGGAGGGAATGAGTGATTTTCATTTGATGAAATCAAGTGCTAGCTCCTTTTCAGCCTCCTTGAGAGTTGACAGTAAATCTCCAAGAGTATCACTGGTGTTCATCAAATTATAATTTATGATGAACTGTCTCCAGGAATCGGGGAGAGATTGCAGGACCATGTCCACAGTAATCTCTGCCTCAAAGACTATCCCCATGTTGGCCAGCTCATCGATGTCAGCGACCATCTGAGCCACGTGGGACTCAATAGATATGCCATCTGTCATGCATGAGCGAAAGAGCTTCTTGACTAACTCGTACCTCTGTATCCTCTTGTTAGAGCGATGCAGATCTTGCAACCTTGCTAACATATTATAAGGATCCAAGTCCCTATTTTGTCTGCGAAAGTGCTGAGTCATCGAAGCAAGCATAATGGACTGAGTTGTGTCACAATCATCGCTGTGAGTCTTCTAAAGCTCCAGCTCAAGTGTCTCATTCGGTCCGGGCTTAGGCCCAAGAGGTCTTTGTATAGTATACAACAGCCTCTCTGAACCTAGGACAATCCTAAGGTTCATTTCCCAATCAGTAAAATTTGTGCCCTTGAAGACATTATCTCCCATGATAATATCACGGACATTTCCTTTGCCAGTCATCTTGATCTACGATAGTCTAACTATCTAGTCAACGATAATGGGTACAGTCTAACTGTTACATAGAAAAATAACAATATATTAGTCCAACTAATAAAGTAATATTGACGAAATTTTTTGAAAGCGCGTAAAGCTTAGTAGCTGAATGAAATTGTAAATTCAATACTAGCCTCCCACTATTTTTCGGGAAGCCTCTAACCCTCTGTTGAGTACTCGGGAAACCTAGTTTCCTAGTGGGCTAAGATCCCGTTAAATAACATACAACCTTGACTTTGGCCAACAAGCTGTATGAAACTTAACTAGGTAGATCTCGAAGATCAATTGGATCTCATCCAATTCCTAGATCCGGTAGGTGGACATCCAAGTCCGAAACACATATACTTTATATATGCCAATATGTCAAACATATTTTCCTTACCTTTTTTTCCTCTGAATCAACTAAGCCTTGGCGTTGGCACAACAAGCTTAATGATTCCAGTTAAGCGGGACCCATTGACATGGAAAGTTTCGTAATCAAAGTAAATTAATAACGATATGCAGATGGATATTTAAACAGATTGTTCCTAGAACAAATCGCTCCATTTCCTCTCCCCGACTAGAACTATTCTAACTCCTACCCTTTTACAAAATACAATAAAGAAACCTCATATACATTGAGGGGAATAGGTGAGAAGAGATTACAAGGAGTAATGAGATTAAAGGCTGGACACGCAGGTCCAATTTAATAAATTCTAAACTTATTACAATTTCCAAAATTGCCCTTGCCCTTCTAATATCCATCTGATATACGTTATTCATACATCACATATATGTATTCAATCAAAACATGTTTATTACAATCAATCTAATCCAATTAATTAATCTTTGATTAATGACCATCCATGTTCAAACAATGATTTGATTTGCGCGAGTCCAACTCGTTTAAGAATAAATACTTTTGAGTACGTATTCTTGAATTATATCGAACTACAACTTAAATCCAATTTATTTGTATTCAATACTAATTCTTATTTAATTCCAAATTAAATATTTACACTTACATAGTTGCCTTAAAGACTTGGATTCCAAATCCAATCTTGATGGGTCTCAAAGGCCCAATAACATCCAATGTCTTTTTAATTAAAGTCCAATGGGCTTTTAATTGATTCTAAAGGCATGAGCTTTGGCCATAATGGATCAAACCCAAAATGCCAAGGCCCAATAGGAATCACCCTATTGCCATCAAATCAATTTAGACCCATTAGGCCCAATCAAATACTTTAAAGGGCCAAGTGATGTATTTGGACTTCATGGAATTGGTTTTGGGCCCAATTGGATCCAATCCAAAAGTCCAAAACCAAACTTGGTCAAACCAAGCCCATTAGGCCCAAATACACACTTTTAGCCCAATTCAATTTTAATTCATTTTATCATAATTATAATATTCCAAATATCATAATTATTTTAATTAAAGTGCATTAGCCATAATTAATTAATTAAACTCAATATTTCCATAATGTTAATTAACTTAATTAATCATGCTTAAACTAATAATTCATGCTTAACATAAAATCAAGCCAAAACACATCATTGCATGCTTGAGACATATTGAAGCCTAAGATCATCATTTCATGCTCAACATGCACTTTGATTTTAACATGAACATTATAGACATTGATTCTAATCATATTAAACCAACTATCATCATTTAAACATGCATCCAAACACATTATTTCATGTTTCAAAAAACAAAAACTGCAGTGTATAGGGCAGTGAACTTTCGGCCATGCTAAGGAATTTTTATTTTTTATTGCTTTTGATTTATTTGAAATCTAATCATGCATAACTCTAAGTTATCATGTTGTAAACATACTCAAAGCATCAATTTCAAAAAATCATGCTCAAAATCAAAAAGCCCCAAATTTTTAGGTTCAAGAACCCTAAAATTATCATGCTTAAATTAGGCTCATGATACCATTGTTAGTGTTCCAAGAACAATATAAGGATCTAATAAGCATGCATAATAAAAGATTTGATCATTATAAGGTGCGGAATATACTTACAATGAGTTTTAGAGCTTTTAAAATTTTGAGATCCAAGATCTCCAAGATCCAAGCTTTAGGATGATTCCAAGCTATTGAGGAGTTTCCCTATCACATTTGTTCACTTCCAAAGTGCTAGCTTTTGTTGATTTGAAAATCAAATCAAAGAGAGGAGGAGAGCACCAAATTCGGCCAAGGCAAGCTCTTTAGGGTTTTGTGTTTTTGATTTTGTGTCTCTAGTGTTCACACAAGTTGAATGCCTTTTTGTTATTTACCAAAAAGTGAAACCATTTCACCTTTTACCCAAAACAAGGTAGAGATTGGTAAATGGTTTTCATTAAGGCAAAACAAGGTGGTTGTGTGGTGGGAACACCTACCACACTTTTGGCTCCAAATATTTGAATCCGAAATTCAAATATCTCTACGGGCATTTGCCGCGGCTCGGTTCCGTTTAATCCGATTAAACAAACCTTCATCGCTAAATAATTAAATCTAATTTAATTAAATAACGATGCCTCGTAAATATATATCGAACGTCGTTCACGAACTAATTCTAAATTAATTCGTTCGTTCGCATTAAAGTCCGACTTTAATCTCGTAATGAAATCCAATCCATTTTGATATATCCGATATATTAATTTTAGCTCATTTGAATAAATTAAATAGAAAAATCAAATTTAACTATTAAATTTATTTTACCGATTAATTCCAAATTAATCGCGTTCTTTCACCACTGAACACTTTTAATCCCAGATTAAATAAAGCCCATATTAATCCCAGATTAATTTTCTCTCTCTTAATTAATCCCAGATTAATTCCAATTTAAGGCAACTGTCATCGGTGAATCCTTGGGAAGTGACCCAAGAGATCTCTGGATATGTTGGCAGTAAATTTGGTTATCGGACTATCCGATAAAGTGAGTACCTCGTACTACGTGCTTACCAATTTACAAGACATGGTTGGCTTCTAGCAAAGCAACGTGCCCACCCAATTCTCCAGAAATATTCTTACTGGAATATATAATCTATGTCAGACGTAGAATACCTAGTATCTCGTATTTCGATCCAGTATCAGATGTCACGTGCTAGGCCTGGGGCTGGAATAGTGTCTGCCCCGTACGAAGCACATATCGGATATCAAACAACTAGTCTCTTTGAATCGGATAATCATGACCTTGTCACATTATCCCGATGGTTGCAACACAATAGAGAACGAGTTATGAATCCATGCGTGATCATCATCTACATATGTCTGGAGTGATACTTCCGTCTTGACATCACATCCAATACACTACGATTCTCGATAAACCTAATAGAGGCGTACACAGAACCTGTTAAAGCCCTGGACGACCAAAACCAAAGTTTACCGATTGTCGCAAGTATTAGCGATGTAAGTCTCAGGTTAAGACCAAATACATCTACCCTGACGCGGACTCCCATAGACACATATACATACTACCAATGGGATTCCGCGGGGTCTATCCAGAGCGAAGCTATTTTCCGTACCATCGGTAAAACACAACCTCCTATCGCACTTGCATAAGTATCCTAGACTTAAACATGTTAGAACTGTACCGTTATGCCCTCACAACGCGCACAAGTGCAATACTAGTTTATTCCGCATTATCGATGTCCAGTCTCGATAATACTACGACTATGGATATTTAATTATTAAACCTTTATGGATTGATACTGTCTCATATCATCTCAATCCGGAATTAATCATATGGACTTTTACCATTTATATATCATAGTAAATAAATTACGAAATGATAAAAGATAATTTCAATATTACATATTCAATTTTGTACAAAACACAATGTCTTTTACAAACAGTGACGCTATGGGTCATAATTGTCTAACACATCCATCATGTGTTTACGGTCTAGTAAATTCATGGCCGTGGTATAACTTCGGATATCAATTTCGAGTGTTATTTAGAGATCGTAAATTGAAAGTCGACTGTATTATATCGAATAGATTTGACATTCTCATCTATATCCTAGGTATAATACGGATGGCCTGTGACGGAGGGATTATACGTATGTAATGACCTCGACTTACATAGTTTAGCGAGATTATATGTGGTCTTCATAATCCAAGAGTGGGTGGATTATAGACACGAAATCGGATTTCATGACGGATAGACCTAAACTTAGAGAGTCCCACAATATGAAGTGTACTCGTTGAGCACTTGGGCAATGTGATATGAATAATACGAAATATTCATAATACTTCACGGATTAAATGAGTTAATTCGATCGGTTAATCGTTAAACGATAACACATGTAATTAAGGGATTTTGTCCGCTAATAATTATTGTGTATTTGTATTTGATATATAATTTGATTAGATACAATTAATTACTCATCAAATGGGATTTTGACACATGTCATGTATATATGTATTTATTATTTATTGTAAATAAAATACATATATTTGTGTAAATTAATTATTTAATTATTTAATTGTTAAATAATTAAATAATTATTTTTTCCAACCTTATTCATTTGTCATAATTGTTATGAAAAATGGTGGATTATGATTGGAACACATGGTATGGCTTTTAATTTCACTTTATTATGTCTTAATTTGATTGGATAAAGTAAAGTGAAAATATTTTTTAATTAGTTTAAAATAACAAAAGGCAAAATTGCCCTTATTTCCTATACAAGTTTCGACCACATATTCTTTTAAAAGGTGAAAAATTGTTTTCTCTCTAATATCATCACTCCACTTTCGAAATTTCAAGAAAAAATGGGTTTCTAACTTTGTTTGGTAAATCCATAAAGAAATGAAGCAAAAATCAAGAAAAAAGTTTAGGAAAAATAAGGATTAAAGGTAATATTTCATAACCCTAAACTTAGAAATTTTATTTCTTGTTTCTTGATCATTTAGAATGGTTCTAGGGTTCTTTCATTTCTTGAAAAATTTGGGGCTTTTGGTTTTGTTGGATGGATTAGGAAGATTGATGCATCTATGAATAGAAATTAAACTAGATTAAAGTAATTTAGGTTCAATTTATTGTTGGACAATATTGTTGCCATTCTAGAGTTATTGATTCACTCTTAGATAGCCTAGAATTGTTCTAGAGTTGTTCATATGTGATGGGACTCATTTGGTGATGGATTAATTAGATTAATCTTGTTGAAAATTGGATTAAAGTATGAATTTTTGTCCAATTTTGTTTTCTGCTCGGACCTACAAAATTTTCTATTTTGGGGATGCAATTGTTATCTTTTGACTATTTTGGATGTGTTTTGGGAGTTGGCATAATTTCCGGAAAATGTTTCCGACTTGAAATAGGTGAAAATGGCCAAAAACGATGTTATTAGGAGGATTTTGAGCTAATCGAGTGACGACTATCCAAACAGTGAGTATGTCACTGCTTGGGCAGCCCATGAACTGCCTCAACACTATTGGAGCTGACCTGGGCAGTTTCCATGAGTGTCGGGTAGTAGGTTCGGTCAAAAACATGTTTTAGGTAATTTTATGGAAAAACAGTTTTCGTAAAAGTTTCGCGAGTTTTTCAACTTGTTTATGCCAATATTTATATTGAATAAATAGATTAAGGTGAAATATGAATAATTATTCATATTAGCTATTGAATAATTTATTCGGCATTTTTTAAAAAAAAATAAAACATGATTTCGCCCGAACCCGTGTTTTCGCAGCGCCCATCGCCCAAAACCCCAATAAAAATGGTATCAGAACGGGTCTGATGCTTCATCCATTACATTATCATGCTTGATATTTGATATATAATCCAATTTTAATGTTTGCACATGCTTGGAATCTAGATATGTTTCTTTACTTTTTGGTTATACACTAACGGAAATGTGACTGAAATTTAATAGTTAATTAAGTTATGTTTTCTATAGGAAGAATTGAAATGTTTAGAAAATGATTTAGATTATCTGCATTTGATGTAGAGTGTAGCTTCCATAGGAAAATCCCCGCTTAGAAATAAAGCCGTAAAGTAACATGTATTGGATACATATTTTTTTGTCCGCCTTGTCAATACGGTTTATGGGTAACTTTCTATGGCTGTATTCGAGATCTTGCCAAAGCAATTATGGTGTAGTTGATAGAATTTTATCCATACCAGTTGTAAATTGATACTAGACAAATTCAAATGAATGTGGAAATCCTAAACGTGCCAAAGATGTCAGGACTACTTCGGTAGCTTGAGTTTGTCATTGGCAAGTGTAGCCTTGATACGTCTCCCTGTGAACGAGCCAAAGCTGTCACAGTGAGAAACGATCAGGACCAAAACCAGGAGTCACTGGTGAGTGATTGACAAAAAGTTGTCTACCTAATGAATATACGTAGACTAGATCGTGTCAAAGCTGTGAGTCGAATTATATTCATGTGATTCTACTCTCACTATGGAATTCGATTTAATTATTGAATTCCCGTTGTCCGTTGGGGATTACGGTATTATGTAAAGTAGTGGGAGACACTGCTGAGTTTAAAATCCATAACTCATGCAGGTCACAATTTTATGGAATTTACTGCTTTCGTTTTCCTTTCATTCTATACTATTTATAGAATTATGCTTCTAATCCACTGTATTGTATATTACTTGAATATATAGGTTTTCTGACTTTACTTATGGTTGTACAGTTCTATAATAGGTTCTAGAAAGACAATAGACTTAGATATTGTTAGATTAGTTGAAATCATCGGGAACTGTTGTTCCGATTTTCTTGAAAATCAAGATGATTTGTGACTTAGTTTCTAAGTCGCGATAGGTAATCTAAATAGATATCTGTTTTGAAATATAGTTATCTAGTCAGAACTGTTTCTTATGCAGTAAGAATTGACACGAATTAGTTCATGTCTTGAGATTCTTGACTGGAATTAAGAAAACCCCTCTAGTATTTGTTTGTCTTATAATGACGTTTCTTAGCTTTAGTAACTTTTAAAAGTCACGTGTCTGACATTGTTTGCAAATCAATTATTTGCAATCGTTGTGAATAATTGAACGCAAATTATAAAGCTTAAGAAATGAGATGCATATAGTTGTGTATAGAGAATATCGATTCTCACAATACGACAACTATAAGTATTGGATACTAGATATCTCGTCTAGTTAATTAAAATAATATTTAATGACTGTTTTGATATTTGATATCAGAACTTGTGACTATTGGATAGTTACTTGTTCTGTATAAATAGTTGTTACATATTTTAATATAACTAATAGTGTCATTGATGAAAGATGAACATTAAGAAAATATATTCGGTAAAATAGATAACTTAGAACTGTGTTTTATGAAGTTTTATCGCAAAAGCATTGGATGCTTATTCCGTATGGTAAAGGATGGTCTGATACGAAATCACACCACATATCCTTATCCATTTAATGAATATTGTATTCAGGTTGTGATTAAATCTCATTTAACCAATAATTATCATTGGACCATAGATTTATTAAACCAATACATTGGATGTATGTAGTTTAATGAATTAGAAATTTCCACTAATAGTTTTCTTTACTTCGTAACTTAGTTAATGATTTTTCATGACTTAATTACATGTTTCTATTAGAAAACATGTTGAATGTCTTGAATTGTTCAAGAACCGTCAATATGTTACTAATGAAACTCGGATAGAATATTTTAAATAGTTCAAAGATATTTTATCTGAAGTGTTGAAAACTATAAAATTCGTTGTGAATCTTTGAATTGTTTGAAGATGTTTGATTTGATCAAACTCATGAATTTAAGGTAATTAGTTTTAAAGTTATTTGATGAATATGATTCTTACTCAATATTAAACTCCCGCGATTTCATTATGATGGAATTGGTTAGTGGGAGTTATCGAATCTTATAAGATTTGATTCATTGATATTGAGTGTTACTGATTTAGTTTTTTTAATACTCTTGGGGTTATCCATTAACACTAATTCATCCTTTTAGTTATTGTTCCATTCGTTTCTACAATTACGTATATGATATGTATAGGTAGAAAATTCGAATCTTGAAAAGTTTAAGATTTGAATCTTTCCTTTGTATAATGGTTATATAATTGAAAGTACTTGGGCCTCGGAGGTACAAGTAAGGTTATCATTTATTCTATTTGATAGAATATTGTATTATATTTGATAGAATATCTTTTCTACTGTCCCGAGTAACTAAATTATTTTGTTACTTGGTGTTTGGCATTGGATGTTGACGATTGTAGAAAAGACTTGACTTACTGAAGTCAAATGTGAAAATGATAAATTGTAATGGAACTACATAATTAATAAGATGAAAAGACCTTTAGACAACTTCCTTATAAGTTCAATAGGATTTCGGAATCATTTACAAAGTATTTGATACTTAATGATTATGATGTTTTCTTATCGAAGAAAATTATCCTATAACTTATAGTGGGAGCGATATTTGATATCGATTCTGGAAAATTAACATTGAACCATACATCTAAGATTGTTCATGGCTTACGACGATCAAGTTTTGAACTAGATTAGGCTTTCGTTATGAATAGTTCATAAAATGTGCAAATGGTTTGCGCATCAAAAGCAAAATGAGCTTGATAAAGGCTTGACCTTTATAGTATGACAATAAGAAAGTTATACTCAGTAGTCTATTGTAGATTCTGAGAAAACTTGTCTCTAGTTACACTAATTGAACAATTAGAGATTTGTTGGTTAATGTTGACATTAAACTATGTTTTTGGCCAAAGAATGCAAAATGGCGTTCTTGAATGGTTTCTTTGAATAAGAGATCTATTTTGGTTTCTTTATTTAAAGAAGTTCATTCTAGAATGGCCCTAGAGTTTATATTCTGCCAAGATCACCGTTTGATATACTGGCTTATGGAGCCTATTGTAGACTCAGATAAGTTTTCCGGAAATCCGTGTTCTTTGATTTTGATACAGTCAAATTGTCTGGTTTTATCAAAACATAGAGAATGTATTTTTGACAATAGGGTCAGTGGGAGAGTACAAATTTCTTTATAGTGTTATATATCATAACGACATTATCATTATTAAAGTAATAATGAGATGTTTGTAAGTAAAATGTTTACTTAAGTCTTTTTTTCTCCGTGTAAGTAGTGAGAGTAGTCTATGTTATATTTGATATAAAGTTTATATATATGATATGAAACTGAGAGACTTATGATATACTCTCATTAGTCGCATATTAGATACGATCTAATAAAGGACACAGTAAGAGTATTTGTATGACAGTTAGTATAACTGTTTGACAGTTAACGTGTCTTTTATGTATATAGTATTTGTCTTTCGTAAAAGATGATTCTTTTGTCGAAAGAAAGATTGATTAGAATGTCTAGTCAACTTTATGCATCATAAGATGATGGCGTAACGAATACTATATTATATGCGATTAAAGATATCAATTTAATTGTAAATGTTACTAGTTATTTTGATATGCTGCTGACCATTAGATGGGTCTTGGAACATGTTCTTTTTGATCTTTGAGATATTAAGAATGAGTTTCTCGTTCATGGATAATTTAATCTGCAACCACAAGGTCAGATTAGTTTTGATTCTAATTATGACACTAGATGGTCTAAGTCATATAAAGTCAAAAAAGATACAGTGTGAGTGTCACCATTGATTCTACTAAATTAGTGAAATCAGTTGCAACTTATGAAGTTGCATAGTGACCCAATAGATTACAAGTTTTAATATTAGTATAGTGCTTGCGGTTGTTTCATAGTATTTAGATTTGATCTCTAAATACATAGACAACTTAGTAGCTATAGCACAATACTGATATAGCATATAAGTCATATTGATGTGGAATTTGGATTCTGCTAAAGATGAATGATGCTGGCTTAGGAAAACAGTTGGGTTTGTTGGACATACTTAATTTGTTAAAGCAGACTTACTTGTTGTTGCCTACCTCTTGAGAGTTGGTGAGCTCTTGGGGGCCATGAGTATGCAATACACATTAAGATGTGTATAATGTTGGGGTTGGTGCTCACAGCGCCAATTCCCGGTTGTATTTCATTGTAAATACTTCTGTAAAACAATGTTATTATGAATAATATATGCAGTTTCTTTAATATAATGAATCTTATAATATGGTAAAGACGTAATGACCCTAGAATGATTAGTCATGATACAGTTGCAAAAACGTCGCAACGGACATTGACAAATATCATGACGTTATCATTCTCAGACTGTTCCTGGTCAAGGTTTACACTGCTTGGTCAGTATAGTAAACCCGTTGAGATCGGTACAAGTCGTATACTGGAATATATGATTCCAATGGTTTCTCAATGAACCATAAGTCTTGAAGACTAGTATAGACATGTAGGTGTTTATAGCGGATAAACATTGAACGACTCACCGAAGATTCTTAATGGATGGTACACCAGCGTCAATAAGAATCTTCTTGGGTTGAGTAGCACTTGTAATTCTTAGACTTGAGATGCCATTGTGGGCACATGAGACATCTTCTACACTTATATGGCAGTCACGTCACCGATCTATTTAGATCAGACCTCCGCATGTTCGTTGGGTGTAGATAGATCCTCAGGGTGTCCTATGTGTGTCAAGATAGGATCCGTCAGTTCTGTGTACCAGAGCATAGGTAGTCCATATAATTAGCAATCAGATAAAACCATGGGCCCGTGGAAAAGTTTAGAAGCTAGTTCTAAACAATCTTGTGAGATTGCTAATAGAATAGTCGACTGGATAATCCTCATAGAGATTTGACGTTTACATTTATATCTCTGGGATACATCCGGATACCTGTGACGGAGGAATTAAACATTTTCCATGACCTCGACCTGTATGATTCAGCCAGATTATCCGTGATCGTCATAATTTACGGGTGGATAAATTATGGACACGAAATTGGATTTCGTGACGGATATGCCTGAATCTAGAGAGTCTCAATAATGAAATAAACTCGTAGAGCACTAGAGCAACATAAATAAACAATTTTGATTGTTTATAAAGTCATTTAAAGGATAAACGCAAAATACACGTGTAGGGACCCGATAGTCATTTCTTTAATTGTTGTGTATTTACATTTAATACTTGATTATTTTAAATACACATTAATTAAATGTCAAATTGAGATATTTGACTTATATCATAAATGAATATATGTATTTGATATTTAATGTAAATATAATACATATATTTAAGATATTTGTATTTAATTAATTAATTAATTATTTAATTGTTAAATGATTAATATAATTAAAATATAAATATCTTAACTTTAGATATTTATTTTGAAATGATTAAAGTTGCCTATGTTGACTTAAATAAATATCTAATAAAGTTGTTAATAAGATATTTATGCAAGTTGACTAAATTTGGTTGAAATGAAAATGAAATTAATTCACTTATATTTGGCTTGGTCATTTTCGGCCAAAGGCAAAATGGAACAAGTATAAATTGATTTTCATTTCACTTTACCACTAACCTAATACACTTTAGCAAATAAACTCCATTGAAGAAAGCTAAGGAAAGCTTGAGAAAAGAAAGACATATCAAAGAAAGCTTGGAATTTTAGTAAGTTTTTCAAACTTGCTATTAGAGAGGATTATGTTCCTTAGGTTCTAGGCTTCAACATGTGATGTTCTTAGATTATTTCTTTCTTTATTTCTTTGTGTTTTTGTTGATGGAAGTTTGATTGAAAGTGTTGAGCATGTATGATGAAGAAAGCTTGTGACTATTGTAGTTGTAAGCATTCTTTTAAGGTTTTGGAAACCATGTTGCTAATCTAGAGTTGTTGACCCACTCTTAAATGACCTAGATTTGATCTTGAGTTGTTTCATTGTGTTGAGACTTGGATTGGATGTAATAATGATGATTGAAGTAATTGATTTAAAGTATTTGGTCTAATTTGTCCAATTTGTGGAAATTGAAAAATTAGGGTTTATAACTAATTCCAAATTTGGGGCTTTTCATTTATGTTGTGCAATTGGATGTATATAAGATGCATATAAAGTTTCATGTTCATTGGATTGCATCTTGATGTGTTTTGATGTATGAAATCACAAAAGGCACAAATGCCCCCTTATGGTGCTCTCGGCCTTGATGAAGAAAATTGGGGATTTTTGTTGATTTGGTGTTTTGATGTTTTGAACATGCTAAGTTCATCTTAGAAATGATTTAGAATCATTCAAAATTGATTAGATCAATTTCGGACTAAAATGGACAAAACACCATGTAAGGGTAATTTGGTAAATTCACTTGAATATGATTCATTTGAATTTTTTTTTCATAATTTGATTATTCGAATGTTAAATAAATATGTTTATTTAATTAATCCGAGAAAAAGTTTTGAAATCTGAAAATACGATTTTCACCGCTTCCGCTGCGTTACCGGATTCAGCCCCTAGAAAAACTCATTCATATAAGATATCGTGAATTGGCACTAGAGCAAATGGGAGAAATTGTTAGGGTTGGTGCTGCGAGTGCCAATCCGGATCGTATTTATGTCCGATTCATAAATACGAACAATTCCATTTTCTATATTATTGCTAATTTAACGGTAGCACCCTTGTCTTTTATACACTTATTCAATCTAATGAGATTAGATATCTGATTACGATTAAATCGAAACTGAATCAGGTAACACCCTTGTCTTTTATCTGATTACGATTAAAGACCCTAGGATTTACAATATAATGCGCAGTTACAACGCATTTTATAATTGACATTGGGAAGCGCGCTATTAGTTTTATATCCCTAATTAAAGTTCCTGGTCAAGATTTACAGACATGGGTATATCATGACTTGGTCCGATGGTTTATCCTAGTGAACCATGAGTCTCGAGAGACTCGTATAGACATGTAGGTATTTATTTGATAAGACACTGAACGACTCACTGAAGGTTTCCTAATAGATGATACACCAACTTCAATATGAACCTTCTCGAGTTGAGCGAGCATAGTGGTCCTTCGACTTGAGATAGTACTGTGGATATATAAGCTATCCTCCACACTTTGATGGCAGTCACGTCAACGATCTATTTATGATCAGACCTCCGTCTGTTCGTTGGGTGTGGATTGATGCTCATGATATCTTGTGCTTTATCAAGATAGGATCCGTCAGTCCTGTGTACAGGGCATAGGCATCCAGCATGTGTTTACAATCTAGTAAATCCATGGTCATGCTATAACTTCAAAAATCAATTTCGAGTGTTATTTAGAGATCGTAAATTGAAAGTCGACTGTATTATACCGAATAGATTTGACGTTCTCATCTATATCCCAAGTATAATACGGATGGCCTGTGACGGAGGGATTATACGTATGCAATGACCTCGACTTGCAAAGTTTAGCAAGATTATCTATGGTCGTCATAATCCATGAGTGGGTGGATTATGGACACGAAATCGGATTTTATGACGGATAGACCTAAACTTAGAGAGTCCCACAATACGAAGTGTACTCGTTGAGTACTTGGGCAACGTGATATGAATAATATGGATTATTTATAATATTTCACCGGATTAAATGAGTTAATTCGGATTGTTTAATCCTTAAATTATAACACATGCAATTAAGGGATTTTGTCCACTAATAATTATTGTGTATTGCATTTGATACATAATTTGATTAGATACAAATTAATTATTCATCAAATAAGATTTTGACACCTGCCATGTATAAATGTATTTATTATTTAATGTAAATAAAATACATATATTTGTGTAAATTATTGTTTAAATAATTATTTTTTCCAACCTTATTCATTTGTCATAATTGTTATGACAAATGGTGGATTATGATTGGAACACATGGTATGGCTTTTAATTTCACTTTATTATGCCTTAATTTGATTGGATAAAATAAAGTGAAAATATTTTTTAATTAGATTAAAATAACAAAAGGCAAAATTGCCCTTATTTCCTCCACAAGTTTCGACCACATCTTCTTTTAAAAGGTGAAAAAAATTTTCTCTCTAATATCATCACTCCATTGCCGAAAGTTCAAGCAAAAATGGGTTTCCAACTTTGTTTGGTAAATCCATAAAGAAATGAAGCAAAAATCAAGAAAAAAAGTTTAGGAAAAACAAGGATTAAAGGTAATCTTTCATAAACCTAAACTTAGAAATTTTGTTTCTTGTTCTTGATCATTTATAATGGTTCTAGGGTTCTTTCATTTCTTGAAAAATTTGGGGCTTTTGGTTTTGTTGGATGGATTAGGAAGATTGATGCATGTGTGAATAGAAATTGAACTAGATTAAAGTAATTTAGGTTTAATTTATTGCTGGACAATATTGTTGTCATTCTAGAGTTATTGATCCACTCTTAGATAGCCTAGAATTGTTCTAGAGTTGTTCATATGTGGTGGGACTCATTTGGTGTTGGATTAATTAGATTAATCTTGTTGAAAATTGGATTAAAGTATGAATTTTTGCCCAATTTCGTTTTCTGCTCAGACCTGGGAAAATTTTTCTTAGGGATGAAATTTTTATCTTTTCAATGTTTTATATGTGTTTTGGGAGTTGGCATAATTGCCGGAAAGTATTTCCGACTTGAAATAAGTGAAATGGCCAAAAAAGCCGTTACCAGGTGCATTTTGAGCCAACCAGGTGACAGCTGTCCAAACAGCGAGTCCGTCACTGTTTGGGCAGCCTATGAACTGCCCCAACACTATTGGAGCTGACCTGGGCAGTTTCCATAAGTGTTGGGTAGTCGGTTAGGTCAAAAATACGTTTTAGGTAATTTTACGAAAAAATGGTTTTCGTAAAAGTTTCACGAGTATTTCAACTTGTTTATGTCAATATTTGATATTGAACATATAGGTTAAGGTGAAATATGAATAAATTATTCATATTAGATATTGAATAATTTATTCGGTATTTTAAAACAGTTTTAAAATATAATTTCGCCCGAACCCGCGCTTCCGCTTCACCCATCGCCCAAAACCCCAATAAAATGATGGTCTGATATAAGATCACACAACATATCCTTATCCATTTAATGAATATTGTATTTAGGTTGTGATAAAATCTCATTTAACCGATGATTATCATTGAACCACCGATTTATTAAACTAATACATTGGATGTGTGTAGTTTAATGAATTAGAAATTATCTTGTATAGTTTTCTTTGCTTCGTAACTCAGTTAATGAATTGTCATGACTTAGTTACATATTTCTAATAGAGAACATGTTGAACGTCTTGAATTGTTCAAGAACTGTCAATATGTTTCTAATGAAACTCGGATAGAATATTTTGAATAGTTCAAAGATATTTTATCTGTAGTGTTGAAAATTATATCTTTAGAAATTCATTGCTCGTCTTTGAATTGTTTGAATATGTTTGATATGATCAAAAGCATGAATTTAAGGCAATTAATATGATGTTAATTAATGAATGTGATTCTTACTCAATATGATTCTTCCACGATTCTATTTTGATGGAATTGGCCATTGGGAGTTATCGAATCTTATATGATTTGATTCGTTGATATTGAGTGTTACCAAATTAGTTTTTCAATACTTCTGGGGTTATGCTCCAGAAACACTAATTCATCTCTTTAATTAAGGTTTCATTAGTTTCTACAGTTACATATATGATATGTATAGTAGAAAATTCGAATCTTGAAAAGTTTGAGATTTGAAACTTTCTTTTGTATAATTGTTATATAATTGAAAGTACTTGTGCCTCGGAGGTACGAGTGAAAGGTTTATCATTTATTCTATTTAATGGAATATTGTATTCTAATTTGATGGAATATATTTTATATGATCCTGAGTAATAAAATTGTTTTATTACTTGGTGTGTGACATCAAATGTTAACGATTACAGAGAAGACATGAATTATTGAATTCAAATGTGAGAATGATAAATTGTAATGGAACCGCACAATTAATAAGATGAAATGACCCTTAGTCAACTTCCGTATAAGTTTAATAGGATGTCAGAATCATTTACAAAGTATTCGATACATAATGTTTCTGTTGTTTTCTTATTGAAGAAAATTATCCTATAACTTATAATGGGAGCGATATTTGATATCAATTTCAGAAGTTACCATTGAACCATAAATCTATAATTGTTCATGTCTTACTACGATCAAGTTTTGAACTTGAATAAGCTTTCGTTATGAATCGTTCATGAAATGTACAAATTATTTACGCAGCAAAAGAAAAGTGAGCTTGTTAAATGTTTGACCTTTACTGTATGACAGTGAGAAATGTTATACTCAGCAGTCTTTTGTAGATTCTGAGAAAACTTGTCTCTGGTCGCACTGATTGAACAATTAAAGATCTGTTAGTTAATGTTGATATTAAACTACATTTTGGCTAAAGAATGCAACCTGGAGTTCTTGAGTGATTTCTTCGAATGAGAAATCTGTTGCGGTTTCCTTGTTTGAATAAATTCATTCTAGGATGGCCCTAAAGTTTGTATTCTGCTAAGATCACAGTTTAATATGCTAACTTATAAAGCCTATTGTAGACTCAGATAAGCTTTTCGAAAATCCATGTTCTCTGATTTTGATATAGTCGGATTGTCTGATTTTATCAAAGTATATAGAATATATATTTATTAATAGGGTCAGTGGGAGCGTACAAATTTCTTTCTAAGATTATATATCCTAACGATATTATCATTATTAAATTAATAATGAGATGTTGGTAAAGTAAAACGTTTACTTAAGTCTTCTTTTCTCCATGTAAACAAGTGGGAGCAGTCTCTGATATATTTGATATAAAGTTTTATATATGATATAGAATTAAGAGACTTGCAAGATACTCACATTAGTTGCATATTAGATATTTTCTAATAAAGGACACAATAAGATTATATGTATGACAGTTAGTATATCTGTTTGACAGTTAATGTGTCTTTTTATATATAGTATTCGTCTTTCGTAAGAGATGATACCTTTTGTCGAAAGAAAGATTGATTGGAATGTCTAGTCAATCTTAGGAATCATAGGATGATGGCGTAATGCATACTGTATTACGTGCGATTAAAGATATCTATTTAATCATAATTGTTACGATTTATTTTGATATGCAGTAGACCATATGATGGGTCTTGAAACATGTTCTCTGTGATCTTTGAGATATTAAAAATGAGTTTTTAATTCATGGAAATTTTAGTGTGCAACCATAAGGTCAAATTAGTTTTGATTCTAATTATGACATCAGATGGTCTATGTTATATAAAGTCAGAAACGATGCATAGGGAGTGTCACTATTGATTCTACTAAACTAGTAGAATCAGTTGTAACTTATGAAGTTGCATAGTGACCTAATAGATTAGAAGTTTTCATATTAGTGTAGTGCTTGCGGTTGTCTCATAGTATTTGGATTTCATTTCTAAATATATAGACAACTCAGTAGCTATAGCACAATACTAATATAGCGTCGAAATCATATTAATGTAGAATTTGGATTCTGCAGAATATGAATGATGCTAGCTAAGGAAAACGATTGAGTTTGTTTGACAAAATTAATTTATAAAGCAGACTTACTTGTTGTTGCCTACCTCTTGAGTGTAAGGTGAGCTCTTGAGGGCCACGATATATGATACACATTGAGATGTGTATATGATACTGGGGATTAGCACTAGAGCAAGTGGGAGAATTTGTTAGGGTTGGTGCTCAGAGTGCCAATCCTGATCGTATTTATGTCCGATTTATAAATACGAGCAATTCTATTTTCCATAATATTACTAATTTAATGGTAGCACCATTGTCTTTTATACACTTATTAGAACTGAATCTGGTTCAATGATACGTGTATATTAGACAAAGACCCTAGGATTTATAATATAGTGCCCAGTTACAACGTAGTTTGCAATTGAAATTGGGAAGTGCATTATAAGATGTATATCTTTAAATAAAGTTCCTGGTCAAGATTTACTAACACGGGTCGGTTAGTAAAATATGCTGAGACCAGTACATGTCGTATATCATGACTTGGTCCGATGGTTTATCCCAGTGAACTGTGAGTCTCGGGAGACTCGTATAGATATATATGTGTTCATTTGATAAGACACTGAATGACTCACTGAAGATTTCGTAATAAATGGTACACCAACGTCAATAAGAATCTTCTCAAGTTGAGCGAGCATAGTAGTCCTTTGACTTGAGATACCACAATGGGATATATAAGTTATCCTCTACACTTTGATGGCAGTCACGTCACCGATCTATTCATGATCAGACATCCGCTTATTCGTTAGGTGTGGACTGATGCTCATGATATCCAATGCGTATCAAGATAGGATGTGTCAATTCTGTGTACAGGGCATATGCATCCTCACGTGTTTACGATCTAGTAAATCCATGACTGTGGTATAACTTCGGAAATCAGTTCCGAGTGTTATTTAGAGATCGTAAATTGAAAGTCGACTATATTATACCGAATGGATTTGACGTTCTCATCTATATCCCATGTATAATTTGGATAGCCTGTGATGGAGGGATTATATGTATGCAATCAACCTACAAAATAAACCCCAAGTTTATGGTTTGATGAAACCATGAAGAAAAAGAAGGAAATTCAAGGGAAAAGTTTGGGATTTCAAGATATTAAAGGTAATCTACTTAACCCTAAGCATGGAATTTAGTTTCATATTTTCTTGAAATCTCAGAATGTTTCTAGGGTTCCTTAGTTTCTTAAATTTTGGGGCTTTTGATGTAGGTTGATGGATATGGAAGTTTAAAGCATGTGTGAAGTGTATTTGGCTGCAATTAGTGTAATTAGTGTCCAATTTGATCAATTGTTGATGAGTTGATATTCTAGAGTTTTATGACCACTCTTGTGACACCTATAATAGTTCTTGGGTGCTTCATGTGCGGTGACTTTGGTTAGTGTTATGATTAATTAGATTAATTTTGAAAATTTGGATTTAAAACATGAAAATTGGAATTTTTTTGTTTCTGGATCAGATTCTAAAAAAATGAAAATTATGTGATGCATTTGATGTGTTATGAATGTAAGGGATGTGTTTTGGGAGTTGGAAAAATTATCGGAAAGTGTTTCCGAGTTGAAACAAGCAAAAATGGCCAAAATCGCGTTACCAGGTGGATTTTGAGCCAAACGGGGGACGGCTGTCCAAACAGTAAATCTGTCACTATTTGGGCAGCCCATGAACTATCCTGACACTATTGAGGCTGACCTGGGCATTCCCCATAAGTGTCGGGTGGTTGGTTCAGTTGAAAACGTGTTTTGCATCATTTTATGGAAAAAATGGTTTTCGTAAAAATTTCGCGAAGTTTCAACCTTATTTATGTCAATATGTGATATTGAATAAATAGGTTTAGGTGAAATATGAATAAATTATTCATATAATATATTGAATAATTTATTCAGTAATTTGAAAAAAAAATTAAATTACAATTTCGCCCGAATCGCGCTTCCGCTGCGCCGTTCGCCCAAAACCCCAACAGTTATAATGTGGTAGTGACCACAATGTTGATGGAAGACATAAAAAATAATCCTCTAAATGATTTGAGGTAACTGTAAGCCCTAACATTGACTGTTTATTTTTATCCTAATAGTAAATATTTCATTTTTTCTATATTAACACGTAAATATTATCATATGTTAGATAAACAACCAAGTGTAAAATGGTCAACTGAACCCGTCATCTTTGTTAGTTGCATTGGCATATGGGCCTCAAAAGCAGGCTTACGAGTAAATTGGATGTATTGTCAACAGAATTCGATTTCACGAGTGTTGCAATTAGTTATTGAGTTGATATACAGACCCCGATGACGTACAGTGCTATTCGAATGCAAGTGGTTTGACACAAATTCCAGAAAGATGAGAATTCAATTTATTAATCAGCTAACGTCAATTAATGTTCAACGTTATATACACAAGAATGATCCATATAGTTTTTGTACCCAAGCACGGTCTGTGATATATATGTCTAATCCAAAGCTATGAAATATATGGATGGTGGTAGAAAAGTTACAACATAGAGGCATTTGGGACACGCATTAGAAAGATAGTGTCAAAATTTCGAATGAACACAAGTCTCTGACGACTTTGAAGTTCCTGAACAGATATTTCATTTATCAAATATATAAGTTACTGAAAATATCATGTTAACTCGAGAAAAGACATAAAACATGGAGATAATTCCATATTCTCAAGTTAGCGTGGAAGTAGCAAATGAAGATGAGTTCGAAGATGAAGATGAGTTCGAGTCATTTCAGGAATCCTCAAACACCAAAGATAATAATGACTAATCTAGTTAGTATATATATATGTATGTATTATGTGTTGTTGGTTGATTAATAGATGATTAATTATGATTATACAGAGATATTAAATTTCATACCGATGATGATGGGTATTTTATTATTATTATTATTATTATTATTATTATTATTATTATTATTATTATTATTATTATTATTATTATTATCATTATTATTATTATTATTATTATTATTATTATTATTATTATTATATTATTATTATTATTATTATTATTATTATTATTATTAAACTTTTAGCATCCATTATAAAATTGCGAGGCTAAAAGTTATACTTTTAGCATCGATTATAATTTTGACGCTAAAAGTAAAAAAATTAAATTTCCCAGAAAAATTGCCTTAATTTTTTATTAACCGCCAACGTTTTCGACACTAAAAATAAACCAGTTCGACACTAAATGGTTATTAAAATCCCCATATCAATTTCCCTTCTTCCCCACTCTATGCTTCTGCGTGCTTTCTTCTCTTCTCCTCTCGGTTCTCTCTATGATTCTAGTAGGTGTTTCTTCTCTTATGTGGTTTGTTGTTTATGCATTTATTTTCTACTTTTTTACCTTGTTGAACCATTTGCTCTCTCAAATGCCAAACGATGTTTGTGATTAGGCTTCTACTAAATTTGTGCAATTTAGCTTAAATAAGAGTTAGTAGCATTTGAGTTTGTGTATTTCATGACATTATTAGCATGGATAAAGTAATAATGTGTAAATGCCTAATTTCCCCAAATTAAGGGTGGCTGGTCAAAACTAACCTAATGTGTGTGGGGGGTTGATGTTTTGAAATTCTGATAATAATTGGTAATGATTTATGCATTTGAAGATGTAGTGACATGGGTTATTTTGATTTTGTGTTGAAGAATTTTGTGATGTCAGTGATGCATATGCTGCTGCTGTTGCAGTGAAAGATTTTGTTTCTTATTTTAATAGTTACGGTGAAAGATTTTGTTCCTTATTTTGATAGTTACAGTGAAAGATTTTGTTTCTTATTTTGCAGATGGCATCGGGCATTCGCAAATGCTCTACTTCGACTCCATCTACATATGTAAAGACAGATGTCGTTGCTAAGGTCTCTTCTAGCACATGTGACTCGAGTACAGCGAAAGGGTCGAGGACGCACCAGTGGCCTGGGTTGGTTAAGCACGTTAAGGCACAAGGCCGAATCCGGATAGAGATATCGGATAATGGAGAAAGACAGATCGGGCAACATTCTTCATCATTTACCAATGCCATAAGTGCTGCTGCTCGGTATAAAGCTCCCAAAAACTACTTAGAGAAAGATCCCGTGTGAGACGAAAATCAATCATCTCTTCCTGATGCTACTTGTGAGTAACTTACAGTATTTAGCTTTTGTTATATTATGTTTTCTTTAAATTAATATTTTATATTTAATTTTTACTTAGTTGCTATTTCTACAGAAGTGGTTCGACGTGGATCTGACCAAATTAAACATCCAGAATTATCTTGACCACCACATGGGGAAAAGTTATAAGGATTATAGGACAAAAGTTCTGAAACCGATATTCAAAGAACATGGGCCTTTGGATGCTCCACAACACAATATTGATTTTATAGAGGAGCAAGACCAGACATTCTTGTGTGAGCTTTAGTCTAGCATGAAACACAGTTTGACATAATACAAAATTGATAATTCTCTTCGTTTTTGTTACTGACAATGTTGTTAAATGCATAATAAATGTCACGTAAATCGGAGAATCGAAGTCACTTGTGTTTCAACCATCATGGAGGTTCCAAGCATTTGTCCAACACCGTGCTAAACATTCTGAGATAAATATATCCTAAACTATATTTTAACAGTTCATTAATTTTACTAATGTATAGCACATGTGAGGTGCAGTCATTTCCAAAGTTTTTTCGAGTGATGCACTACAATGAGAAGAAGAAATAGGTCAATGAAGAAGCCGAATGCTGCTATGTAAGTTTAAATATTTAAAATAAATTAAATATTATTGTAAATTGAATTTTTTTCTTTTCAAAATTGAACATTAACTTAATTTTTTTTAAAACAGAAAGAAATGATGTAGCTCCAACGATAAACTCAGGAGACAGGATCCGACCCTCTACTAGATAAGGAGTTATCGCAATTGATTTTGAAGAACCAGACAGCGTATAACATCGGACTTGGCACTTGTAAGAAGCCGATGTCATCTGGATGCACAACTATTTCTTCTCATACTGACTCGTGCCTTCGAGAATAGCTAGCTAGCACCCAGAACAGGTTGAAAAATACCAAAGACGAGTTAAAGAAGATTTAGGAGAAGCTAGTGTAGGTGGAGTTGGACCACCAAAGGAAGATGCAGGAGTTCGATCAGCAGATAAGGTCTTTCCGAGAGATGTTGGAGGCCTGACTCACCCAGAGTGTATCAGGCTCGATAGCCCCTCCATCACAACAGTAATAAATTTTATTTTCATTTATATAAACATTTACATCAAAGACTTTTAACAAGTTCGAAAACGCGCCGTCTAATCACTCGGCGTCACCTTACCGCGGCGACTATCACCAAATCGTTAGTGATAGTCACGCGATCAAGTGGTCAGCGTGAAATCGACGTCTAGGCGCCTATTTCACCGCCACTCAACCCGGCACTGTTTTTTTTTTACAGATGGGGGACTAAAATATCGTCGTTTGGGGGTTAAAAGACCCCCAAAACGACGTCATTTTGGGGAAGTGTTTAAAAAAAATCTCTCTCTCTCTCGCCTAACCATTTCTCTCTGCTTCTTGGTTCTTCTCACGTCGTTTTGTCGCATAAAGTAAAATTATTATTTTATTTTTTTATTCCAACTTGATTTAATTGGAAATTGGTTATTTGATTTATTAAATCTATTTAATATTTATTTTGTTATTTGATTAATTGATTTTGAAGTAATTTATTTTGAAATTAATTCATTCAGCTCCTCTGATCTCTGCCCTTCTGCTCTTTTCTCTCTGCCTCTTCTTCATTACGCAAGTCGCACGGTATGGTTTATTTTTTTTTTTTTTTAGAATAGTCAATAGTTATTAATTAATAATGCCTATTAGTATTTTACTATTGTTAGTTAATTGTAATTTTTTAACAATGCTTATTAAATTAATTGATTTCTACTATGTAGGATAGGACATGGCTTCTTCTTCCATGGCTTCTAATTCGAAGTGTAGTCTCATTCTTAAACGAAATTCAGATGATGTTGGATGAGAGTATGGGCTTTAGTGGATCCGAATAACTTGGATAAAGTTAAATACAAGTTATGTTCAAAAAAAATTCCGGAGGAGTTTATAGAATGAAAGAACATATTAGGCATATATCATGGAATATTACAAAATATCCAAAGTCCAGTAAAGATGATCAAGGGAAGTGTATACAAGCTATTTTGGAGGCAAGGAATAAAAAGAAAAGAAAAGAGAAGCATGTAGTGAGATAAGACAATGAGTTAATATTGGGGAAATGAAGAAGAAGATAAAATTCGTGAAATAGAAGAATGGTTAAATTCAAGACCCCATCGGCATCACAACCCTTTAGATAGGTGGACAGTGGTAACCCTTCATGATTCTTCAGCTAGTGATGGTGAAATAATGCGACAACAAAATATTAATGAAGCACTTTTTTAAAGAAAATATACATAATGTGAAGCGATTTGTTGCTAAGTGGGTTTATGAATCTGGTATTTCGTTCAATGTCATTGAAAATGATAGTTGGATAGCGTTGATGGAAGCAGTTGGTCAATTTGGACCGGTTTCAGAGGTCCTAGCCAATATGAATTGAGGGAGCCATTATTGAAAGAGGAAGTTGAAAGTGATAAAGTTTTCTACAACAACATGAGAAGGAATGGAAGGAGAACATGTGCTCTATCATGACAGATGCTTGGAGTGATAGGAAAATGAGAAGTATAATGAATTTGTGTGTTAATTGCACAAGGTAATACTTTCCTTTCTTCCAAGGAAAGTTTCGATGTGGCGCATACTACTGAGCATATTTATGAGTATGTTATGACGGACATTGAACAAGTGGGGGCTGAAAATATGGTTCAAGTTGTAACAGACAATGCCTCAAATAATATGGCCGCTTGTGGTGACACAGAAACTGGGCGACGCATGCTATTCCGGGCTCGCGGCCCGGTTGGGAGTATGGAGTAGCCACGGGGGACTAAACCAGAGAATGATGGAGTCGCCACTCGGTGTGAACCGGGAAAATGAGATTTAAGGCCGCACTCACCCCTCGCAAGGGAAGACCTCAAACCATTGAGTTCGGAATGGTCCCTTACTTATGTCACTTGTAATGAAATGATTTGTGTAATAATTTAATCAAGCCTAAGTAACACTTATTTCCAAGAATATCATGCTTCTAAATTCACATGCGCAAAAAAGATAAAACTAACACCTAGATTTGCATATATCCTACTTCTAAGTTTACATGCTCGAAAGTAAGTCGAAGTAACAGTAAATATACAACTTCATAGGCATATTATACTCATGAAAATGCAAGCACGTCATAATCACATAAGCACACATAAAAGGGAATCAAAAAATGATGAACATGTAATTTCATAAACATTTCATACACGCGGAAGCATAAACAAATAACCATTACATATTCATGCATAATAAAAGGAGTCAACTAAGTCCATATGTAACACGTTTCATATAACCTACGTCTCAGTTTTACATACAACCTATTTGCATATAATCTAGTTCAAGTTTGCATGCATCACGGTAGATTAAAGTAATGACAGATGTACAATTTCCCAAACGCGTTATTGATGGACATGAGAGCGCAAACAAGCACTAATTACATAAGCGTACACATTAAAGGGAGGAGATTAAGTGCATAATAATAAAAAGAGGATAATCAAATAGGCAACCGTACAGGAAAATGAACACGCAATCTTATCAATAAATAAACATAAGAACATGAACAATCAAAAGAGGAAATGGCCAAATGAGACGTCATGCATGGGATGTGATGAAAGAGGGCCTGTTTATCGTGGGCGTTCGTGCGGTGTTCGTAACCTCGTTCGAACGGTAAACAGAAGGCTCGCGTTCAAGTTACGTTCGTAAACGAGTTCGAACGGAAATGAAACAAGATGGCCACGTTTGTGGGCCGTTCGGACGTGCGGTCGAATGCTAAACAGAAGTTTCACATTCGAGTTGCATTTGTAAACGCATTCGAACGGATAGAGACAGAAAACATATGTTCGTGCGGCGTTCTGGAACGCGTTCGAACGGGGTTACAGCAGTGACCTCTAAAGTGCAGTAAACGCATGACACATGCATGAATAAGAAAATGGATAACTCCTAACGCATAATAACAGACTAAAAGGTGCGGCAAAGCATTGCCATAAAGGTGGCTTTTTAGGCTCTTTGTCTCTCTAAAGAATAGGGCATTTAGACCAACATGCTGAGCCCATGCGTAATACAATATGATGCATGATCATGCGAAAAGATGACATACAAAGAAAAGCAAATAACTGAATCCAAGGTGGGGCAAAGCATCATGGTAAAAGACTTTTAACCTCTTCAATTAGATGACCTTTCATCGCACTTACTAAGCCCATGCGCAATTAACACAATGCATATATATGAAACAAAAGTAAATACAAAGATATCCGACGTGGCGAAGCATCGTGGTAAAGGATTTTAACCTCTTCAATTAGATGACCTTTCGTCGCACTTACTAAGCTCATGCGCTTATCTCAATGCATATATATATGAAACAAAGGTAAATACAAAGATATTAGATTTCGTATACCCGATTGAACATATCTCACATCCAATCTAATATACATCATCCGGAGCGGCGAAGCATCGTGGTAAAGTATTTTTAACCTTTTCAATTAGAGGACCTTTCATCGCACTTACTAAGCCCATGCGCTTATCTCAATGCATATATATATGAAGCAAAAGTAAATGCAAAGATATTGGACTTCATATACCCGATTGAACACATCTCACATCCAATCGAATATACATTGATCGGTGCGGCGAAGCATCGTGGTAAATGATTTTAACCCATACAGTTAGAGGACCTTTCATCGCACTTACTAAGCCCATGCGCTCGATCATATCATTACACGAACAAATAATATGCGGAAATTAAATAAAGAATAATAAACACATCAAAACAACAACAACAAAAAATATGCGCTGTTTGCTCAAGTGGTATGTGGAGTTGTATCCCGAGTGTAGATCATACTACCGTCCATTCGGAATCGGCTATGAAATTTACGTCCGGATTTCCATTCTATACACCACAAGAGGCGACACATTTTTCATTTTACTCAAAGGCCACAACACACATCATATTCATAATACATACATATTTATCTACTCAAGGGCCACAACATGCATTTTAACATAATAATCATGCGAACAAAACTCAATAAATAATAAAACAGAAAACAGAAAACAAGTGTGAAAAATACCCTCAGGTCTAACTTTTTTTACCGACTTTCGGACTTGCGTTTCACAGAGATCGGAAGGGTAAAGTTCCTCAACTTCTCCGGTTCACTAGTTTAACGTCTTAACTCACTGTTTTGCTCGCTGTTTGGCTTCCGTTTTGCTGCTGTTTTCTTTGTATTTTTTGCTCACTGTTTCAGGTCTTTAAAGCTACTGTTTTTTGCATTTTTTAGGGGGGTTTGGGTTGTTGTTTTTGCGGTTTTAAGGAGGCTTTGAGTGCAGTTTTTATGTTACTGTTTTAAGGTTTTTAGAGACTGTTTTAGGTGGATTTGGCTGCTGTTTTAGGGGTTAAATTACTGCTGTTTTGGTGGTGGTTTTTCGGTAATATAGAGGCAAAAAATAGTGCAGTTTGTCGGTAATATAGCTGCTATTTTTAGGGCAGTTTTTTGGTAATATAGAGGCAGAAAATAGTGCAGTTTTTCGGCAATACAAGGAGGTTTACGGGGCTGCTGTTTGAATAATATAGGGAAGGTTATGGGCTGCTATTTTTCGGTTATATGGCTGCTGTATTGGGCGCTATTTGGCTGCTGTATGAGGAGAGTTTTGGCTTGTTGTTTTTTGGTTATGTGAGGGTGGAGATGAAGAGAATTGTTTGCTATTTTTCTTCTGATTTGCGTGTATTGAGAGCCTTTTTTTCCTATATAGGCGTGTGTGTGTGAGAGTGGAGAGGAGCAATGGCTTTGGTTTGGTGTTGTTTATATAGAGAAGGGTTAGGGCTTCACAGAAGGGATTTGGTGCATTCAATTAGGATATGATTTAGTGCTAGACAAGGAAAGCAATGGATTTGATTGGGGGACATGGCTTGGCTAGATTAGGAAGTCAATATTTTTAATTTGTTATGATTGATTTTAATTAGGTATATCATCTTTTTAATTTAGGTATATAACATATTTGATTTGTTTAAATTAGACATGGTTTTATTTTATGTTTTATTTAATTTGGTAAATGATTTAATTATTATTTTAATTAATTACATTATCTAATTAATATTTAACTTAATATTTGATTTAATTTGGGTGTACATTAGGGTGAATGGGCGTGTGGGCCTTTGGTTGGTGGGTTTAGTTTGGTGAGTGGGTTAGGTGTGTGGGCTTGCGGGTTTTTTAGGCCAAAGGTACTCTAGATGGAGGTCCGACAAGTGAGCTTGACGCTAAACAAGTGAATAAGAATCTAACAAAATACCGATTCTCTTCGGACGACCGTTTCCCGCAGTATCCTTAACTAAAAAAGTTAGTGCCTCCAACTGAGACTCATCATCGGGTTCGCATGCGAAAATGTAATGTCTACACCGCTATAAAGTTGTTAAAGGCGAAGATGCCAAATATTTTTTGGAGTTCATGTGCTACTCAAACCAATATTTGAAGGTGTTTACACCTTTGGTGAGGGTGCTTCAATTAGTTGATGGGGATAGAAAGCCATTTGTGGGCTTTATTTATGGAGAACTAAAGAATGCAAAAGAAGAGATAAATTATGCATTGAACAATATTGAGAGTAATTATTGGCAAATCTTGGAGATTATTGATAGTAAAATTGAAGGACATCTTGATACTTCATTACATTGTGTTGCTTATCTATTAAATCCTTACTACTATTATAAGGATTCAAGTATTGAGTATGCAATGTAATGGATGGGATATTTACGATTGTGGAGGCTTTCTTCCCCAATAACATTGACATGCAAAGTAAGGTGATAAATGAGGAGTTGGCTTCGTATAAGACAAAAGATGAAGTTTTTGGTAGAGAAGTGGCGGCCAAAACATGCCGGGTATCTATTGATGTTTTTAACCCAGGTAAAAACAAAGTTTTATTTGAATTATTTTGAAAAATATATAAGATTTATTATATTTCATTCAAACTATTTATGTTAATTTGTAGCTTCATGGTGGCGTACATATGGATATCATACACCTAACTTGCTCAAAATGATAAAAATGATACTTTCATTAACCACTAGTTCATCCAGGTGCGAACGAAATTGGAGCACTTTTGCGGGGGTAAATATTTAACAATAGCTAAATATTTGATTATTTTATTTTATGATTATTAATATTAATTGATTTATTTAAATTATTTATGTAGATTCACACGAAGAAAATGAATATACTAAATGTGAATCGATTAAACAATCTTGTCTTTGTTTCCTTTAATGTCAAGTTGAAGAACAAGCACAAAAGGGAGAAAGATTTGAAATTGGATGTATTACAAGCAAAAGATGCTATTAATGCACAAGGATGGATTGTTGAGGGTGGTGACTCTGGTGATGATGAAGAAGTAGAGCCTGGTTCGGGGCCTACTTGGAGGGTGGTTGGAGAAGCATCTAAGGCAGATGAAACGTTACAACCTCGAAAAAGCGCTAGGAATGCTGAATACAAAGAACTTCATGAAGAAGATTTTGATTCTGATGAAGAACCTAAGGATGATGAGTTTGAAGTAGATGAATAAGAATTAGATGTTTAGTTATATTTAACTTTGTTAAAGGATGATGAATATGAACTTAGTTAAAGGATGTTTTATATCATTATATGGTTGATTGAGTTTGATTAATGGTTTTATGTTTTTTTTTTTACATTTGATTGAATTTATATGATTTGAATTATTTATGAATTATGATATTGGAAAATATTAGATTTTTAACTGTTTATCGACTAATTGCCTAGGCCCCGCCTAGGCGCCCTAGGCGTTGGGTCGCCGCCCGACTAGCGCCTAGCGCATTTTAGAACACTGACTTTTAATAGACTATGTATTTATTTTATTTAATAAATTTTCATTATAATAACAAAATAATTATTAGAATAAAATAATTGTACTATTATTCGGTAATTTTTTTAATAATAATATTTTTCAAAATATTAAATTTAATATTTCGGAGCAAAAGTACGTTAAATAATAAATTTGTTATATCTTTAGCATCGAGCATATTCTTCGCCAAAAATAGGTCATTTAGCGTCGAAATGTTTCGTCGCCAAATATGTACTTTAGCGTCGCACATTACTCTTTTTCGTCGAAAAAGTTTGGACGTAAAGTTTTAGGATTTAGCGTCGAAATGCTCTATTTCGACGCTAATTATTTTTCTCGTCCACCTTTTGGCGTCGAAATGCTCTATTTCGATTTTGTATTAAGGAGTCACTACAATATAGTGATTTGAAAAAAATATTATTCTGACATCATCATTTACTTAACACCGTCAACGAAAAAAACTCATTGATATGAACACAAACCAGAGGCAGTGGTAGTGTCATTGTTAGAAATTCGTGATAGTTTTATGTATTTTTCCCAAACCTGAAGTAGTTGAAAAATAATTTCCCAAAAAAAGTATTATACTATTCAAAAATGTATATATTTGTTGTTTTATTTTTGTAAATACTGGAAGGAAAAAAAAAAGTTTTTCAAAAAATAGGTATTTCATTAAATCCTCTAAATTAAAGAATTAATATAATAAATGATTAGGCAAGAAAATTATGTTTGCAAATCAGTTATTTATCAATCGACAATGACATTGGCATGGCGATGAAGACTTGGTCACATTGCGTAAGAACAAGCTCTTCTGACTCTATTATATTATATTATATATAATTATTTTATGGATATTTTATCGTCTGAATATACGATAAATTATTAATATTTTGTCATTAAAAAATTTAAAAAAATTATACGATAAAATATTAATACTTTACATATATCCGGACAATAAATTTTCCGCACGTAAATGGATTCCTCGTAGAAGCTTCTCTCTTTCATTAAGTGCATTCTCTGAAAATTCAACAGGACCTACAACCGGCGAATTGTCAATTTCATTTTGAAGTACGCAATTTGACACGTGGAACTGAAGCAACGAACAAGTGCCTTACAGTTAGTTAATAGACAGACGCGTTCGGTGACTTTTTTTTTGTTGGTTGAATTCGCTTCTGTTGACCCATCAATTTCTAGAGCCTTTCCGTTGGCTTCTCTGCTTATTTCCCCATTTTCCATTCGACTTGTGTGGGGGATTACCTTGCTTATATATATAATTATCTTCAAAGTCTCATAAAAACGATAAATGTATATACTCTAAAATTATATTTTAGAATTGAAAAAATAGACCGAGAATTATAAATATTTTAATTTAAGAACATAATTTATGCCGTTGGTTTTTAAAATTTGAATCTTTAGGAGTGTATATCTCATTTTACCAAATTTTAGGATGTATTTGTCTATTTTCATAATAAATGGGGTGCATTTATCCATTTAATGAAACTTTTGAGATGTATATATCATTTCCCTATACTTTTAGGATATAAATGAGATTGATTTTTATCTAATTGATTCTGTTTTTTGTTTTTAGGAAAATTAATAAATATTTTTTCAAATTTATTAATGATAAATACAAATTCTTAACTTACTACCGATTTAAATCCGGCATGTATGCTCATTGAATCTACATCATCTAATCTTTGTCTCAGCTGCTACGTATCAACTTAAATATGTGGATTATGCAATACATTTTTTTTTTTTGAATCGTTTGAAATCTCACCGTCAAATCACCTCTTTCGGACTTAAGCGGAGCAAGTGAAACCTTAGGCTGTCCCAAATTTTTACAAAAAGCGCACTCTCTAAATTCAAACTCAAGACATCAAGGTGAATTCATGAGACATATATCACTAAGTTATACCCTTTTTGGAGATGATTATACAATACACACCTCTCACAAATTCTTTAAAAAGTCAATTTTATATATTTTTTAAAAAAAATTATTAACAGATATTGAACAACATCGTGCATTCTAGTAATTAATGGTAGGCAAATGCTGAAATTTGAAAGGTTCAAATCATTAAAAAGTTGTTTAATAAATAAAATCTTGAAGAGTATGAAAATGTGAGCCGAAACAAGAGAATGCAAAAAATGGGAATCTTCTCCAACTTAATATAGCGTGTACACGTCTTTACAAGTCGTCAAAGAGAACACACAATGAAAATATTTAACTAAATTGGACTAAACAATTAACTAAAACAAAATATAAATAAATAAATAAAACAGAAATTCCAAGAGAATTCGTAAACCCACCAAATTAACGCGTCCAAAAATTATATATATAGAACCCGTACCTTTTTTTGGTACATAAATCTCCTCTCTCTCTTCTATATTGGCAACTCTCCCAAAACGCTCTCTGTCAGAAAATCATCTCCAAAAGCCCAAAAACAAACCTATTCCATTCATGGCTTCTTCATTTAAATTGTCATTCGTCTTCTTCCTCTCCTCCCTCTTTCTCCATGCAGCTCTAGGTAACGCATGTGTTTTTTTATATACATATATTGTTGTGATTCTCTGAACGCTGAAGAGTTAGAATTTACAAATTATATCACATAATTTTATTGATAAATTGCGATTAGGGCAACTGGGTATTCATTATTTTGTTTCGTTTTGCAGCTGAGATAAATTGCGAGTCTTTGCCAAAGGATGTTTGTGCATTTTCTATCGGGTCTTCTGGGAAGAGATGTTTGTTGGAGACTTACACCAACGAAAGATGGAACCCTAGAATATTTGTGCAAGACATCAGAAGTTGTCGTAGAAAAAATGTCAGATTATATTGAGACCGATCGTTGTGTGAAAGCTTGTGGTGTTGATAGGAACTCCGTTGGGATCTCATCGGACGCTCTTCTTGAGCCTGATTTCGCCGCCAAGCTTTGCTCCTCGTCTTGTTACAGAATGTGCCCTAACATTATTGACCTTTACTTCAACTTGGCCGCGGTGAAGGTATGAATATTTTATCAACCAGTCATTTTCTGTCTGGTGGGAGAATTTATTGGAATGTTATAAGTGTTAAAGCTAGTGTTAAAATATTCCACGTTGTTAACTCTAATATTAATGTCCATAAAATTATAATCTCATAATAAATGATTATTTTTCTAAATTCTAATAATTGTTTTATAACTTATAAATTAATTAGCCTTAAAATCGAAGCAATGGAGGAAGAAAAAAATTATAGGTTGACAAGTATATTCATGGTAGATGATATTAATATTAATAATATCAATGACCCCATATTTTTTTTTTTAATAAAATGATACATCGCATAACAAATATTATATTTTTTTTATATATATTTTATTTCTTTTGTTTTAAGTTACTATTTCAATTATAATAAAATCAACGTGCAATTAATGCTATGCAGGAGCATACTTGCCGGACATTTGCGAGGCTACCCGCAGCAACCCTCACCGTTCGATGCTTCAGCTTTTCAGCTCCAGCGGCGCCGGCAGCGTCAGCCCTGCCTCCGCTCCAGATTCTGCTCCCATTGAATTTGCTAATTCAAGAAAATTCTTCCCCGGCGGTGCTCCAGCTCCAGCTCCGACAGCTTAATAAGCACTCACTGCTCTTGCAGCCATGAGTTGCTTATTATATGTATCGTTTCTATAAAATCTTTCTCGTTTGCTAAAGGGTTGCGGTTTCATTGCGGAATTAATATTTTATTTGGCAAATTTGAATGAGTGTATGTAGAGTGAATTTTTCAGTTTTATTGTTTAATTTTATTCTTTTCTATAGAGAGATTTTGCTGGTTTTTTTTTTTTTTTTGGGTTAATAAAATGAGTTTCATTTCTTATACATATATCAATTATCATCCATGATCATGCATATGAAAATTTTTATTTTGAGATATTTTTAAGGAATTTATATATAGTATCGAGTTGATATCGCCTAAATGATATATATGGTTTTTAATAAGATAAATGATAATATTTAGTTACATTTAAATTATTATCTAATAACTATCAATTATAAATTAAACAAAAATTGAGTACAAAGTTAGCTTATTCATGTAGAAATTTTTACCATTTCAGTTCATGTGAGATTTTAATATCTCATTTTATTATATTAACCAAAAAAAATTATATTAGTAAAAAAATAAATGTGATTTTTTGAGAAATCAATTAACGAAAAGGATAATCAATTTATTTGGAAAAGATTAAAGGAACCTATTCAGGGGCTGAGCTAAGTCTATAAGAGCCAAGCACCTGGAAACAAAAATTTACATTTGATAATATTATAAATCTTTCATTTACACCAAGCCATTTTAGCCTAAAAAATATTAATTATACGTCGAAAACATACATATCTTTAAATTCTTCATTGATACCATTGTAGAGATACATATAAGCAGTGAGGGCAGCAATCCTCACTCAATATAATAATTTATTAAAATATATTTATAAATTAATAAAAAAAAAAAATTTTAATGCGATCATTTTAATTTGTCTTCACTAAAAGAAAAATTAATTTTTAATAAGATAATTTTACTTTTCCTTCACTAAAAAAAAATTGTTAGTACTACCATTATACACTACAAGAAAAAACAAATTTAGCGACGGAACAATCCGTTTCAAACTTTAGAAACGGAATAGCGACGGAATTGAAATGGATTAAATCAACAGCTACGGAATTTAACGACGGGACAAAATTCCGTAACTAATCGTGGCGGGAATAAAATTGCGAGAACAACAGCGATGGAATAGCGACGGATTTTATAATCTGTCTCTATATATTGAAATGGAATTGCGACGGAATTCGTATTCCGTCGCTAACTATATCGATGGAATTAGTATTCCGTCTCTATATAGAGACGAAACGAAATTCTGTCGCTAACTATAGCGACAGAATTAGTATTTCGTCGCTATTTATTGCAACGGAATCAGTATTCTGTCACTATAGATTGTGACGGAATACGAATTCCGTCTCTAAATATTACAGCGGAATACTAATTCTGTCGCTAATATTACGACGGAATACTATATTCCGTCGCTAATATTGTGACGAAATTTCATTTCCGTCTCTATTTTGTGACGGAAATAAAATTCTGTCGCTAAGTTTTCTTAAATAAGCATTTCCTTTTTCCCCATCACTCGTCACTCGTTTTCCCTCTCACTCAAAATCCTTAAATCTCTCAAATTCACCACGCCCTCTCTCAATCTCACTCTCCGTCATCAGGTCTCCCTCTAAATCTTAGGTAAACTTGATCAATCTTCTTTTTTCCCCTTTTTTTACTGCACGGTTTATTCTGCTTTGATGGTTTCTTCTTTGCTTATTTACTACACGGTTGATTCTGCTATTGATGGTTGCTTCTTTGTTTACTGCTCGGTTGCTTCTTTGTTTTTATGGTCAGTGCTGGGCTTTGCTTAGGGTTTATTGGGTTTGAATGTGCCGAGAGATGAGAGAGTGAGGAGTGTTTAGGTTTTTTGGTTATTTGTTTTGTGATTTTTTTGTGAAGTGTCGTGAGGATTCAGAAGGGAGAGAAGGGCGTGAGTCGAGAGCTATTGATGCCTTGTTCGTGTTTAGCATTTGAGAGAGAGGGGGTCTGTTCGATTAATTCACTAGATCGACTTCATAATTCTGATTTTCTTTAGCCTACTTTAGCTTCCGTAACTTTTTCTCATGATATTTGGTTTTGGTGCTTGTTTTTCTAGGTTGAATGTCCAAAATATCCTGGGTTTTGTATAACAAGGCAGAGAAAGGAATATCTGTTCATTGAGATATTTCACAATCCAAAACAAGTATTGTGATTCCTACCTGCATTTGAATGTTCAACCTTTCGTTTATTGATCGCCTCGGCCTCACATCTTTGCCTCTATCAACAATCAACTGGTTGAAAATGATCAAAGTGGCTTATTTAGAATGGAGGAATAATTGATCTCGAAAGTAAATAAACTTGTCACTTTAAATGCCAATGTCAATAAAATTTAATTTTCTTTTGGATGAAGAAAGTTTTTGAATAAGAATCTTTTGTGCTGTATGTATCTTATGAAATCGAGATCATATAACTTTCTTTAGTATTTGAAGTCATGCATGTGTTGAATTCTGGAATTTTAATTTTTTGATTTGTTCTCACATAAGCAGAGACTTGTAGTATGTGTGACTGTAATTTTTGCTTACTCATCTCAGCTTGTCATCCATGCATGTCATTGTCAGATTGTCTTGTTGAAAATTTTTGCCTTTTTATTTTCTGCTTAATTTCACTTGAGCATTCAGTGATCGATTTACCTTTTCCATGCAGGCAAGTGCCCGAGAAAGGGGTGTTGATCCAAATATAACAAAGTACTCGTTAATTTCTACCGGTGAGTTCTAGAGCTTATTTTTTCCATTTCCTTTATTAAGTTAGTATCTAATAGGTTCTATAACCTCTTAAAATTTTTTTTTCTATTTTATACCTAAGTTTTGCCTTTACCCCACCATGTAAATCTTTTGAAGGACCACACATTTTCTTCTTAGATAACAAGTCTGTGTTCATAGGTGTTTTAGTTCCTCAAAGTTCTGTTGCAACATCTTTTGAACTTTTTTTTATTTCCATATGTTTTATTTTGTTTACCCGAGTGTAATATTATTTCTTGTTCTGAATTCCCAATACATACATTGAGTTCATGTATTATACATTGAATTTGTTCAGTGTTGTTGTATTCAGTTGATTTTGAGTCATCGCTCTATTTTATAATATGTGTTTATTTATTTTTCCCACAATAATTTGTTTTTAAAGAAGATGGGTGTGTCAGACAGTTTCTTGATTTCAAAAGCGTTATATGGCTGGTTAAATTTTGTGTTCCTGTTATTTGAAGATACAACAGTTGCTGATATATGTGCTGGAATGTGTGATTGGTTTGATTTTATTGATAGATCTAGGTTTCAACCTGGATATCATAGTGCTATGGTTCAAAAAGATGTGATATATATGGTAGTTTGCTTCTATCTATTGTTGCAGTCATGTTGATAGACTGTAACAGAAAGTAGTAGTTTCATTACTTATTCAATTGCACTACTTTCATGGAGGGATTCGATTACATTTTTTGGTTTACATTGCCGAGTGGTTTAGGAGAGTGAATTGGTATGCCGAATGTGCCAAGGGTTTATTTGTTCTATTTATGTCTACTCTATTGTATGCCAATAGTTGAGTTTAATTAACTCTATCATAAATTTTCCCAATAAAGTCACCATTTATATTTTCATCAGTTGCCAGCATCACATACAACCGTAGTGAAAGATAAGATGAGATCAGATCGGCAGTGGATCAATGCTAGGTTAAAAGATGGGTATTTGACGAATGAGTTTATTGGCGGGTATTGAGGAGTTTATCCAGTTAGCAGAAAGTCATCCTACATTTATGGACGGAATAAAAATTAAGTGTCCATGTAACCAACGTAGGTGTCAAAATCGAAGTTTTTATGACCCTGATATTGTGAGACTCCATCTTGCAAAATATGGATTTGTACCAACTATTATATATGGTATAAACATGGGGAGACTGAACAACGAGATATCTCGGAACATGATATTAGTCAAAGTCCAGAAGTCGAGTATACCCAAGTGAACAACGCAATTCAAGAAATTGTATTGGATGCTGCAAGACCTACTTTCAATCAAAATGATAGTGAAGAGACTCCAAATACTGCGACACGAAAACTTTATGACATACTTAGAGCATCAGAGCAGGAGATTTGGCATTGAAACCCATACGGGCATTCGCAGTTATCAGCGGTGGCTAGAATCCTTAATTTGAAGACAGAACATCATTTTTCAGAAAGGTGTTACGACGATATTTGTCAATTTATTCATGAAATGATTTCAGAGGATAATGTAATGACTGATTACTTTAATAGCACAAAGAAGTTAATTGAAGGTTTGGGTCTACCAGTCGAAAAATTCACTGTTGTAATGATGGTTGCATGATATATTGGAGTGATGATATTGACCTAACAAGTTGCAAGTTCTGTAACCATCCTCGGTATAAGAAGCAGAGACGAGGATCAGCAAAGCACAATATAAATGTTCCTTATAAGAAAATATATTATTTTCCACTTACACCTCGTTTGCAGAGATTGTATGCTTCTAATGCCACTCCTAAGGACATGAGGTGGCATGCCGAGCATGATACTGAAGAGGGTGGTGTCATGAGGCATTGCTCAGACTCCCTAGCCTGGAAACATTTTAATAAGATGTATCCATCTTTTGCAGCTGAAACTCGAAATGTTAGGCTGGGTCTTTGCACTGATGGATTTCAACTATTTGGACAAACGGGGCAACATTACTCTTCATGGCCAGTGATAGTGACGCCATACAATTTGCCACCATGGATGTGCATGAAAGATGAATACATATTTTTGTCTGTAATAGTGTCTGGGCCGAGAAACCCTAAAGAGAAGTTGGATGTGTTTTTGCAACCTTTAATTGCTGAGTTGAAAGAATTATGGGAGGTGGGGGTAAACACATATGATATCTACAGTAAACAGAATTTTCAGATGCGAGCTTCACTGTTGTGGACTATCAGTGATTTTCCTGTATATTATATTTGTCAGGGTGGAGTACTGCAGGGAAGTTATCTTGTCCCTATTTCATGGATGATTCAGACGCATTTACTTTGACAAAAGGTGGAAAGACTTCATGGTTTGACAACCATCACAAGTTCTTACCGTCAGAGCATCCATTTCGAAGAAACAATAGGTGGTTCATGAAAGGGCGTGTAGTACATAAAGTGGCACAATCTGTAAAGTCGGGTTTTGAGATCTTAGAGCAGATTGAAGGATATGGATTGAAAAAGATTACAGAACTTGATGCTGATCATAATAATGCTCGAATAGTTAGGAACTGCAGGTGTGGTTGGAAGAAATGAAGCATATTTTGGGATTTACCTTATTGGAAAACATTACTAATTCGACATAATTTAGATGTCATGCACATTGAGAAGAATTTCTTTGATAATATTTTCAACACTGTCATGAATGTGGAAGGGAAAACAAAAGATAATGCCAAGTCTAGAGAAGACTTGAAGGAGTTCTGTTCACGTCCGAAGTTGCATCGGATTGAAAAAAAATGGCAAATTTGTGTATCCTGAAGCTTGTTACATGTTGAATAAGGCTGCAAAAGAAGCATTATGTAAATGGTTGAAAGAACTCCGGTTTCTTGACGGATATGCATGTAATATGGGAATATGTGTTGACATGAAAAAACTCAAGTTGTATGGAATGAAAAGCCATGATTGTCATGTGTTTATGCAAAGGTTAATACCCATAGCGTTCCGTGAATTACTTTCAACAAATGTGTGGCAGGCTTTGACAGAATTGAGTATTTTTTTCAATGATCTTACTTGTACTGTCATTACTGAAAATGAAATGGAGCGGCTAGAGAAAGATATTCATGTCATTATATGTAAGCTTGAGCGTATATTCCCTCCAAGTTTCTTCGACTCAATGGAACATCTTCCGATCCACTTGGCTTATGAAGCAAGGATAACGGGTCTTGTACAATATAGATGGATGTATCCATTTGAGCGGTATCTTCGTCGACTGAAAAATAATGTCACCAATAAAGCTAAAGTCGAAGGTTCAATATGTAATACAAATTTGGTTGAAGAGGCTTCGTCATTTTGTGCGCATTACTGTAACATCCCACCTAGGCCAGGATGCTACCGGCAGGAGACAAGCTAACCCTACCTCCACAAGCCTCTTATTCTGAAGAAATTTCGGCATGATGTATTCGTAACATCATGCAACCTGGCTTATAGCCAGCACCATGAGACAACCTGCTCAAACAAACTCAACAACTATGCAAACTCACTAGGCCTCAAGCCTGAACTCAATGAACAAAAGTAAAAACACTTGGCCTCCGGCCAGAACTCAAGATAAAACTACACAATTACTTAACTTTTACATAAGAGATACAAATATATATACAAATACAAGGCCGTGAGGACCCATAACTCGAACCAGGACTCAAAACTCTTTTGACTGCAGTTGGGGCGAGTTATGGATCCTCACGGCCCTTGTATTTGTATATATATTTGTATCTCTTATGTAAAAGTTAAGTAATTGTGTAGTTTTATCTTGAGTTCTGGCCGGAGGCCAAGTGTTTTACTTTTGTTCATTGAGTTCAGGCTTGAGGCCTAGTGAGTTTGCATATTTGTTGAGTTTGTTTGAGCAGGTTGTCTCATGGTGCTGGCTATAAGCCAAGTTGCATGATGTTACAAATACATCATGCCAAAATTTCGTCAGAATAAGAGGCTTATGGAGGTAGGGTTAGCCTGTCTCCTGCTGGATCATGGCCTAGGTGGGATGTTACAAAGTTGGTATCAGAGCATGGTTTAAGAGTCGAAGTCAGTAGTATGGTTTAGAAGTCAGTGACTGAAATTGTGGGGATCCAGCTGTCCAAAGATTGTCTTCAGTATGGTAAAGACCTCATAGGTCTTTATATGTATCTTCTATGATTGTTTAACGTGATTTGATTATACAATTCAGTGTTTTGCTTGATTGCGTATGAGTCAATGGGTGACTCATTTGTTGTGCATAGATTAGCTATCTCCGTATGGGAGGAGATTAAGTTGAGTTAGTACTTTTACGTCCTTTTTAATTAGAGAATTAGTAAGAATGAGATAGTACCAGTATAGGGCCCTTGTGAGGCCTTGTTGATGATTGAGTATGTATTGAGTTGTTTGATTAGATTGTCTTTTGGAGCTGGCTATAAGTCAGGTTGCATGATGTTACGAACATATCATGCCGAAATTTCGTTAGAATAAGAGGCTTATGGAGGTAGGGTTAGCCTGTCTCCTGCCGGTAGCATCCTGGCTTAGGCGGGATGTTACAATTACTTTCAGCCACATGTTTACACTAGACATAGGAAAGTTCCACGGAACGATGATACTTATGGGGGTGAAGGGGAAGAACATGAAATGATGATCTCAATTTTCAGAAATTCAGGAAGATCATATGGCAGAGAGAGATCTAGATTCTTTATAGATGATAAAGAATATCATGCAGCTCGTACATATATTTTTCTGAATTGCGAGGAAATTAAACCTTATATTGAGTAAGATTGATTAATTTAATGAATTTTTATAAATTTATAGCGCATTAATTTCATAATAAGTATCTTATTGAAGATAACATATTTTGGTTGTTAGTATGTACATTGCGGAGTTGAGGCAAATTGATGTAGATATGTCTAAAGCAATGGTTGATTCCAAACTTGACAAAGAATTCGCATTGTGGTTCGAAATTTATGTAAGTAAAAAAAAAGGTTGTTGGTGTATTTTAAGTACTTTTTAAACAAAAATTTATGGAAACATGTTACTATAACTTCTGACTTGTGTAGGCATGTAATCCATCCTCCAACATCTCTAACAAATTCATAAAGGACTTATCAAAAGGGCCGTTGCAAAAAGTGAAAACATTCCATGTATATTACGTGAATATGTACAAGTTTCACACGGAACAACACAGTTCAGATAGAGCAACAATGAATAGCGGTGTCTGCATTAAGGGATCTAACAACAGTGCAACTGAGACAGATTATTACGGCATGTTAATGGAAGTTGTTCAGTTAGAGTTTCCTGCATTACCGATTAAAAGAACGGTATTATTCAAGTGCAAATGGTTTGATCTGACTGAGAGTGTTGGTACACGAATTCACGAGCAATACAAGCTTGCAGATGTGCATCATAAAAGGATTTATCGAAAATATGAGTCGTTTATTATGACAGGGCTATCAGGTCAAGTGTATTACACCACTTATCCAACCGTACGGAAAAATCCAAGCGATTGGTGGTCTGTGTCTAAATTAAAAGCTCGTGATGTTGTTGAAGTTTCAGAACAATCTTTCACAACCTCGATGTTTTGTGGAGTTGCGTTTCAAGAGGATGTTGTAGAAATGCATGCAATAGAAATTGTGGCAGAGGCTGAACCTCAACGATTAATTGGTGAAGACGACAATTATATCGATATTGAGGAAGACGATGAGAGAGAAATAGAAATAGAATCAGATGAAGAATTTGAGGAAAACGACGAAGATGAACAATTTGATGATTCTGACAACGAGTAGTAGTTTATTAAATTAATAATAAGCGACAATATATTTTTTGGATTCCTCCTATATATTTTATTAGCATTTTTATTCGTTGGCATTGGCTGGTATAAAATATAACCTCTTTAAACTGTTATTTTGATATGCTTGTTAGGTTGGTGTAACTTTAACTTCACAACGTCATTAAATTTTTTTTCCAACCTTTGCAGCAGACATGCAGAGCAGCTGCAACAGCAGATGCTGCATAGCTGCTGCTGCAATATAGCAGCAGCAGCAGAGCTTGGAAAAAAAATTAAAATAAAAAATTAACCGCATCAACTCATCAATAATATTTACTATTTAGCCTCGTCACTTGGAAATCTCCAAATTAAAGTTGAAAATAATAATAATAAAAGAGAGAAATACTTTAAAATTCATTTTAAGAAAAATCACGAAAGTTGGTTCGGAAACCCGATTATTAAAAGCATATATATGAAAGAGAGGGCATTGACGACGACTCAAATGTAAAAGTGAAAGTATTAATAGAGAGTGAGTGATAAGTGGTGGAATAAGAGCATAAAAGGGAATCGGCACGTTTAAGTTCCTATTTCTCGTACTTTCAATGACTTTAATAAATAAAGTAGAGAGAGAGACTGTTTTCTCCTTCTCAAACAAGTTTAAGTTTCTTCTTTAAATAATCAGTCTCAGTCTCCCACTTCGCACTGGCACTCATTTAACTTGTTCACTCATTTTGACTAATTAATTAATTAATTACCACCTTCCTTCTCGTGTTGTGTCATATCGTGTCGTGTCTTTAGAATTTCAGAAAAAAAAAATGCTTGTAAAATGTGAGGAATACTGTGAAGATTATGACAATGGTATTTATTCTCTTTTTAGTTGGAAAATGGACTTTTGGTACATGATTAAATATGTATATTGATTATAGATATGGTACGGGGAGGACAGCCAGCTGGCCGAGGACGAGGAGTTGAGCGGTCAGGCTCCACACCAGAGGACGATAGACCCTCTGCAGTCCCAACTACCCCTATTTCTACTACTCAGACATCAGCAGGATCGACTTCAGCTGGATCATCTCAAGCAGCACAAAGTTTAATGAGTTGTACCAAACTTATGATTACACCTGCTACTCATGATCAGTATGATTTTCGAAAGTTTATATTATTATTATTGTTGTAATTGTTGTTGTTGTCGTTGTTGGTATTATTAATATTATTAAAAAAATCTAAATATTTATTTACTATTTTATACGCAAGTTCATACCTTCGGCCTCTCCCAGGATAGGAGAAATATTTAATGAGAAATTTGCAGAGGAGGGCATGCAGTGGACTAAAGTGCCTAAAGAAATAAAATAGTACTATTGAGATGAATTTCAGGTATATATTATTATATGTAATGTATTATTTATCATTATTGATTACAAATTATTTATTCAAATTCTTTTTACTTTTTACAGAAATAATATCAGTGGGATTCTGCGCATGCGGTCGCTGTTAGGACTACATGGAATAATGTGTGTCAGAGTCGGTATAATGATAAACTCTGTAAATGGCGCTATAAATATAAAGAACGAGGGAAGCCACTCTGCGTTCCAGATAATGTTTGGCACAAATGGCATGAGTATTGGAGTAGTACAGTGTTTAAATTAAAATCTCAGCAAGCATCAAAAAATAGAAACACTGAGAATGGTGGAGAAGGATCGTTGTTTCTAAACAAACCGGTGGCTCGAGGTCTACTATTCAACATTCTATTGATATGGTTAGATTTTTTAAACATGCGAATATTTTTTATTACTTTATTATAAAAAATTTAATAATTCTTTATTTTTTAAATATGAATCTCAGTTAGGACATGCACCCACAGGCTATGAGGTCTTTAAGCATATGCACACAAAGAATGATGGTACTTTTATTGACAATAGATCAAGCGACATTAATGTAAATTTTTGTTTATAAATTATATATTTTTAATTTGTTCTTTTCAAAATCATTTTTGCTTTCTTATATATATTTATTATTGATGGTAGGCTGCTGTGGAGCAAATGGCAGCGATTGCATCTCAGTTATCAGAGGAGTCTGGTGAGCCAGCTGAGACTCAGCTTGACACCAATCGCATATACTTAGATGTGGTTGGAGTGGATACTAAGAAGCGCCGAGTGTACGATATCGGCTCTCTTGCATCGCTTTCATATCCGGATTCATTACCCACTTCGGAACGACTTTTGATCATTCATTTGAGCAGCGGGTATAAGAGCGAGTTAGGATTGAAATACAGACTATACAACAATGACTGGATGAAGAGATACAATGCCGAGAGAAAGAGCAGCAGAAGAGAAATGAAGAAGTGTTTGATCTCAAACAGAAGATGGCAGAAATGGAGCGGTATTTTCAAATGATGAGAAACTTGAGTTCACAGCCTTCCTCTTCAGGTCCACCTGATTGTGAGCAGAAAGATAAGGAGAATTAAGTTATATGTATTTATTTTGTGTTGTAATTTTTTACACATGATTTTTATGTAATAAAATTTTTATTTTAATATTTGTTTTGTTTGTTTTATAATTTAAGTAATTATAATATATTTATTTTATAATTTTACTCATATTAATATTGTTTAAAATAAATTTAATTTCTTTAAGAATTTTAAAAAAAATACAATTTTATTAAAGTAAATAAATTCATTTTCTACTAATTAGCGACGGATAATTTCGTCGCTTGCTACAGAATTAAGTCTGTCGCTGTTTAGCGAATGATAAGTCCGTCGCTAAATAGAGACGTACTTGTCCGTCGCTAATTTGCGACGGGTATTCCTGTCGCTATATTTGACGACGACAAGTCCATCCCTATTTAGCGACGGACTTATCCTTCGCTAAACAGCGACGGAATAGTCCGTCGCAAATATCGATGGACTTAATTCTGTAGCAATTATAGCGACGGAAATAAAATTTCCGTCCGTCGCTATATACTTTGCGACTAGTAAAACAGAGACGGAAAAATTTCGTCTCTGTTCCGTCGCTAAAGTCGAATAGCGACGGATTAGAGACGGATTTTTCCGTCTCTAATTCACATTTTTCTTGTTGTGATATGAGTAGCGTGATATCATGAATCACTAATTATATAATATGTGAGAATTGTATTAAATAAAATTACTATTTTTTAAATATATTTAGTACGTGTGACAAGAATAATTGAATTATTACATTGATGATATGGTATTGTTTAAAAATTGGATTTTTGATTCTGGATGTGGTACTCACATATGTACTGGTGTGGCAGGATCAGCTGACTAGTAGGATACTGGCTTCCGACAATTTGAATTTACCCGGGCCTGGGAAAAAACCCGGCCCAGGATCGATTTTTTAATATAAAAATTTATAAATATGTAAAATTTATTATATAAACTTATTTTATAAATATAAATATATAATTATTTATTTTGAGCCCGGACCCGGGCCCGGGCTGTTTTGGTTGAGCCCGGCTCGGGCCCAGTCCCTCATTTTAAAGCCCGGCCCGGGCTTTTTTCACCTCGAGTCGGGCCGAGCCCGAGCCCCAACTTTTTTGTCACCCTTAACTATAAGGTGTTCTTTATTATATTTTTTAACAAAATTTTGTTGCAGCACCATTAAAAGATTTTTTTAGCATATCCAAATTTAAAATTTTGGTTACGTGCTTGGTGAAAATATCACATTCACCGCCTAATTAATATGTTTTATAGAATTTAACGGCCCTAACTCAAATTTATCGAAAGCTAACTTATAAGTTGAGGATTGTTTTAAATTCATATATAATTATTCTAATAATTATTCACAGATAATCTTTTTAACACTCACGCCACATATATGTTGCTCTTTTTAAATGTCATCTCTATCGTATGGAAACTTATTGCCAACTATCACTTATGTTTGATTCCGGTTTTGATACCATGAAACGAATCAATGTTTTCATAATTAGATTGGGGATCGAACTAGTGATGTAAAAATTTTAATGGTTCACTAGTTCGACCAATTGAATCGTGTCCAAAAAATCTGCATACGTAATAAATAATTTTATTTAATTAAAAATTAAAACATATAAAAAAAATGGACTGATTTTTACCATTTTTTATAAGACCGATTTTTTTATCCCGGACTGAACTCACGGTCGGTTCCCCAGTGCATTACAAAAAAGCTTACTTATCATATATTCTCCTTTTCATAATACTTTAATCTTGAAATCATCTCACACTATGAAAAACAATGTCTTTAGCATTGAAAAACATCGACGTTAAAACATGAAATTTTGACATAGGGGTGTTCATAGGGTCGTGTCAAATCGCTACCTGATCCAATCCGATCCGACCCGATTTTATGGACTTGTTCATAGGGTTTGACGACACTACCAACCCGAAAGACTAATTTTTTTATTAGTTTTCTAAAAAAATATTATTTTTTTTTAAACTTTTTTACTATTATTACAATTATTTATTACTTTTTATCTTGAAATTTTATATGTATGACAAGTTTGGGACATATAATAGTTTATTTTATGTCTCAAAATAATTAATAAATTAAAAAAAATTTCTTTTTGTTTTCGCCGTACAGACCCGCATGGCCCGACCCGCTCAAGTTTGCATACTCAATTTTTGGGTTCAGGTTTATCAATATGCGTGACCTGATCCGATCGGATTTTGCAAAAATTAAAAAACATGACCCGACCCGATCCGTGAACACATATATTTTGATGTCAAATATCATTAGCGTCGAATATTTTCGATGCCAATTTAAACACTAACACGTGGACGACAAATAATATTAGCATCGAAATATAATTTCGACGCTAGAATAGAACATTTTGTGCCAAAAATTTTCAACGCTAAAAAATAGGCTTTTAGATTTCAAAAAATAAACTTATTTGGCGACGAATTATTTTGATTCCAATGACTTTTTTACTTAATTAAAAAATTAAATATTTTATCTTTAACGTCAAAATTTTTGACGCTAAAGATATTTTAAAAAAAAAACAGAGAGTTTATTTTAATAACTTTAACGTCGAATATTATCGACACTAAATGTGAAATAATATTTAATATTAAATAATTATTTTCTTATCTTTAGAGTTGAATGTTTCGACGCTAAAGGCTTCTGGATTTTTTTTTTAAAAAAAAAATTATTAGAATAAAAATAGTTTTACTCAATAACAGTATAATTATTTTTATTCTAATAATTTTTTTCGTTCTTGTAAATTTATAAATAAATTAAATTTAAATTTAAAATATAAAAATAAAGTTAAATTTTATTAAATAAAATAAATACATAGTCTATTAAAAATTAATAAATGAAAGTTTATACAAATGAAAATAAAAAATAACAATCACTACTATTGTGATGGAGGGACGACCGAGGCCGATGCAGACTGGCCGAGTGAGGCTTCTAGCATCTGCCTTAAAGTCCTCATTTGCTGGTCGAACTCTTACATTTTCTTTTGGTTGTCCTCCTCGACCTGCTGTAACTTCTCCTAGGTCTTCTTCAACTCTTCTTTGGTATTGTCCAGTTGTTCCTTGGTGCCGTCTAATTTGTGAGTTCCATTTTTATTGGCATGTGTCCGTGACAAAACAAGTTCAATTGAGTTGTAATCTTTCATGAAGATCTTTGTGCAATTGGACTGGTTTCTGACTGCTGTGCATCAGACATTCGTTCGTGGTGCGTTCGTTTCAGTGTTCGAACGATTAGCGTTAGTGCTGCGGTCGTTATTTGGTTTGAACGTGTTGCGTTAGTGGATCGTTCAGCTTTGGGTTCGAACGGGATCATTCCAGAGAGCAAATGTTCGAGTCTCGTTCTTGGTGTGTTCGAACGAGGTCATTCCAGAGAGCTCACGTTCGTTGTGCGTTCGATTGGCGTTCGAACGAGTCTTTTCAGAAAGGGCGCGTTCGTGTTGCGTTCGATTAACCGTTCGAACGCGACTGCGATCTGAACGCGTTTTTGGACTGCAAAACCCTAACTTTTCACCCTACATATAAATATAACATGTAGCCGCCATTCTCAGTAGTTGAAAAGAGCTGAAATATTTTTCCCTTGAGCCAAATACTCTCAAAGCTTTCAACTCTCTTTGATTCCACCATTGAAGACTTCTTCATCTTTTTGTCTTCTCCATTAATGGTGTGAATCCTTCTTTGATAAACATTCAACACAACATAACCCAAATTCCCTAATCCTTCAGAGTTCTTTAGGAGGAAGTTTGGTAGTTGGAGTTCCGGCGTTCGAAGTGATACAATCTACTCAGAGACTTCAGAGGTTCTGAAGAAAACCGTGGGTCGCGGACTTAAGGAGTTGTCTTGAGTTCTTACAGTATTGAGGTACTTGAGTCGGTGAAGTTGTCACCATAGGTCTTGACCATCGCTGTAAGTTTATCTCTATATAGTGGATTGGGCTGGTAGCCGATATACCCGGAGTGGTTTTTTACTCGGAAGAGTTTTCCACTTCGTCACCAAAATTATTGTGTTGATTTTGTCTGATTGATTTACCTTTCCGCAATTTACATTTCGTATTAAATTAATATTGTGGACTTTATTGTTGTTGGATATTGTGGTTGGTAGTTGATTTTCCATAGACACATTAATTAGGACTTGTCTTAATTAATTGTGATTATTTCCGCATAGTGTCAGAACTTTGGATAACCCTGAATTTTCAATTGGTATCAGAGCCTGAACTCGATCCTTGACCCATTAGCTATGGAGCGTAGTCAACCCTTGAATTGTCCACCATTTTTTGATGGCACAGAATATTTACATTGGAAGGTTCGCATGAAGGCGTTCCTTAAGTCCTTAGATGAGAGGGTCTGGATGTCTGTTGAACACGGGTGGAAACCTTCCGTTGTTGTTGTTGATGGGGTGTCTTCCCCTAAAGATAAATTGACCTGGACCAAGGACAAATTTGATGCTAGCAATAGGAACATCAATGTTGTTAATGCCATACATGGTGCTGTTTGTTCTGCTGAGTTTAGGAGAATCTCAATGTGTAAGATAGCCAAGGATGCTTGGGACATCCTGTAGACTGTGCATGAGGGCACATTGTCTGTTAAAAATAATAGACTTCAGGATCTTGCTACTAGGTTTGAGGTCGCTAGAATGAAGGATGATGAGATCTTTGATCAATTTTATGCTGAGATTAACGACATTGTTAACTCAAGCTTTAACCTATGTGAGACTATTCCTACCAACAGGATTGTTAGGAAAATCCTTAGATCACTGCCTGATAAGTTCCTACCCAAAATCACCGTCATCGAGGAAAGCAATGACCTTGCTATCCCCTTTTGCAAAAGTAAAAAGAAATAAATTTTAAAAAAAATGAGACTCAAGTGCAAAAGAGCCAAAATGGCCAAATTCAAAAGATAATGGCAAAAACCATTCACTCGAAAGAGTTATTAAATAGGAGCTCATGATATTTCTGGGGTAAATAATATAGCATGCAACCAATATTGCTTATTTTCAGGTCCTAGTGGTGTTTGGTTTGAACACATATTTTGTGAACTTGGTTTGTTTAGAGATGGATTTTTTTGGCTGTGTCCAGCTCATAAAATAAGGTCTTAAGCTTTGATTCGTTATGCACTTTATTTTTCCACGCAAGTGCCTTATATGCTTTGGTGTTTATGTCCTATGCATAAGTGTTGTATTTAGCCAAAACTTAAAAATGTTGCATATTGTTTCATGTCATAATCATATGAATACTGATTGGGTATCTTTGTATTTGCTTGAAGTGTCTTCCAGTCCGTGTTTGTAGGGTCTTTTCCTGGTATGCATTGTGTCTGTTTTCGTTCGTGTAACGTTTCTCTTTTCGTTCGAAAGTATTTCGTTGGTGTTTCGTTTTATTTTCGTTCGAATGGTCATTAGTCTCGTGTTCGAGTCTCGTTCGCCTCTCGTTCGAACGGTTTTCGGGCTATTTAAATAGTCTTCGTGCGTTTTGTGTTCGCACAGTTCTTTTCTCTCCACTTTACTGTGGTTCTTCGTATTTCTCATCTAATTCCTTCGTTTCCAAGTCTGATCTGAGGTTGTGTGGCTTTCCTCTCCCTGATTTCGGTCTCTACTCCATCATCAAGGTAAGGTTTTCTTCTATTTTCTTATGTTTCTCTTTCATCTCAGATCTATTATTAGGGTTTTCTTTTCCCTTTCTGTTCTTAGCCTTCTTTCTTCGATTGAAGGCGTATGAAGTCTTGTGGATGAGTCTTTTATTGTTTGTGGTGTTTATTTGTGGCGATTTGTCTCTGTTGAGGGAGTTTTACGCATCTGTTCATCGCCATCGCGTTCGAACGCCCTTTGGTTTCCACAGCTTCTGTTTTATGGTCTGTTTGGGTGTTTCTTATTTTGTGCATATCTTATGTGTTCTAGATGCCTAAGAAGTCTATTGCCTCAAAGAAACGTCCTCGCGACTCTCTCCCAAGTGATCGCTTTCACAGTCCTGCTGCTGCCAAGTTATTTGATGATCATTACTCTCAGTGTAGCTTGTTTTTGGAGCGCAACGTCTTAGAGGTTGAGTTGCGTGACACCGGGATTGTTCCCCTGCTCATTAACCGTGGTTGAGGTCCTCTTTTATCTGGTTTCACTAGTCCTTCACCCCAGCTTATCCAGGAGTTTTACTCCAACATGGAGGTAGTTACCCCACATCTCATTCTCTGTGTACATTCGGGGCACTTACCTGGACATTGATCATTCGGTCTTATCTCGGGTTCTTGCTATCCCTGAGGTGCCATTTCCCGAATACCTCTGGCCTCCTACTGAAGGCCCCTCTGATCAGCTGATTTTGGATGTTGCCTCCGGACAACATCGTCCGATAGTCGGGGGTACTATTGTTGTTGCCACCTTGCTCCCCTCCTATCGTTTGCTCAATCGGATTGTCTGCCACAATCTCTGGCCTAAATCGCATGTGCACACCCAACCTCTTGCCAAGATTTATTTTCTTTATGCCATAGAGCATGGACTTTCTATAGACATCCTCAGTGTGATTTTTCGAGAGATGACCCGCATTGGCACTGCTTCATATGTTGCTCACACTCTTCCTTACGGGTGTCTTATTCGCCGTATCATCTCGGCTCTGATCCCTGGCTTTGTTCATGATCTCATCTTCCTCTGCTTAAGCCCATAGGCCGTCAGACTGTCTCTTCGGGAGCTGCTCATCTGCCTGCCCATACTCGTGCTCCTGCTCTAGCGGCTGCTCCTGCCCCGGCTGCCTCGGCTGCTGCCTCCTCCTCTTCCGCAAGTCCTCCTCTAGATTTTTACCATCGCATTTTGGACTCTCAGGCCTCTATCCTGGCCGAGCTTCATCTACTCTCAGGAGGCCAATCGGAGATTCGTACGACTGTTCGTAGCTTGAAAGCTCAGTTTGCACGCCATATTGCTGATTGTCATGCTGCTTCTGATGATGAGGGTTCTTCTGCCAGTTCGGAGTCTGACTAGCAGCTTTGTTTTAGTTTCTGGACTTTATTTGAGTTAGGAGGAGTCTGTTTATTTTCTTGGGATCATATTTTTTGTAACCTGTTATGATGTACTCTCACCCTTTTGTTTAATTATGAGATGTTTTGTAAACATTTGTCGTATTTTAATGAAAATACTCTATCTTGGATGTTTCGCTTACTGTTTGTTCCTAATGCATGCTTACGGCTATTGCTTTTGGTTATTTGCTTCCCATTTATTCTTATGATATATTTGTGTGCCTGTTTGTGCGGAGGAGTACGTTTTAATATATATTTGTTGTTTCTCTTGGTGTATGCATACTTTGTCATTTCGTGACAAAAAGGGGGAGTAATTGGTGATTTGTCGATATCTCCGTTTTAAGGAGAGTTCGGATTAAGGGGGAGAAAAATGATTTACCTGCTTTATGTTTTACTTGATTATCCCAATGCTTTTCACGGTATATTGTTGGTTGTGGATGTTTCAGATAGCAGGTTTGTTGCTGAGGCGGTATTATTTTCAAGACTACTTTATTAGGTGTTAGATCGAGTCCATTTGTAATAAGTCACTGTTTTGATGGTTGACAGTTGACTATTTGCTTTTTGGGTCTATTACCGCAATCTTTGTATTAGGTACTGTTTTGTCACGGAATGCCAAATGGGGAGATTGTGAGTTCCATTTTTATTGGCATGTGTCCGTGACAAAACAAGTTCAATTGAGTTGTAATCTTTCATGAAGATCTTTGTGCAATTGGACTGGTTTCTGACTGCTGTGCATCAGACATTCATTTGTGGTGCGTTTGTTTCAGTGTTCGAATGATTAGCGTTAGTGCTTCGTTCGTTATTTGGTTTGAACGTGTTGCGTTAGTGGATCGTTCAGCTTTGGGTTCGAACGGGATCATTCCAGAGAGCAAACGTTCGAGTCTCGTTCTTGGTGTGTTCGAACGAGGTCATTACAGAGAGCTCACGTTCGATTGGCGTTCGAACGAGTCTTTTCAGAAAAGGCGCGTTCGTGTTGCGTTCGAGTAACCGTTCGAACGCGACTGCGATTTGAACGCGTTTTTGGACTGCAAAACCCTAGCTTTTCACCATACATATAAATATAACATGTAGCCGTCATTCTCAGTAGTTGAAAAGAGCTGAAATATTTTTCCCTTGAGCCAAATACTCTCAAATCTTTCAACTCTCTTTGATTCCACCATTGAAGACTTCTTCATCTTTTTGTCTTCTCCATTAATGGTGTGAATCCTTCTTTGATAAACCTTCAACACAACATAACCCAAATTCCCTAATCCTTCAGAGTTCTTTAGGAGGAAGTTTGTTAGTCGGAGTTCCGGCGTTCGAAGTGATACAATCTACTCAGAGACTTCAGAGGTTTTGAAGAAAACCGTGGGTCGCAGACTTAAGGAGTTGCCTTGAGTTCTTGCAGTATTGAGGTACTTGAGTCGGTGAAGTTGTCATCATAGGTCTTGACCATCGTTGTAAGTTTATCTATATATAGTGGATTGGGCTGGTAGCCGATATACCCGGAGTGGTTTTTTACTCGGAAGAGTTTTCCACTTCGTCACCAAAATTATTGTGTTGATTTTGTCTGATTGATTTACCTTTCCGCAATTTACATTTCGTATTAAATTAATATTATGGACTTTATTGTTGTTGGATATTGTGGTTGGTAGTTGATTTTCCATAGACACATTAATTAGGACTTGTCTTAATTAATTGTGATTATTTCCGCATATGGTCAGAACTTTGGATAACCCTGAATTTTCAAAATTGTTCTTGAATGTGCAGCCAAGTAGGAGAAGAAACAATAGTTCGACCAGAAAATGTCGACTTCTTACGAGTGCCAAGATCGACGTTGTACGTTGTATATTTCTTGAAAACTTGTTGTGACAACTCCTCAGCTGGTAGAGGGTCGGACCCTGTCTCCTGAGTCTGTCGCTGAACCTCTACTATTTTGTTCTATTTTAAAAAAATTGAAGTTGATATTCGAAGTTGAAAAGAAAAAAATAATTTTAAAACTATATTTAATATAGTTTAAATACTAAAACTTACGTAGCAGCATTCGACTTCTTCATTGATCCATTTCTTATTCTCGCTGTAGTGCGTCATTCGAAAAAAAACTCCAGAAATGACTACACCTCACCCGTACTACTCTGTAAAAAAAAACATAAAGTGGTTGTTAGTGTTGGTAAAATTAATGAAATGTTAAAAATAATTTAGGGTATATTTATCTCAGAATACTCGACACGGTATTGGAAAATGGCTTTGAGCCTCCACGATGATTGAAACGCAGGTGACTGCGATTCTCTGAGTTTGCTTGACATTTATTCTACGTTTAACAACATTGATAGTAACAAAAACAAATAAAATTATCAGTTTCGTATTATTTTAAAAGTTACCTCGTGTTTCTCGCTAGATTAGAACTCACACAAGAATATCCACTTTTGCTCCTTTATACAACCAGTCTTCCACTCGGTTCCATCCGTAAGATGTCTAAATATGCCCTCAGTATCGACATTTTTTTCGTGATGCCACCTCATGTCAGACGATGTGTGTCGTGATATGAACAACCTCAACAACCAGGGCGTTAATGAGAAATATCGTAATATCTTATGAGAGATTTTCTTCCCAAGACCACGGACTTTGTATCGGTTTTCACCACAGATCGGGCAATATTCAAGTGATTCATACTCGGCATGAAATAATACACAGTCATACTTACAAGCATCATTGGATTCATACATCTTTCCTAGATCACGCAATATTTTCTTTGCCTCGTAGTACAACTTAGACAATTCATTGCCAATCGGTAACATTTGGCCAAGTAAGTCTAGCATCATATCAATAATTTTGTTGGTCATTTTGTTCATCATTTTAATGTGCAATAGTTTCACAATGAAATTCAAGATAGACATCTCAGCATATTCAAATGGTATTTTTTGAGTCTCTTCAAATAGTTGACTAAACAAATTTTGATCATTTCCATCTAACACTGGTATGTCACTGGCAACATTATGACCGACTTATGGACCCTGTAAGTCACACAAAGCATCAATTATCTATTCGTTTTCAAGTTGATTGTAACTTGTGATTGAGAATTATACTGCTCACCATGATAAATCTACGTACGGTAAGTTGATGATATTCCCGGCATGCATAAATGATTGAAAACTTCATATAATCATTTCTTTTTTCTATTCAAATAATTTATACATGGACACCGAACACGACCTTCTTCATCAATGTGTTGCTTTGCCGATTCCATAAACTCGTGAACTTTATTACGGTATTCAACACTCAATCTATCCACTGAGCTCATCCAATTTCTATCAATTTCAACCAAATATCTACCTATAAAAATATAATTATTAGACATTATATTAAACTCATCAACATCACCCATTAATTAATTAATTAATTAATTTAAGCTTGCACATAATTAATTAATTAATTAACACATAATTAATTATTTAATTACAAAACAAACTAATCTCACATATATGCATCCTAATAAGGAATTAAATAACTAACATAATGTATGTAATAAAGATAACTACAAAAAATTAAACCCTAATTTTTGATAGAGATTAAACTTAAATTAAGTGAGAGTGATTCAAATATAAAGAAAAATAAAGAATTATGGTTTAATAAAAGAGAGAATAAAAGTTACCTTGTGAAAAATTGAAATTTTGTTTGATGGTTTGCAGAAAACTTTTGAGAAAAAGTTGCAGAGAAGAGAAAGTAGAGAAAGAGAAGAGGAGAAAGAAGAATGGGGAGTGTTGGTGGTTTTGGGATTATAAAACAACCATTTAGCGTTGAATTAATTATTTCGACGCTGACTGTTACTCATTTAGCGTCGAAACTTTAAATTCGACGCTAAAGGTAATGAGAGGTGTCAGTGGTTTCAGGATTATAACAACCATTTAGTGTCGAATTATATATTTCGACGCTACTCCCTTAATGTCTAAACTTTTAATTCGACGCTAAAGGGTAATTGGGAGTGTCGGTGGTTTTGAGGTTATATAAATCTTTAGCGGCGAATTATATAATTCGACGCTAACTGTTACACCTTTAGCATCAAAACTTTTAGTTGGACGCTAGAGGGTGTACGGGCCAAAATTGGCCCAAGGGTAATTTCGGTCTTTCCCTTCAGACTCTCTGCTAAATGCACCCCTGAAGCCTCCTAATCAAACCCCAAAGACAGAATGTCGGCCCAGGCCCGATGAACACCAACGCCCGTAACCGAAAGACCATCCAGAGGCCGGCCCACGTAACGCCTCAGTTCATAAACACCATTCATAAATTCAACAGTTGCCAGCCAACAACGGGCAAACACAATAAAACCCCCCCTCATTAAGTCAACCGTTATCGACGCCCAACGGACCAGCAATCAAAGAGCAGTAAATACACACAAAGGCGTGTATATAAGGGAAGAGGCTCCAGAAGAAAAGGGCATTCAACTTCTAGCTCTCCTACTCACAGTTTTAGGACATCCTCAAGCTCACCGCTTCTTCCATTTATCGCCCTCACGGCACCCTACGAAGCTCAAGGTAGTATCCAACCTTTGACTTCCCACTTTCTAACTCCTTAATACCTTCACTGATTTGAGCGTCGGAGTGCCCCCGGCACCCACCACACCGGTGGGCAGTGCTCCCGCTCACCCTACATCTTTGTTTTGCAGGATCGCCAGTGCCCCATCCTCACGAAATTTTGATTGTGGACCTCGGGCGAAAACCAGTGTCTACAATTTGGCGCCCACCGTGGGGCCCTAGCGATTCTTAGCAAGCAAAGACATCTCTATCTACGACCCTAACACACATAACGATCCATGGGTTGATTGTCGCCAACCTCTTACTACATGTGAAATGATGGTCATCTTCCTTAGAGTGTATGGATTACTTTCAGCTCCATACTACCTGATTGGGTTGTCTCTTATGGACTTCTATAAGGAACAAGTACTTGGCATGCAGACGGTGTCCTAGTCGACGTACCCGAATGAAGACTTGGCGTGGACATCTTGGTTAACATTACCAGGAATGTCCTACTCGATATTAGAGTGTTATAGAGGTTGTTCCAGTTGATATTACTTTATGTAGCTTGTCACTTGTTAAAGATTCTACTCGACACCCCACATAACACCTGTTTAGGATCTCATCTGACATGAGATGGAAGAAGACTTAGCTTGACTGAGGTTCCATTAGATAAAACATAGACCAATTTCCTATATGACAAAATAGATTGCCAACAACTTCATACTACATGTAATGAATGTTATCTTCCTCAAAAGACATAAGAGGATACCTTTCCTCTATACAATAAGGTGGTCACAACCATTCAAAGATAGCCTACCCTGAACACCTATGTCGTCTCAGCATACAGATCACCCCACAAATCCATTCCATGACAAACCCATCACCAAATCTGTTACCAGCGCAACCTTCTGTCGAATCAAACTAAAAGCCTTGCGTGTTTATCAACATTCCAAAAAGTCCACCCCCTATCATGGGTCCCACGAAAGTAGAGCATGAATAAAGAGTCACAACAAAATCTTCTTCTCCAAAACCACCTTATTTGTTGCACACGACACCAAGACCCTTGTAACTTTTTGTGTCTGACGCCGTACTCTCACTATCACATTTGCCGCCTTCAGAAGATCTATCAAGGCCATAAGATGTCTCACTTTCTGGGTCCAGTGATTTTAGCTTCTTCCTATATTTGGAGCTAGCAGAATATAACCCAACACACGACGTCAGGCTATTCAGATCATTTCATGGTTGGCAAAGTACAAGTACAATTCCTTGAAAAAACACAAGCTGGTTATCCCCATTCTGCAAGTCGTGTGCCCACTGCATGCTGAATCAGATGATGCAGGCGAAGATGACGATCTAGCTCCAGATCGAGCTGCTGCAGAAGTTATTGACACTATGGCTTTGAGTTTTACAAAGCATATGCTCCCCATATTCTTGAGTTTGCTTTTGTCAGCTGTCGAAATGCAAGTCCCAAATATAGGGAAGCTTCTGTTACACCTTAGGTGTCGTTTCAGAGGGTCGTGTGGACTGGATGAAAGAAATGTCGGAACCTGTTCTTCATATTGTCCTGGGAGCTCTTAGGGTTCCGGAGTAGTTGGTCAGAGGAGCTGCCACATTTGCATTGGGTCAATTTGCTGAGCATTTGCAGCCTGAAAATTGTATCTCACTACGAAAGCAATTTTCCCTGCATATTTTGAATGCCATTGAGGACGCATCTGATGAAGTAAAGGAGAAGTCTTATTGTGCTTTGGCAGCATTTTGAGAGAATATGGGAGACATGCATTCAGTAGATGCTGCTGCAGAGCAAGATTTTATTCCATATGCCGAAAGAGTTCTTGAGATGCTGAAAATTTTCGTGGTGCTTACTGCTGATGAGGACCTCTATTCCCCAGCCAGGGCTCTGAGCTGCTTGGAATAATTGCAATGTCTGTGGGGAGAGGGAATGGAACCGATTTTGCCTCATTTCATTAAAGCCGCAATATCTGGTTTTGATCTGGAATTCAGTAGGCTCCGGGAGAGTATGATCGTCTGCTTCAAGTAGGGTGATTCTTGTAGTGAAGGATATAGCTTAGTTAAGTCATGAAGCTCAATAGCAAACTCCACACCAGTTGGGCCACCACCAACTACTACAAATTAAAGTGAGCATGATCTACAACACCAGTCAAACTCAGGCTCATTGCTGTGAAACTCCATTTTGTAACGAAACTCAGGATGCCTAGTTATTGGATAGTCCATTCTCTCCAGATCTCACCTATATCCTCCATGATCCTTTGTATCTGTTCGCTCAAAGAGGACCATCCGGCCCCCACGGCCCCCAGTAGTAAGATGGTTGCCAGTTTTATCAAATTCATTTGCTGAAATAATATCAAATTCTTGAACTTATTCACATGCGGTTTGTTCACTCAAGCGGTGGACTCGCCTGAGCCACCGTCGCCGCTACCTCATCACCACCGTTCATTTCTCTTAAGAGAAATTGATGTTTTTGTTGACCCCATCCAGTAATCAAATCAACATCTCACAAGTTGCCACCAAATCAAAGATCTCATCATACAATCATCGTAGCTGTGCAACACTAATGAGATTTCGATTCCCAATTCCACCATTCAACCCATTACAGAACCAAACCAAACCAAAGGTGCAGTCATCGACACTACGAATGTTCCTAATTTGGAAGACCATCAGTCGACACCTACTCAAAAGAGACAAGGCATGTCGGCTTTACAATTCAGTCGCTCTTCCTACATTGATGATCACTACCTGGAAAAGGATTACAATTATAATTTCAGAATCTCCTATGATGGACTCTCACGACAGGTTTCACCTCCAGAAACTAGTTTCGGCGAACCCACTTCATGTCGTAGCATCCAAGTGTCTGTGGAGGATCAAGAACTGAACTCTTCATCAGCTCCTGCCTCTTCACTTAGTCGAGACCCAGAACCAAAAGTTGGTTTTATGCGGAGTGATGTAATGTTAGAACAAGAGGAGGATGAAGTTATGAGTCTTTATGTTATAATTCTGACCTTAGAGAGTGAGCTGGGGAAGCAGTTCCTATCAATGAAGCAATTGCATGGGGCTTAGGAGAATTTTCATTCACATAGATCTTTAACACAACTTGAAAGTGATGAGTCGGCTGCTAACATAGAAAGTGAAAAGCTTGATGCTAATGAATTTTCAGATGGACAATTTGGAAGACATGGAACCATGGATTCTACAACGGAAGAAGAGAAGAATTAAGCAACTGAAGATGTACTAAAAGAACAATCTCAAGACAATATGGAAATATGGAGCTATTAGAAAAAGAAATAAGGTTGTGGTCGGCTGGTAAAGAAACCAACATTCGCTTGCTGCTTTCGACAATACATTATGTTCTGTGGCCTTATAGTGGGTGGCATGCAGTCTCGATAACAAGCCTCATAAAAAGCCCACTATTCATAGTGAAAATGGAGCCTCACTCGACGAAACCATAGACAAAAAGGTGAATGGCCCACTTGCCAAGATACTGGATCACGTGAGAGTATAAGAGAAAGTTTGATTGACCTTCCCTCTAACATGCAACTTGTCGGGTAAAAAAAAGAGTTAAAAACGGGGCATGTAAGTACAGCATGTCAGCTCATACTCCATTTTGCGTCATGGGCAAATATGTCTATCGTGTGATAACTCTATCACAATCACTTAAATGATGGCAGCAAGAAAGATGTGTATATAGCCATAAACTGCACTGACACACGAAGCAATTGGGCCAGTGTGAAGGAACTCACTCAGTAAGCAGCCGTACGAAACTGCCAACTATCTTTGTTCACAAGTAAGACTTGACATAAGGTGGAAAAGCCTCATCCAACCTGTCAAGCCAAGGGCTCTGTTCGCAACTCATGCCCTGTCAAATGAAAGTTCATCCTTTGTTCCAGACGACAAATATATATGCAAATGAGACCCGATCATTGGATCTCATGTGAATTTTTCTGAGCATGTTGCTTTATCATATGAAGGAGACAGAGAAACATAAGCTGTCATTCACTCAATCTCACCTTTGTAGCATGAAATCAGAGCTAAGTAACAAAATTGCGTGCTACACCACATCAACAAGAACTCAAGCTTTGTAAATTCAATTTGTCATCAGTTGTATACTGCTAGGAGGCTCCATACGACACTACACAAACGAAGCTCAGAAGTTAGAAAGATGATCCATACGACATAACCTGAAGGCTCAGAAGACATTGAGGGTTAGTTACCCTCTCGAGACAACACAGATGGAGTTTCATCTTCAAATCACATGAAAGGTTAGACATCATCTCCATACTACGTTGATTTAATATTGCCAACTCTAGACTACATAGGGAATCTTTTATCATGCCTAGTAGAATGAAGAACTCTCTTGGATCTCATTTAGGTCCAATCGAACAACCTTTATTAGGTTAGGTAGTATGGAAATTCTGTGTGGCTTCCATCAAAGTTCATTTTATTGTAGTATCATTGACCTTATTAGGTCTTGTATAATTAGTAATGACCTTGATAGACATCCATCTCTTCCATACTACATTTTGAGGATATTCATCTCCATACTGCTTATGGAGATTATCATCCACTCTAGACTATATGGATGAATTTCCATAAACTCTAGAAAGCATTGGAAAAGCCCTAGGAACCTTCATTAATTTCATTCTACCGTAGTCTCCTAACCTTCATCAGGTCAGGTAGAATGAATAGTCTCATGGACCTTCATCAAGTTAGGTAGTATGAAAAATCCCTTGGACCTCTATCAGGTTCAATCGACCGGCCTTCATCAAGTTAGGTAGTATGAAAAATCCTTTGGACCTCTATCAGGTTCAATCGACCGGCCTTCATCAAGTTAGGTAGTATGAAAAATCCCTTGGACCTCTATCAGGTTCAATCGACCGGCCTTCATCAGGTTAGGTAGTATGAAGAATCCATTGGACCTCAATCGGGTGCATTCGACCGACCTTCATCCAATCTAGTAGGATGATGACCCTCATGGACCTTCAACAGGTTCATTCGACTGTAGTCTCATGGTCTTCAGACGACATGGTCTCACACTACAAGTCTTGTAGAATGAGGAATTATACCTTCATTGACCTTTGTCAAGTCTTGTAGAATGAGGAATGAGAACCTTCTTTGACATTCTTCAGGTCTTGTAGAATGAGAAGTGATGACCTTATTGGACCATTATCAAATCCATTCGACAGGTCCATATGACCGTAGTCTCATGGACCCTCATCGGGAGAATGGGTGATAACCTTCATATACCTTCATGAGGTCTAGTAGTATGATAAGGAAAGACTCTTGGACCTTCGTCAAGTCTGTAGAGTGAAGAATTTCTTAGACCTTCATCAAGTCCAGTCGACCGGGGACATCCCCCATTGACTCATATCGAGTCAAGTTGTAGACACGGATTAAACCTGTCGAATGACTTATATCTTCCTGGGCTCATCAAGTCCAGTCGACCGGGGACACCCCTCATTGACTCATGTCGAGTCAAGTTGTAGACACGGATTAAACGTGTCGTATGACTTATATCTTCCTGGGCTCATCAAGTCCAGTCGACCGGGGACATCCCCCATTGACTCATATCGAGTCAAGTTATAGACACGGATTAAACGTGTCGTATGACTTATATCTTCATGGGCTCATCAAGTCCAGTCGACCGGGGACACCCCCCATTGACTCATGCCGAGTCAAGTTGTAGACACGGATTAAACGTGTCGTATGACTTATATCTTCATGGGCTCATCAAGTCCAGTCGACCGGGGACATCCCCCATTGACTCATGTCGAGTCAAGTTGTAGACACGGATTAAACGTGTCGTATGAATTATATCTTCCTGGGCTCATCAAGTCCAGTCGACCGGGGACATCCCCCATTGACTCATGTCGAGTCAAGTTGTAGACATGGATTAAACGTGTCGTATGACTTATATCTTCCTGGGCTCATCAAGTCCAGTCGACCGGGGACATCCCCCATTGACTCATGTCGAGTCAAGTTGTAGACACGGATTAAATGTGTCGTATGACTTATATCTTCCTGGGCTCATCAAGTCCAGTCGACCGGGGACACCCCTCATTGACTCATGTCGAGTCAAGTTATAGACACGGATTAAACGTGTCGTATGACTTATATCTTCCTGAGCTCATCAAGTCCAGTCGACCAGGGACATCCCCCATTGACTCATGTCGAGTCAAGTTGTAGACACGGATTAAACGTGTCGTATGACTTATATCTTCCTGGGCTCATCAAGGCCAGTCGGCCGGGGACATCCCCCATTGACTCATGTCGAATCAAGTTGTAGACAGCACGTGTCGTATGACTTATACGTTCCTGGGCTCATCAAGTCCAGTCGACCAGGGACATCCCCCGTTGACTCATGACGAGTCAAGTTGTAGACACGGATTAAACGTGTCGTATGACTTAAATCTCCATGGGCTCATCAAGTCCAGTCGACCGGGGACATCCCCATTGGGCTCATGTCGAGTCAAGTTGTATACACATATCGTATGACTTATACCTTGACCTTCATCTGGTTCGGTCAATTGGGTACTTCCCCAAATGACTTTCGTAGAGTCAAGTTCATAACTTGACATTCGTTTGGTTCAATCAATAGGTAGCATCGACGCTCGAGTGCACTTACAAACTATGGCCTCGTCCCAAGCGACACACGTGTCAAGTACTCTCCAAGCCAAGGACTCCTTGACTTAGAGAGTAGGGGACAAACTGTACGGACCAAAATTGGCCCAAGGGTAATTTCGATCTTTCCCTTCAGACTCTCTGCTAAATGCACCCCTGAAGCCTCCTAATCAAACCCCAGAGACAGAATGTCGGCCCAGGCCCGATGAACACCGACGCCCGTAACCGAAGGACCATCCAGTAGACCCGGCCACGGTTCCGGTTCGGAACCGGAACCGAACCGGTTGGAACCGGAAGGTTCCGGTTCCAACCGGTTCCGGAACCGAACCGGAATTGGACCGGTTCGGTTGGGGTTTGATAAGTACATGAAAATGTACATTTAAACATCACTTATCTAATCTTATTGTTAAACATTTAGTTATATATTTTATGTTTTAATACATATTTTCTATTGTTATATTATTTTAAAAATGTTTATTATTTACACTAATTTAATGATTTTTATTTGTATGAATACTAATACATGGATCCGAAAATCTTACAAGTATTTTTGGGGACCTCTGGGAAAACACAGGACCGTCCAGGATCGTTGGCGCCGTGGCGCCAAAAGCACATACATAACCCAGTGAGAATGGCGTCATGGCGCCATTCATCACCAAGCTTATGGCGCCATGAAAGATGAAGGAACTTGGCGCCATGGCGCCAAGTAGCCATTCATCACCAAAGGTGGCGCCATGGCGCCACCAACATGAAGAAGATGAGGCGCCATGGCGCCCACCAGCAACCCGGGCCAAAACTCCCGAGAGTTTGGCGCCGCGGCGCCCCCAGAATGTCAAACTCCATACATTTTCCAGGGAGATCAGCGCCGCGGCGCTGCGCAGGGAATTCCTACGTATTCCAGGACTCGATTTCTAGGGTTTTCTGAAATCCTAATGACACCCTGACACTTCTATAAATACAAGACTTCGTCCAAAACACAAGAGGAGGCTAGTTACACAGTTATCAAAGAGAAAACAGAGCCGTGCAAATTCCCGGGATCAGAACCAATGATTTCTCCATCTATCTCTGTTGTTTCTTCATCTAGCATGCGGAACTAATCTCCCAAGCAAAGCTAAGGGCGAACTCTTGTACCCAATTCTTGTATTCTTGTTATTTGATTCATGAATGGATTTAATTGATTAATATAATTGTTATTCTCTTCATCTCTTTATTCTATGGATTAATTGAGAACTATATTTTATTAGTTTACATATAGATTCAGTCACGCTTTTTCTATGTGTTGTTGGTAAAATTGGTTTGATAGATTAAGGTTGTTTTGCGAGTTAATCCTCTGCTGCAGTATTGCCCGAGGGTATATTGTCGTCGTTGGATAGGTTGTAACGATAACCTTGTGAGTTGTAAACGTAGAGAAGATTGAATAACAATTACCTTAGAACTTAAACTGATGTAGAATTGAATATCTTCCAATTGTTGATTTGGAACGTGAAATCCTCAATTGTGTAATAACATGAATCGATAACGGAATATAGGTAATAGGTACAAGAGGGAACCCTGATGCTTTGTTATTTCTCTCATTTGATAAAATCTTTAAAACTTTCATAATTGTTAATTTACATCAAATTTAATCATTTCTTTAAATCAGTTATTGCTAATCGTTTCTGTTAAGTAAATCAGTTCCCGTAACCTTCTCTCTGTGGAATCGACACCCCAACTGTACTACGATAACCGCGAGTCATATTTGGGCGTAATCAGGGTTCCACCCCAACTCGAACCGGTCCGAACCGGTGGAACCGTACGGTTCCACCGGTTCGGACGGTTCCGGTTGGAACCGTAGGGTTCCAATAGGAACCCTAATTCCCCCAACGGCTACTAGCCGTTGGGGGAGCAGGGAGCCGTTTGGCTCCCTCTGCCAAACGGCTCCCTGCCAAAAAAAATAAAAAAAAATTAAAAAAAATATATTTTTATTATATAAAAACAAAATACTAATGTACCCCTAATAACGGTAATAAAACGGTTATATGTAGGGGCATTTTTGGTATCAAACAAATTCTAAAATTCTATAAATAGGATTCATTTTTCATAATTTCATCACACCAAATTCTCAACTATCTCATTTTCTATAATTCTCTTATTCTCAATCTTACTTCAATACAATTCTCTTTAAAATCCTTGAATGGTGGAACCGGCATCAAAATATATATCATGTTTTATCTATTATTGCTAAAGAGATCTTGGCAGCATCTATTTCCACCGTTGCGGTTGAGCAAGCCTTCAGTTTGGGAGGTAATATATTGGAAGCTAGGCGATCCTCATTACATCCAAGCACTCTAGAAGCAACAGCTTGCGTGGATGATTGGACTCGAGCTGATCTGAGACAACAAGAAGATGCCCCCGATGATTTTGAAGATTTGTTCGATAATGCTTCTGCAACAAGTGCAAGCGGAAGCTGCGGAACCGGAGCCGAAGGATCAACTGATAATGATGATTGATAATTGTAAAAATATATTTTACAAAGGGGATATGTCTTAAACTTGTAATGGAACTACGTGAGCTTTGATTCCTCTCACCCTTGGAGGATACGTAGGCAACTTAAATTTTTAAAAATTTAAGCTCAAGCTCTTCAATGTAATAAATTTTTTTTATTTATAAATTTAATCTCATTTTTTTAAATTAATAAATTTTTTTTTTATTTAAGCTTTGATTAATTGATTCCTCTCATTTTTTAATTTTAAATAATAAAAAAAAGTAAAACGGAACCGAACCGAACCGGAACTGAACCGGTTCGGTTCGGTTAGGTTTTAGGTTCCGGTTCCACACTTGTGGAACCGGAAACCGGCCGGTTCGGTTCGGTTCCGAACCGGAACCGAACCGCAGGCCGGGTCTACCATCCAGAGGCCGGCCCACGTAACGCCTCAGTTCATAAACACCATTCATAAACTCAACAGTTGCCAGCCAACAACGGGCAAACACAATAAAACCCCCCTCATGAAGTCAACCGTTATCGACGCCCAACGGACATGCAATCAAAGAGCAGTAAATGCACACAAAGGCGTGTATATAAGGGAAGAGGCTCCAGAAGAAAAGGGCATTCAACTTCTAGCTCTCCTACTCACAGTTTTAGGACATTCTCAACAGCTCACCGCTTCTTCCATTATCGCCCCTCACGGCACCCTACGAAGCTCAAGGTAGTATCCAACCTTTGACTTCCCACTTTCTAACTCCTTAATACCTTCACTGATTTGAGCGTCGGAGTGCCCCCTGGCACCCACCACACCGGTGGGCAGTGCTCCCGCTCACCCTACATCTTTGTTTTGCAGGATCGCCAGTGCCCCATCCTCACGAAATTTCGATTGTGGACCTCGGGCGAAAACCAGTGTCTACAGAGGGTATTAAATTTAGTGTCAAAAAATATATCGACACAAAAAAAAATGTATGATTTTTAGCATCAAAGATAAATTTCGACGCTTAAGTGTAAACCTTTAGCATCAAAAGATTTTATATTCATTTACTGTTTGTCCAAGGCCTTCTTTGGATTCATTTTGTATTATGCACTGTGAGGTTAATTTCTCTCAGAAATATTTGAAAATAGATGCATGCTGCGTAAACTGATTTCAGAATCAACTAGGCTAGCTTTCAAAGCCTAGTTGGGTCAATCCGATGGGCTTTAGCAGCCCACTTACTTGGTATCTAGCTAAACGGACTCTATTATATAGAATTTTAACATCACAGGAGGTCCAAACGGATGAGGCCCAAGACCCGTTATTCAATTAGGGTCAAATTCTACTAACTTTAGGGCCAGCACATGTTGATGTTGCCGCCCGCAGACTGTTTTGTTTTCCCGCCAGTCAAGAATGAGGTCACCGTGTTTGCTCCATTATGACAATTCACCAAAATAACATCATATTCAACGGAAGATGAAATTACATTGCTAACCTTATTATTTCAATTTCTTTTGTTGCGTCATTTAATTTTATTATTTTCATTTAAAGCATCCATATATGCTTCGGTGGCGGATGCCCTACACTTGAGGGGCAAAGGAAAGCAAGATCGTACCCTTCTTATTTACAGGCCTTTTACGACATACAGTTTGGCGGAAGACCAAGTTGGTGAGCCGTGTGATGGAAAATTTTCCCGGAATGCACTTAAGTATAATGAGAGATTCACCACCACATCATCGCATGCGATGGGAGCTCGTTCGATTTGTAAATTGATATGATTCATAATTCACTTTTGACTACGTGTTCGATAACATGACCGTAATAATATTAATTAAACATTTAGTCCATCTTTAATTCTTTATTTCATTTCATATAAATCTGAGGATAGTCCTCGATTTATGTGTATTTATAAGTTTTTTTTTATTAACCACACACAAATAAAATAATTTATCTTTCACTAAAGAAATCCTTATTTCAACGATTTTCTTTCTAAATATATCATAAATTTTTTTATTAATATAGGTTAAAAAATTGGAATCTTAAGACTTGATTGAGTAATTTTTAAATAATTTTTTTAACCATTAACCTGATTTCCAATCTTCTTCGAAAGTTGAGGAAAATAAATAAATTTAGACATTATCGACGCTCCTACCTTTAAAAAAAAATAAAGGTTAGATTACTGCTTTTAAAAAGATAAATACATTTTAATAAAAAGAATATTGAAAGGGCAAATTAGTAAATACAGTGTAATTTCATTAAAACTGCCGAATTAAAACAGTAGCAAAGGAGTTCTCGAAAAATTTCATAACACCTTAACCGAACCCCAGTTTCTAACAAACGAATATTTAAAATATATATATTTTTTAAAATAATAATAATAAATAATGGAACCAGAAACAGAAACTGAAAAGGGGAAAGCAGCAGTAATCGAAGTCGACGGCGGCGACGTCGGTGAAGCTGATGCTGATGGCGGCGCTGACGGCGGAAGGTGCGGCGACGATTCGGCAGTGGTTGTCGGCGAGGGAAGCAGAAGAGGCGGCAGAAGCCGAGTGAAGGGGCCTTGGTCTCCGGAAGAGGATGCGGTATTGAGCGAACTTGTAAGCAAGTTCGGGGCGAGGAATTGGAGCTTGATCGCCAGAGGAATTGAGGGTCGCTCTGGCAAATCTTGCAGGCTCAGGTGGTGTAATCAGCTGGACCCAGCCGTTAAACGCAAGCCATTTACTGGTATTTTTTTTTTTTTTTGTAATTATAATAACTATTTATCTATATTTTAGATTAAAATTTGTTGTTTTTATATAAAATAATTATCGAGGTCGTAAATGTCAATTAATTTTAGGGAATCAACTGGAATTCTGAGATTTTATTTGTTTACATGTTTGTGAAATTTTAGTAATGCAAATTTATTTTTTTGTTCGAATTTTTATAAATATTTATGGTTTTCGGTTCCACTGACGCAATATTTGTGTAAGTACATGGAAATTCACATCGAATAATTGTCCGAACGAATAATGGTCGTTCGAACGAGTCATCCAAAGGCCTCTAGAGGCGTTTTGGTCTTTCAGGTCATTCGAACGAAAAGCTTTAGGTCTGCTAGTTCAAACGTCATTCGAACGAAAATGCGATTTCCAGAAGTCGTTTTTACAATTTTAAAAAGAAAAGTTGCATATTTTGGGTGATAAAAGATGTCTCTTGGATGCGACTCTTTAATTATACTTATATCTCTGTTGTATACCGCTGTTGTAAAGCAATAAAACAAGAACTTCTAATTAATTTATTCTCCTGCTTTTGCATCACACCATTCTAAAATAAAAGAGTGTTCTTGTTTGTTGTGATTTAATCCCAAATTACAACTCCATTGTATTGGAAAAATTTTCTATGTAACTCACTGTGATTTCGTGGTTTTTAGAATCTAGGCATACACAAATATGTTGAAGAACATAAGGAGTAATGTCGAAATTAGTAATGTAGAGGCAAAGTCAATTTTTTCATTTGAATAATTCAGATACTGAAGTTGGAGATAAGGGGTCTCGGCCGCTTGTGTATCCTACCCACAAGCTTAGAGAATATTAGGATTATTGAGCAAGTTGTCCTCTTATCATAGACTGGTGTGTAAACCAATCATGTATATGTATTTAGATCCCTGTTAAGATTACATATCAGTTACTAGATTTACTGAACTAATTTTGTTTCAGATGAGGAGGATCGAATAATCACTGCAGCTCATGCGGTACATGGAAACAAATGGGCAGTAATTGCCAGGCTTTTACCTGGGAGAACAGATAATGCTATTAAGAACCACTGGAACTCCACCCTAAGGCGTCGGGGCGTGGAGCTTGACAGGATGAAGCAGCTTGGACCTGTCAATATGATGGAAGATACCAGCTTTGGTAAGACCAAAGCGTCATCTGAAGAAACTTTGTCTTGTGGTGATGCCAATTCATTCAAATCCTCGGAGGGAAAAGATGCAAGTTCTCTGGAAAATTTGGATAATCATTGTGAAGACAAATCTATAACAGAAGTTCCATCTAGTCTTGAAACAAAAGAACCTCCTACTCTTTTTCGTCCAGTGGCACGTGTCAGTGCTTTCAGTGTTTATAATAATGGTCCAGAAACGGCTGCACCTCATCTGAGGCCAACTCCATTGCAAGGGCCTTTAGTACAAGCATCAGGGCCTGGGATCCGCAAAATGCTTGAAGGGGTTTATGGTGAGCGAATGGTGCCTCACTGTTGCGGACATGGCTGCTGTGGTATCCAACATGGTGGAAATTGTCAAAATTCTTTGTTGGGGCCTGAATTTGTTGATTTTTCAGAGCCCCCAGCCTTTCCAAGTTATGAAGTGGCTGCGATAGCCACAGACATAAGTAACTTTGCTTGGCTGAAAAGTGGGTTGGAGAATAGCAGTGTCAGAGTGATGGGTGATGCGGCGGGTAGGATAGAAACTAATGAGTTTCAAATGTAAATGAGTGATGCGGCAGGTAGGATAGAAACTAATGAGTCTCAAATGCAAATGAGTGATGCATTGAGTAGATCAGTATGCCTATGAGTAGTACATCTGGTAAAATAGTATGGAATGAATCTCGTGTAAATGGAGTGTTTTGAGGACAATAGAAGGAATGACCATTTCTAATTTGAACAGTGCAGTATGTGCTATCAACATCTATTGGTAAGCAGCTTAAGAAGACAGAAATATAATCGAGAAAGAAATTGTATTGAGAATCGCTAATACTCCATAACAGGTGCTGTGTGACAGAGAATCAAATATCCCTATCAGAGTTTTTATTGCTATTGAGAAGTTATGAACAAAAGAAGAATATGAAGATCTGCAGTAACGGCTTTTCAAAAGCCTTCTAATATGGTAAGGGTGTTCAGTTTTTCGGGTCAACCCGCGACCTGACCCGCTCGGGTTCAAAAAAATACATTTTCAGGTTAACCCGACCTGATTTTTGCAGGTCGAGTCACGGGTTTGACAATCAAACTTGACCCGACCCGCAAATAATAGATTTGTATTATTTTTTAAAGTTTTTACTATTATTTCAGTTGTTTATTACTTTTATTGTCTTGAAATTTTATATGCATGACAAATTGCGGCACATAAAATAGTTAGTATTTATGATTCAAAATAATTAATACATAATTTTTTTTGCAACCCGACCCGCGCGGATTTGCATTCTCAAATTTCGGGTTCGGGTTAGTCGACCCGCGTGATCTGACCTGTTCGGGTTTAGCAAAATTAAAAAAACCAGACCCAACCCGTGAACACCCCTACAAAATGGTCTACGTCGACGCTGTATTATAAGGATCAAATGTGATCTGGTACACAAGTAAGAGGCCGTCATTTTGTTGTCCTTTTCAGGGAGTACATTGTTCAATTTTGTTGGTGATTAAATTTCATAAAAGAGATCATAGGTATCTTATATTTCATGAATGGGTTCAGTTTTAGCTCTCTTTTTTCTGTCATGCCTCTTCACCACACAAACATTTGCCTGCAGGTTGGCTTGTTCCTGCATAATGGCTTGCACATTTCCTAGACTTTATTATTTAGGTGTTGAAATTTGCATATCTAATATTGCAATGATTAGATTGACTAGGAAATTAGTATTTACTTGGGTATTGCTACTTGATTTCTCTCCCAATGATGTAGATTTCTTTTTCCTTTCAGCAATCTTGTGATGCTTTAATGCTTGGGTAAGTGAATTGACTAGGGAAAAAAAGGCGAGGTGGGAGTCTTTTTCCAGATTGCATCAACAGAAAGCTGACATGGTGGTGCTGAAGTAAGCGATTTTAAGAACAGTTAGTTAATCATTTTATTTGTTGCTTGTCAATTCTAATAGCCAAATACAGAAATATCTTCATGCCGGCCATTTTGAAAGGCTGGGAATGGAGTTTGATTTGAAGTGGAAGACCATCTGGGAATCATTAAATCATGAGTGCTTTGGTTAGTGAGGCCCCTCTCCATTTAAATATGCAATAAAAGGGTATTTTGATTCTTCTTTTCTGTACATAGAGTAGTGCAATGAAATGATGCAAGAAAAAAGGAGACTTTCACTAAGCCCTATTAGTTGAAGAATGAAAGTGACACATTTTTAGGTGTTAGTTTGGAAGAGATAGCATCTATTGTTGCAAGTGCTTTTTTATACCTTGAAGTCCTTTTAAGTGAAGTCCTAAAAATCTAAAGTGCTTTTGCATCTATATGTAATATTCCAATGCAAAAATACTAAACATTTTTTTGAAACTCCGCCGCCAAATCACCCGACCCGCGCTTAAGCGAAAGATGTAAAACTCATGACTGCCTCAGGCTCTTACAAGAAATGCACCTCCTGAACTCGAACCCAAGACCTGACAATCAAATTCTAAGCTCTTTGCTATCAAGCCATACCCATTGGGGACGCAAAAATACTAAACATACTCACACTACAGTGAGAGAGTTGAGATAACTTTAAGGATAAGTGAGTATAACTATCATTGCCCATTCCAATGACACATACATTTTACTGTCTTTCTACTCCTCTGTATTTGAAACTTAAAAAACTAAACCCAGATAGCCACTTAGAGTTCGTTTGGAAGTATTTAAAATCCTATTAGAAGTATTTTTTCAAAATAATTCTAAAAATACTAGTTAAGTAGTACTCTTTGTTAGTTTCAATTTTGTTGGCAATGTCCGTAATGAAATAAGTTCAATTGAGTTGTAATGAATCATGAAGATTTCAGAGCAAATGAACTAGTATTTGGCAGACTGTGCATGAAGATATCATATATGCGTTAGTGTTGCGATCGTGTTTGCATTCGAACGAGTGACATGTGTTTACGTTCGAACGAGTTTGCGGAACAGTGCGCGTTCGTCTTGCGTTCAATAGGCATTCAAATGAAATTACAGGACTGAGTTATTCTGGACGTGTTTTTTTAGCCAATTTTGCACAATGAAAAGCATGTCTTTACCCTACCTATATAAACAAACATATAGTCATTTTATCAGTTGTTGGAAATACATTATTCTGAGCCTTAATATTGTTAGTTTTCAACCTTCTTGATTTTCACCTTGAAGACTTCCTTGATTACATTGTCTTTTTTGTCTACTAGCGTCTTCTCAAACCTTCTACACATTCCAGCCTCCCATTGGTGCGGGGCTAGGGCCGTTGACATCATCTTATATTTTTAATGGACGACGTGATCTTCTGTGTCAGCTGATCCATCGTAGAGCCTCATGTCTGGGGGGCTAAGCTTCCGTGGAAGCTATACGGAAGTGATGGTCTCCAGGAATGAAGTGTCTGAAATTGTTATGACCCAACTCTTCTTCACTGGTAGCCTCACTCCAGGTAGGCTGGAGAGAATCACCTCTTTGAACTCCCTCATCTCTTTCCGTATGGTGGAGGTGACTTGTTGAATTGGGTCCGCCGGAGGGATATGGTGAGTCGTCTGACGGCTCTCAGGGCAGCCGTCTGGTGGTCGATCGTCGCCAGCCATGTCGTCGAATGCCCCTAAGAGGTTGGTCTGAATGACGGGGCCGCTGGGGTGGTCTTGAGTTCTTCGCCGTTGAGAGGTCGAGGCCATCTGCTCCATTTGCTTCAGGAGGCTGGTGTTGGTGCTCCGCATTGCGAGGTTCTCCTCTTCCAGTGCTCGCAATCATTCTTGAAGAGCGGCCAACTATCCAACCATAGAATCCAGTGTGTTTTTGCTGCCAGAAGCCATGTGTGTAAGTGTGTTGTGTGAAACGTATACTGAGAGATCTTTGTTTGCTATGAATTTTCGGGCCCCACAGTGGGCGCCAAATTATAAACGCTGAATTTCGCTTTCGGTTCACAATCGAGAATTTATATGTTATGGCACTAACGATCCTGGAAAACAAAAACAAAGTGAGCGTAGAGTGTCTACCCACCGGTATGGTGGATGCTGTAGGCACTCTGACGCTCAAGTCAGTGATATAAACGAGCGGAAAGAGGGGGAAGAGCACGATTTAGGGTTACCTTGATCTTCGTAGATTGCTGTGAGAGTTGTGGGCTGGTGTTTATGGGGTGTTGTTTACTTTGAGAACTCGAGTGTGTGTCAAGGCATGAATGAATCTTCTTTCGGTCCCCCTCTCCTTTTATAGACTGTGAAGTAGCCTTCAAGTCGGATTAGGATTCCTTGGAAGGGTCGTACTCCAACTCTATTTAGAAAAGAGTAATCAAATCATGATCGAATTAGGAGTGCCTAGATGTCCGAGATTAAGTGTAATCCTTATGATATTTGGATTATACCACCGCGGTTGTAGATAGTTTGCCTTAATCCAAAGACTTAGTTTCCTTATTAAGAAGGAACTAGGGAATAGATTGGCCCGATAATATCAAATTAAACTGGATTCGAGATTTTTTCCATGCTTAAAATCCAGCCTTGTAGCCTTTTTCCTTCTTCCTTTGTTTTGGATGAAGCTGATAAATTAATATAATTTTTTATAGATATTGGAAATTTTGCAACTAAATTATCTGACCCAGGTTTTAACAGAGTGGATAAAATCCCGACTATCAAGACTCTTATAGAAAAATATATTCCCTATTTTTTAAACTCACAACATAATAATTAAATTTAAACTATTTATCACTAAATTAAGCTGATTGATAACAAATTAATATAATTTGCTTGTGAGTACTTAACCCAAAGACAGGATGTGATATATCATGTGCCGGGTGTATATGTCATCTTTCTCACAGCAGGCGGGCCCCACAATTATATGGGGCCCACCTACTATGAAAAAGATGAGATATATATCCGACACATAATATAATTTTCGCAAAGACAGAGTCATCAGCTACATTGGCGTCACGGACATTGATTTGGATATGGTCCACTATAAGTCAAAACTGTTTCTACGACAATATCTGATGGCTTTGTGACTTTTTATCGATGGCTTTGGGACTTTTTATCACATGCTTCGCTTGCGTACAAAGTATGATATTGTGATGTGAATATTTATATATGGTCTGTTTAATTAATAGTTATAAAAATTTAACACGTATCTCACTCTAATTTATCGGATTTTTAAAAGTCTTTTTATATGAGAATTTTATCTATATTATTTTATATCAAACTCATTTAATTAATGGGTATATAAAAATTTTCTTTATCCATCCCTAAATGTATTAGACATAAGAAAAATTTTGTCACATATGCAGCTTCTAATCCACCAATTGCTATATTTATTTCGGTCGGAAAATAATCATTTTGTTATTTTGTAATTTATAGTCACAAATTCAAAAGGTGATATATCATAATAATAATATGGACTCACCTAATTTATTTTTATCATTTTATATTTTCATTCAAACAATATTTAGAGTAGATTTAGGTTACGTTTATTATTTGTTTGAAATTTGAATAGATCTAAAATTAATTGAAGTCTGAATAAATTTGAATGAAAATATCCGAATAATATATTTGTTTTTTTTTAATATATGAATAAAAGTATAAGTTATTTGTTTTTTTTTAAACGAAAAATATTTGAATAATGATATTTTGATATTTATATCCTTATACTTACTATGATATATAATTGTTATAAACACATCAATTGATGATAATACCATAATATTTTAATAAACAAAATATAACATATTAATTTTATTCTTGTGCCTAAATTGTGCTATCATAAAGTTACAAGTTCATATGAAAAATTATGATCATATCGTAAATATTTACAGAATTTTAATATAATACTAAAAATCATGTTTACATTAGACAAGTACAAAGTTTAGATAATATTTTAAAAGTAAAAAAAAAAAAGGCTTTAATTTGAACCAAATGAATAAATAAAATCATTTAACACTAAACAAGATAGCATTAAATGTTCCAATAGGCGTGACTTGGTGGTGTAAGGTTCATGATTTTTTGAGGTTCTTAGCTCGAATCCAAATAGTGCATTTATTATAAGAGTCGGAGGTTTTACTTGCTCCACTTAAATCCGAAACGGGTAATTTAACGGTGAAATTTCCAACAATTAAAAAAAAAATAGCATTCAACATTTCCGGAATACATACGTCTTATGTTCCAAAGGAATCTCCATTATTTAATAACAAAATCCTACACAAAAAGTACCCAAAAAATTTATCACTATAAAAATCAATATACAAGTAATAAATATTTTATCCGCGTGCAAGAAAACAAAATGGATTCATCCGGCATGTAATAATTTAATGTTAGAAATTTCTTTGCAACTCAAGGAGTGAGTAGTGGGTTTAAGTTTAACTCTTGCAGATCAAATAAGATGTTATGGATTTTAAATTTTAGGAGATAGTTTAATTTAGTGATAATAATGAAGACGATTATATCTTTATTTGAAAAAAAAAAAGGAAAAAGAAAAATATTTAAGAAATAAGTTTGTCTTCAATCTCGTAATTTTTAAGTGTAAATTTTTTTTTTTTTTATCAATAATAACAAATTTATATGTAGTTCATAAATTATCTTATATTGTTAATTTTTATCTTAATTTTTTATAAGGTGTTTTTTTTTATATGAAATTCAAAGTATTTTTTTTATATGAAATTCGACTTTATAATTGCATCGTTCATTATATTATATTCAAATAATGTTCATGTGAATTTTATCTAAATATAAACTTTATGTGAATTATAAGATATGAATTGGAATCTGATAGTGTATATATATCTTTAATCTTAGCCGTCCAAGCTCATGTAAGATTGATATTTAACTCCAATTCTCCAAGACTAAAACTCATCAAACGTACAAACAAAGATCCCAAAGTATCTTTATAATGGTGTGGTTTGATGATGTAGAACTAAAGATCTAATCTTGAGATATTGAGTTCAAATCCAGATAATGCATTTCTTATAAGAGCATGTGATAGTTGAGATTTTACCTATTTTATTTAAGTCTACAAGGGATAATTTGACGGCTGGATTTTCAATTATTTAAAAATAAAAAATAAAAAATCCCAAAGTATCTTTATATTATATGTGGTAAGCTTTTTTTTTTTTTTTTTTTAAATCGTTGGAAACCCGCCACCAAATCACCCATTCCGGGCCGCGGCGCAGGTAAAACCCCCGGCTGCCCCAGACTCTTACAAAAAGTTGCACCCCTAGATTCGAACCCAGAACTTCAAAGTGAGATTTTGGATCTTTCCCCACCAAGCGACCTTGGGGCTATATGTGTTAAGCTAAACAAGATGAAATCTCCACTCAGTTTCTCGGTTACTCATGGCTTATTTTCGGTCCAAATTTCTTGGCAAAAGCTAAAGCTTCGGTTTTTATTGTGAAGTTTCAAACTTTATTACATTAATGGAGTTGAAACATCACCTAATCAGATACCCACTTCTATAAATCTTCTTTCACATTTTCATTTTACCCTCATTATTCATTTTGTTCATTCAAAATCAAACTTTTTTTTCCTTAATGGATGTAGAACAGGGCAGTCATCATCATCAACATCATAATCGCCGGTCTGTGACCGGGAGTGACGTCAGCGTGTGCTTTTCCGACGCCGAGGATGGTGGGTCATGTTACTCTAAGTTTTACTCAACCACTGGTGGGTCCTATGATGAGTACAGTAATTCTTGTGTCTCACATGATCAAGAAATGGACGGTGGTGGTGGTGGTGATTCGAGGAGAGTGTCATCTGTTTCTTCTTCTGATTGTTCAGTGGAGATTGAGAGTGAAGTGCAGGAAATTGAAATAAAAGTTCATTTGTCTAAAGTTGAGGGTGAAAGGGATTGTAGGATTTGCCATCTGGGTCTTGAGAGTAATAGCCATGAATCTGGGTCTCCTATTCAATTGGGTTGCTCTTGCAAAGATGATTTGGCTGCTGCTCATAAACAGTGTGCTGAGGCCTGGTTCAAGATTAGAGGAAACAAGTAAGTTCATTTTTTGTAAAAAGAAATTCAAGCTCTTCATTTTGGCTATCTCCTCATTTTTCATTCTGGTTCACTTTATTTTTGTAAAAGTTTATATTTGACCCTTTAATTGGTGATTTCTTGGTGGGTATTATTTTTTTTTTAATTTTGCTGATGCAAATTCCAGATTTTGCTACTTACCCAACTTGTGTCCAAGTTAAAAGTGCTGGCTATACTAAGATAATGATTTGATGAGCTAATGTTTTTCCTTTTTTTAATTCTAGCTTTGATTCTCAGAATTTTGGCGGATTCTGTATTAATATATTTAGTGTTATGCACTTCAATGTCAGCAAGTCACACCACCATGTTATGGAAATCATTCATTGAATACAAAATAATTCCGTGTATCAAATTTTAGGTATTATTATATGCTACTGAAGAAATGCCTGTCATTTAATCTGATGATCTTGATCCAAATCCAACCCAATTGAAGTTATTTGAGGCTGCTTAGAGTCGTAAAGTTCCCAATTGGTTCCACTCAAGAATTTACATTTGCCTTCAAACTGCATATCTTTACTTGTAGTGAGCCTTTCGCTTGGAGGTTTTTGTCAAGGCAAGAGGATAGCATAAGATGAAAGCTATTTTGTCAAACTGATGATGGGGATAGTCTCACTTTTTTACTTTGAATTTCTTATTTGTAACTATATTGATAGCATAGAAATGTACTCCAACACATTTATTGCTATAGAGATAAGATCATTGGTAGTGTTTATCTTTTCCACACTGGAAAAGCTGCTACCACTGATGCATTATGCAAATTCTGATATTGATTTGCTCTTCTCTGTTACTTTATTTTTCCTTTATTGTCACAATGTCAGTTCTTTCAACTTTGAAAGGCTGCATTATTGTATATCAGATGAGCCATTATGCAATAATTATAAGAACTTATGCCTAGCCTAGGACAAAAACTGGTTTTAAATTACTGACCTGTTCCTTTGTGATTAGTCTCTCTCATTCATGATCTAATTGTTAATTTGTTATGTTTAATATTTATTTCATCTGCTTAATTTTTACAGTACCTGTGAGATTTGCAACTCTATCGCACGCAATGTTGCTGGAGCAACTCAGAATGAGACTACAGAGCAGGCAAATGAAGCCAACAATGCCACGGTTACATCTTCAATCTCAGCTGCAGTGCCCCATGGAGAGACTCGAAGCTTCTGGCATGGCCATCGCTTTCTCAACTTTCTGCTTGCTTGCATGGTATTTGCATTCGTCATATCATGGCTCTTTCACTTTAACATGCCCTCATCGTAGGGTATTCTAGAGATAATCAAATAGGAGAAAAGAATGAAAAATAAATGAAAGAGAAACAGAAATCCCATAATTGAGCCTGAAGAACTGGTTCCGATGGCAATGAGTAATGGGATAGTTTAGAGCTTCCACAGTATTTAATAGGTATCTATACATCTCCATCTTCCTCTTCTGCTTCATACGTGTAGAAAATTTGTCGTATCTGTTTATGTGCACTCAAAAATTACGAAGCGTTGTTCGGCAGTTGTATGTCGGATTAAAAATCAGTAGACTGTACTCGAATGTGTTATGTCATTCATCTGCATAATTGTTGTCGCCCACTGAATTAGCATGATGGTTACCTTTTTTTTCTTAGTCTGGTTGATGTGTTTCTGAAAAATTAAGTTGTATGTAAACTCAATATAGTGTTGGGATTGCTGACATTGAGAATCACTCTTGCAAATAATTAATATATTGTTGGCATTCTTCAGAAATTTCAGAAGAGATCACTTTGAGCTTGCCTAGAGTTTCAATGTTTCACAATGAGATGGGTCAGAGCTTGAGTTGAGGACAATAATAATAGACAATTAACTTCAGCAACTTGAGAATAATTGATCTTGTATTGAACCATTGGAAATATTTTTTTCAAGTTTTTTAGCGTAATTAGAATATTAATTTAGTGGAGGTAAAATTTGATTTTCACAAAAAATGGTAAATGCCCTTCATATTAGTGGGGTAAAAAAAATTATCTCATTAATAAATAAGAATATTCATTAATTTATATAATATATTTTAACAAATTTTATTATTAAATGAGAGCTTGCATGGCATCTCCGAGAGCTTCTTGTGGCTTGCCATTCATCAAGTAAGAACCACCTGTCCCCAAGGGGTGTGGCTTGGTGGTGTAGGGTCCAGTATCTCACCTTAAGATTCTGGATTCGAATCCCACTTCTTGTAAGAGCCTGGGACAATCAGTGATTTTACTTGCGCCGCGGTCCAGAATGGGTGGTTTGGTGGCGGTTTCCATCGTTTCCAAAAAAAAAAAAAAGTATGAACCACATTGAATACACTGCTGTTGAAACCACGGTTCCCCATCAAAGAAAACTTGAGAGGATGATGGTGTAACGTTAAGATTATTCTATTGTAACTTGAAAATCACTTGTTCGAATTATGGAAACAATATTTTTGTAATAAAAAAAAAAAAAAAAAGACTACATATATATTGAATCCGGGAAGTCTAATCCGCCGGCATCCTTATCAAGTTTAGGATAGGAACTAGCAAACCTCATTTGCAAGCATTGCCAAAAGGTGTCGATGACAATGGTTGTGCTGTTGAAGGCCCAGTTTCATGTGGGATACCCATCAAAACATACGAGGACTGAACCTGTTAAAAACTCAAGTAATTAAAAATAAAAAATAAAAATTACTCTCTTTAATGGCTGCCATTCAAAGAAAAAAATTGTTACAATCGGTTATTGCAACCGGTTGTGCTTTATAACATTAAAATAATAAGAAAATATTACATAAATAAAAAAAAAAAATACAATTAAAAAATGGGTTTCATATTAAATGGTTATGTTTCAAGTTTCTTGGTTAATGTTGGAGGTTAATGGATAAATACAATGTTTCAAATCTATTGCATTTGATTTCAAATTTAATAGTTATAAGTTCATATTTGATACTACCAGTTTCGTGTTGAATTTCAAGCATTGAAATAATATCAAATTATTGGTCGTTATTACGAGTTCAATGGTGAAGGAATCCCTGCAATCATATTTTTGTCCTTATGAATAAAAATTACATTTCATGTTTACCCAAGCAAATACACATTGATGAGATGGACTAAAGATGCCATACGTGAGAGTGTTGTTGGTTATGATGGGATAGAAATACAAGATCCATCATGTTGAGGAAAATATCACACATCGGCTGAGATAAACAATTAAACTCAAAATATAAACATTGGACAATCTTCAACTCTCAAGCTGGCTTTTGGGTTGAGTTAGGCCCATGAATTTCAATATGGTATCAGAGCCACACTCATGCACAGGTGGGCCCACACTACCTGTCCACGTGACATGAACCAGGCAAAAGACCGGTTTGCACGTGAGGGGGAGTGTTGAGGAAAATATCTCACATCGGCTGAGATAAACAATTAAACTCAAAATATAAATATTGGGCAATCATCAACTCTCAAGCTGGCTTTTGGGTTGAGTTTGGCCCATGAATTTCAACACATCAAATGAGTCGTTGCATATAAGACGTACAATATCAACTTGTTTTAGATGTAATTGATAAGGCAGTGACATCTGAGGATAGAAGCAAGCTATTTGTTAAGGAATGTTAAGGAATATTGAATCAATATCCAAAATAGAATTTCTAGTACCATTATGATTCATGGTTTTATTATATTTCCCTATTAGATAAATATTTCCTATATTCATTATTATTCTTCATAACTATATGATTCATTTTCTATTTTGGTTTTCTATATAGTCTATATAAAGGTCTTTACCATTGTAAATTCATATAGAGTGAATTCAAGACTTTCTTTCATTATCTAACATGGTATCAGAGATCAGGTTCTCACTTTTCTAGTTTCACTCTCTCTGATTCTCATCGGCGCGTGAGGGATCACGGCTATCATCATTACGTGACCCTTACGCGCCCCCCGTTTCCAACCACCACATTGCTTTTCCCATGCGCCACCCATTTACAAGTGTGCTATGTGCCGACTCCTTTCGGGTTTCGACTCTTGTAGGCACTGCATTTTTACACATAAGTCCCTATGATGAGTCTCATTTTGGAGACAATACCTTTTAAGTCACGGAGATCACGGGAAACGGACATCGGAAGGGGAAATTCAGAATAAACAAGGTTCACTGTTTTCGTTAGTGCTGCGTTCGTGTTTACGTTCGAACGTCAAACGGATTGCGGGCGTTCGTGCCGCGTTCGAGGAAGCGTTCGAACGGTGTCGGTAATTCTGGTTTTGCTGCTAGCCTCACATCCAGCCCAATTAGCCCCCCAAAGCCCATAAAACACATCCCAATTTAAATAAATAAATATTAATTAAAACATTAACTAAATAAGATAATAATTAAATTAATTAAATAATTAAATAAAACATATACCAAACATAAAATAAGCAATTACCAACTTAAACTAAAATCATGCCTAAATTAAACAAATCACATACTAAATCAAAAATATAATCATACCAAGTTAAAATCAATCAACCAATATATTATTCCTAACTTAAAATATTGTATTCCTAAACCAAGCCAATCAAATATTCAACCTTCCTATCTAGCCAAGATTTGTCCCCCCCTCAATCTTTGACTTCCCTTAACCAAACCAAATCAAATCCCTCTTTAATTAGCCAAATCTCTTTCCTTGTCAAGCCCAACCCTTTGCCTATAAAAAGAACCCTTCACCAACCTTCTAGTCCCTAGTCCCTAGCTCATACACAACACACAGAAATATTACAGGAAGAACACACCCAAAAACAGTAAGCAAAAGATAAAGAGGAAACGGCAGCGAAACCACAAGGAAACAGTAGCAAAAGACGGAGAACGACGACTCAAAACAGTAAGACAACGAACAAGAACAGTGAACCAGTGAACCGGGAGAGTTGCGGAGCATCCACCCTTCCGACGATCGTGTACCGTACATCCGAGAGGTGATTTAAAAGGTTAGACTTGAGGGTACCTTTTCATTAGTTTATATTCGTTTTTTTATTATTATTATTGAATTCTATTCGCATGAGAGTCGTTTATGGATGCATGTTGTGGCTTGAATGAAATGGAAGAGTGTCGTCTCTTGTGGTATATAGGATGGAAACCCAGACGTAAATTCCGTAGCCGAATCCGAATGGACGGTAGTGCGGTCTGTATTTGGGATACAACTCCACGTACCACTTGAGTAAACGGCACATTCTCTTGTTTTGTGTTGCTTTTATTTATTTATTTATTTATTTTTCGTCACTTAAATTCTGCATGTTGCTTATTTATGCATGACTCAATCGAGCGCATGGGCTTAGTAAGTGGAATGAAAGATCCCCTATGGGGAGGGGTTAAAGCCCTTTACCACGATGCTTTGCCGCGCCGGTTGATGTGTGTTCGGTTGGATGCAAGACACGTTCAATCGGACATACTTAGAATAATATGATTGTCTTTATGTTTGTATGCATGATGTGATGTGACGCGCATGGGCTTAGTATGTTGGTCTAAAGGTCCTCTCTTTGAGAGATCAAGAGCCCCCAAAAGGCCACATTTACGGCAGTACTTCGCCGCGCCCCCCTTTATTTTGTTGTTTATGTATTGCGTCCCATTCCATGCATCAGGTCTGTTCCCGTTCGAACGCGTTTACGAACGCAACTCGAACGCGCATGCATTTTTGCCTTATCATGCATCGGGTCTCATTTCCGTTCGAACGCGTTCACGAACGCCATACGAACGTGAACATTCTGTTTCATTTCCGTTCGAACGCGTTATCAAACGCCATACGAACACGAGCATTCTGTTTCATTTCCATTCGAACGCGTTATCAAACGCCATACGAACGCGAACCTTCTGTTTACCGTTCGAACGCGTTTACGAACGCTACACGAACGCGCACACACTGAACTGAGTCTGTCTTATCATATTCATGCATAATTACCTCTTGGTTGATCTTTCTTGTGTTATATAGCCAACCGTATTATTTGTATTCATGTATTTATCCATTCTATGTGTTCTTGGGATTGTATTCAAGCATGATTAGGCTGTTAGCATATTATTTGGTTAATAGGTTCATGAGATAGTACTCAAGCATGATTGCGTTGTTCTTAGTTTTCCATATCATATGATTGAAATATGTTCATGAGATTGCCATGTGATGTTGCATGTTGTGATGAACTTGTTGATGTATGCATATGAATTTAGAAGCATGATATTTTTGGAAATAAATGTTATTTAAGCCTGGTTAAATTATTACATAAATCCTTTTATTACAAGTGACATAAGTAAGGGACCATTCCGAACCCAACGGTTTGAGGTCTTCCCTTGCGAGGGGTGAGTGCGGCCTTAAATCTCATTTTCCTGGTTCACACCGGGTGGCGACTCCATTACTCTCCGGTTTAGTCCCCCGTGGCTACTCCGTACTCCCAACTAGGCCGCGAGCCTAGGACACATGTGTCGCCCCAGATTTCCTGTGTTCCCACAACTCTCTTTCAGATTTTCGAGCTCCTTTCGGAATTTTTGCTATTTCTCAAGTTTCGGCTCTCTTTCGGGCTTCGGCTCTATGTCGGGCTTCGGCTCTCTATCGGTATTTTGCTCCCTCTTTGGCTTCGGTTCTCTCGGGCTTCGGCTTTCTGTCAGGCTTCGTCTTTATTTCGGGATTTCGCTCTCTCTCGGGCTTCGGCTCTCTTTCGAGATTTAGCTCCCTCTCTGGCTTCGACAGTCTCAGACTTCAGCTCTCTTTTAGGATTTCGCTCCCTCTCCGGCTTCAGCTCTCTTTCAGGATTTCGCTCTCTTTACGGCTTCGGCATCCTTTTGGGCTTCGGCTCCCCCCTTCGGGCTTCATAGTTCGGCATCCTTTTGGGCTTCGTCTCCCCCCTTCGGGCTTCGTAGGTTAAAATTCATCAATTATCTCAAGGTTTCAAGCCTCCAAGTTTCAAGATTTCCATTTTCAGAACCCCGCTCTCAGATTTCAAGATGCAACCTCAAGCTTACTCATTCGTTACCAGTAGGGGTGGCAATTTGGGTCAGGATTCGTTAATTCGTTCGATTCGATTCGCTTTAAAGCGAATACGGGTTTGAAAAAATGGATTCGTTTAATAAATGGGTCAATTCGATTTGATTCGTTTATTAAACGAATTGAATACGAATTTAAGCTCATTGATTCGTTTAGGATTCGTTTTATTATTTTTATTTATTAGTTCTTGTTAATTTTCAATTAAGATTCAAGAAATTATAGCTAATTATCATAGAAAAAGTAATATTTTTGATATTTGGTGAGATATTTTTAGTAAATATATTAATTACATATTTCATATGTATATATTTATGAAGAATTAATGTGAATCAAGTGTGGTAAATTATTTTATTAAATAATATCATTGACTAAACGAATAAACGAATATTCGTATTCGATTCGTTTAATAAACGAATCGAATACGAATCCATCACATTTTGATTCGATTCGTTTAGGATTCGATACAAATTCGATTCGTTGATTCGTTTTGCCACCCCTAGTTACCAACTTGAGTTTGAGGGGGGGTGTTAAAGAATGTTAAGGAATATGGAATCAATATCCAAAATAGAATTTCTAGTACCATTAGGATTCATGGTTTTATTATATTTCCCTATTAGATAAATATTTCATATATTCATTATTATTCTTCATAACTATAGGATTCATTTTCTATTTTGGTTTTCTATATAGCCTATATAAAGGCATTTACCATTGTAAATTCATATAGAGTGAATTCAAGACTTTCTTTCATTATCTAACACTATTAGTTGAAAATTTTATGCATCAAATGCTTTATTTTTTGTTTGTACAAAGTTGAAAATTTATCCAATCACTATATATGAAGATAGCTTTTCAAGTTCAGGTATGTTTTATAAATTCATATCCATAGTTTTTGTGGTGAAAACTTTCAAACAATTTTAGTTTTCATTTGCAGTCTGAGTGTGACTTAATTTCAGTTGTTTCATGTGTTAAGAAACTCCCAAAACGTCGTCGTTTTGGGATTATATAATTTTTTTTCCCTGACCTATTTTTCTTCTCATCTCTCTAGCCTCTGCTATACGCGTTTTTGTTCTTCAACTCTGCCCTCTCTCTCATTGCTTTTGCAACAAAAGTTTTTTTTTTCTTTGTCAACAAAAATAAATTGGTTCATTCTTAGTAAAACATGACTTTTGTTATAATTAATTAACTACTTTCCCTGTTTTGTTAATTTTATTATTTTGACCTTAAACCCTATTACCCTAAATATAATTACTCACTTTAATTTTCGTTTTGAGTGTTTTTTTTTTTGCAATAGTTAAAAAATAATTAGATATTAGTAGTTACTTAATTAATTAATAAATTATAAATTTGATTAAAGTAAATATATTTTAGGATTTATAGTGATATTAAATAATTAACTGATATTTGGGCATATTAATTAATAACTAATTAGCTATTAGTATTTACTATTTAGTAGTAATTACTAATCAAATTAATTGATTCATTCTTATTAGGATATGGCTTCTTCTTCCGCTGCCTCTAATTCGGAGTGTAGTCTTGTTCTTAAACGAAACTCAAATATGTTGGATGAGAGTATGAGGCTTTAGTGGATCTGAATAACTTGGATAAAGTTAAATGCAAGTTATGTTCAAAAAAAATTTCTAAAGAGTTTATAAAAAAATTTACAGAATGAAAGAACATATTGGGCATATATCAGAGAATGTTGCAAAATATCCAAAGTCCAGTAAAGAGGATCAGGAGAAGTGTAGACAAGACATATTAGAGGCAATGAATAAAAAAATCATGTGAGTGAGATAAGACAATGAGTTAATATTGGGGTGATGAAGGAGGTGAAATTCGTGACATAGAAGACGGGTTAGATTGAAGACCCCATAGACATAACGGCCCTCTGGATAGGTGGACAGTGGTAACCCCTCATGATTCTTCAATGAGTGATGATAAAACAATGCGGCAATAAAATATTAATGAAGAACTTTTTAAATAAAAGACACATAATGTGAAGCGATTTGTTGCTAAGTGAGTTTATGAATTCGGTATTCCTTTCAATATCATTGACAATGATAGCTGGATAGCCATAATGGAAGTAGTTGGTCAATTTGGACCGGGTTTCAGAGGTCCTAACCAATATGAATTGAGAGAGCTATTATTGAAAGAGGAAGTTGAAAGCGTTAAAATTTTTCTACGACAACATGATAAGGAGTAGAATGAGAATAGGTGTTCGATCATGACAGATGCTTGAAGTGATAAGAAAATTAGATGTATAATGAATTTGTGTGTTAATTTCACAATAGGTACCACTTTCCTTTCTTCTAATGAAAGTTTCGATGTGGCACATACTGCTGAGCACATTTATGAGTATGTTATGACGGGTATTGAACAAGTTGGGACGAAAAATGTGGTTCAAGTGGTAACCGACAACGCCTCAAACAATATGGCCACGGTAAAGTTATTGAAGGCGAAGCTGTCAAATATTTTTTGGAGTTTGTGTGCTACTCACACTATAAACCTCATGCTTGAAAGTATTGGGAAATTATCGAGGTACAAAAAAATCATTGATAGTGCCAAGTCTTTCACCATTTTTGAGTATGTCTATCACAACACTTTGTCCATAATGGGGTCGTTTACAAAATAGAGAGACATAGTGAGACCGGGAGTACCTAGGTTTGCCTCAGTTTTCTTAACTTTACAAAGTTTGATGGAGAAAAAAAGGTTTGCGAACCATATTTGCTAGTACATAATGGAATGTGTGCATATGGTCGAAGCAAGCTAAAGGGAAAGCGACATTTGCCATGGTGATGAATGTTTCTTTTTGAAATTGTGTGACTCGATGTTTGAAGGTGTTTACACCTTTGGTGAGGGTGCTTCAACTAGTTGATGGGGATAGAAAGTCATACATTGACTTTGTATATGGAGAGCTAAAAATGCAAAAGAAGATATAAATGAGGCGTTGAACAATATTGAGAATAATTATCGGCCAATCTTGGAGATTGTTGATAGCAAAATCGAAGGTCGGCTTGATACTCAATTGCATTGTGTCGCTTATCTATTAAATCCTTACTACTATTATAAGGATACAAGCATTGAATATGATGTGAATGTAATGGATGTGGTATTTACGGTTGTGAAGGCTTTCTTTCCCATTGACATTGATATGTAAAATAAGGTGATAAACGAGGAGTTGGCTTCGTATAAGACAAAAGATGAAACTTTTGGTAAAGAAGTGGCGGCAAAAGTATGTCGGGTATTTATTGATGTTTTCAATCCAGGTAAAAATAAAGTATTCATTTGAATTATTTATTTTGCATATTAAATAAGATTTAATATATTTAATTTAAAATATTTATGTTAATTTGTAGTTTCATAGTGGCGTACATATGGACACCATAAACCTAACTTGCTAAAAATGACAAAAATGATACTTCCATTAACCATTAGTTCATTCGAGGTGCGAACGAATGTATTAAAATTAGATGTATTACTCGCAAAAGATGCTAGTAATGCACAAGGATGAATTGTTGAGGGTTGTAAATCCGGTGATAATGAAGAAGTAGAGCCTGGTTCGGGGCTTACTTGGAGGATGGTTGGAGAAGCATCTGGGGCATGTGAGATGTTACATCATCGTAAATGCGCTAAGAATGTTGAATACATAGAGCTTAATTCAGAATATTTTGATTATGATGAAGAACCTAAGGATAGCGAGTTTGAATCGGATGAAGAAGATTTAGAACCAGACTCTACTTCTTCATTATCACCAGATTCACAACCCTCAACAATTCATCATTGTGCTAAGAATGTTGAATACGTAGAACTTAATTCAGAATATTTTGATTATGATGAAGAACCTAAGGATAACGAGTTTGAATCGGATGAAGAAGATTTAGAGGATGATTAGAAAAATTTAGAAATTTTAATTTTATTAAAAGATGAGGAACTGTAACTTTAATTCAAATTTTGGACACAATTAAAGGATGTTTGATGGATTAACCAAGATTTTAATGTTTGATATGATTGATTGAGTTTGGATTTTATATCTTATTACATTTTGATTGAATTTATATTATTTGAATTATTGATGATGTTGGAAAATATTAAGTTTTATCTGTTTGCCGACTAATTGCCTAGGCCCGGCCCGATTAGCGCCTAGCGCGTTTTAGAACACTGGATATAACACACCTACACTTCAAGCTTGCACATGGCTGATGTCTTGCACATGGCCGCTTGTGTTGTGGTGCTAGTGTGCACTTTTATATTTTCCTTATTTTTATTTTAGGACACCAACGTACTAGGAGCTTAAGCTGTGTACTTCATCGCCCTTAGTTGTCTTGATTAATGAAATATGCTTACTTTGATGTCTCATTGCTTTGTCCGAATATAATGCTTGAATGTGTATGCAATATGTCTAATATTGTTTTCTTGTCTCGTGCCATGCGAATGTGTGCTATCGATGTATACTAAATTTTTATCACCTAATAACGCATACATCTTGTAGATGGATAACCATGAACTTGTCCTAGATTCAATTCTAGACATAATATTAACAAATATCGTACAGACCCAATTTGATAATCCCAAAATTAGACCCGTGATACTGAGCATCACTCACAACAGAACCATTTTAGCATATGGGGGCTGACACCACATTCTGAAAAAGTATGGCCGAAAAGTAAAGTGCTGCATCCTTGTCTCAATAATGAATGATTGCATTGCATCTTCAGCATGGTCGGGGCGAGCTTTTTGTATGTCTGATCCTCTCAAAAACAAATTTCCATTATTAATACTAAATAAGTAATAGAAACACCCATCCAATTTATAAATTAAACCTTCAAAATCCTCAATATCCAGGCTTCGCACCTGTTGCATGATACTAAAGGCATGTGACAGACTGATGTATGGTACTGCTGCTGTTTTTAATTGGAAGTTTGAAACATTTAGTGCTCATAATGGAGAAGTTTTGACGTATAAAAAAACAAAGTGCATACAACTAAAGCGTGGAACATTTTTTTTTAAATAAAAATATTGAAAATTTTGCAGTCGGACCACCCTTATCGGAGCTTAAGAGAAATAGGTAAAACTTTCGACTGTCTCAGATTTTTACAAGAAACACACTTGTTATATTTAAACTCAATACCTGAAAGTTAGATCATAAATCCTACGCTACCAAGCAACGCACCTTGAAACATGACAAGCAGAACCTGCACCAGAAAAGAAACATCACGTGCCTCATGCTCATTGATGATCTGTGACGAACACTCCATTCAAAGTTCGGATGGCAGAGCAATAAAACTATGATTCCGCAGTAAGATAACACATGCTTATGCTGATGATGGAATGATCGTTTTAACGAAGACAGAGGAGCATGGCTGGAAAAATATACAAGCCGATTTTCTCTAGAATACAAATCAAATTTTTACCAGTTTCGGGAAAAGGAGCCGAGGAATCAAGTAACTAATCCCTTTAATCAATGGTAACAAGAATTCAATTAGTGATCTTTACAGCAGACCTCATTACAGCAGCAGCAGCTTTCCATCGTCTAAGCACCGTTCATTGCATTATCGCCATGGAAATTTCCATTTTCCATAATCTTGCCATTGACTTGTGTTCTCTGCCTCTGATAATAATAAATAACGTGTAAAAGTGTAAGTTTTAGAATATGAAAGCTGTTTGGAAAGTAGATTCTGGTGAATTAATAAATTCTTATACCCAATCCGCTGGGTCTACGGAGTTCCCATTCAAGAGCTTGTGATTCTCTTCTTTGGTCCGAATATCCTTGTCTTTGGTACTCACTGGCAACAACAGAGGTGAATTTCCGCTGGTTCGATCAGGCAGTTCTGCAGTATAAGAAATTAGTGCTATTGCTCAGGGCTCCAACCCAAAAGGAGAAAAAACAAATGAATATTTGAGTAGAATAAAATGAATGGGGAAAAGGCTAACCTGGCAACTTCTTATCGATAAAGAACACCACTAGATTAACAGTATACCTGTAACGATTCATTGTAAACAAAAATCAATAACTGAATAGAAAAAATAACAAGCATTGGAAGAACAAATAAGTGCTTCATACCAAGCAACAACAATGTCAACTGTGTAATGTTTGCGAGATGCTATAATCAAGAGGCTCTGAATAACCGCAAATAACCAACCAAACTGCTTTATAAACCTGCAATTTTGAATATAGATAGGGAAAAAGAGGAAGACAATCAACTCAACATATCTAGTAAGATGCATGTGTCATGCAGTATTATATAGTTAAATTGCATTTGAGTACTAATCCAGCCAGAAACAGCTGTTGATGAGAGAGCAAAGCCTTTTTGCAAACACAACAAATTGAATTATTACGGTGAAAATTCATCAAACTGATTCTTTTTCCAAGTAACAGCATATTCAATATCTTCAAAATTGCCGCAAGTTATAGAGTTGTAGATAAGCCTTCAACAAAATCTCCAATTAGTTTAGTAATAAAGCCCATTGTTCCATGGAAAGGAATCACGTTAGAAAATCATCTTTTGAAGATTTATGAGGTAGAGGGGCAATGAGCAATAACAGGATTAGTGAAACGAGCAAGAATGCGCAACTTTACCTTCGTGTGCCATATTTCTGATAAGTGCGCACAAAAACTAGAGTAAAGATCATGTGTGATGAAAATATCAAATCACCACAACCGTATAATATGCCCCGCGGAACTGCATATTTAACAAACTAAATGAGTACAAAAGCTATTAAAAAGCAACGAGCAAAAGGAGTCGAATAAGATAAGAGTACATACAGTTAATTAAGAGGACTTCAAGTGCACCATGTGGACGTGGCAATGTGGCGAGTTTAGAGCCCTGCAAACACAGAAACGCTTATCGAAGTGTCTTTAATTTTTCAGCAAATCAAATAAATTGAATTTTCAAAAGAATAATCCCCAACTCTGACCGCAGAAGGGGAAAAAAATAACACTTATACAAATATCCCATTGAAGTAGACATCAAACAAAATCTATTGCATTGCATAAAGTGCACAACAAAATGATGGACAAGCATCAAAGACTTTACCTCACGACAATGATAGTTTGGCCCTGGAAGCTGGGTTGAATAGAATGTGATAATCCGGAGCATTTGAGAAAGCTGTGATGAACAAGTAGAGTAAATGTCAAAAAAAAAAAGAAACAGATAGAGAAGCAGTTTCCAAGACAAAATAAAAATAGAAATGATTGGTACAGACTACAGAGTCCATAAGTTATGACAACAAATCTATCCATCAAATTAATAAAAGAGAATTGGAAAAGATTCGACTGTTGAAATTGCGTTTAACTACATAGATCATAAAATTTAAGCAGGTATAGAAAAGGGTTCTTTGACTTGATGGCCATCTTAGTAGACATCAATAACTGAACCTTAAGAAGCCCCGCTTGAGATACAAATTGATTATGAGAGCATTGGACATTAACCGGAAACCTTTTTAGCATGGGCTTGTTGATGTAATATAGCAATTTAAAATGCTCTGTACTACCACCACCCCACTTCAGTTTAGAATATGAAAATTATGGTGAAATCTCCTTCCCTGATAACCCGATCCTGTGGAAAAATAATAATGTTGCTGGGGATTTTGCGATTAAAGCTTTGGAACAGTTCGGTAGGGGCAAAAAGAGAAGATCCCCACATCCAAAAAGCACAACGCTGGTCAACTCTCAGTGGCCGACCACATCAGAGCCGAGGCCGACCACAACAGTCCTATAGATCGGTTCATCTTTACACTCTCCCTGAATCAAGATAATAAGCTCGGGCATTATAGGTCAGGTCAAGAGTGAAGGGAGAAGCTCAGCTCGTTGTCTGACCGGCTTCTCAAGGACCGATGTGAAATTAGGGAAGCTTGACTTTTCCCTCCCAAAACTCTCACATCCAAAATTCAAGCAAGCTGTCATCATTAATAAAATGGTCTGACAGTGCACCTTACTGCGCGATATGACAGGAATTCATAGGGTAGGGATTACTTTCGACGACGGCAGAATAGGGAAGAGAACCTGTCAAATCGCCGAAAATCTGCAAATCTTCAAGGCTGACATCATAAAGAGGCGAGAACAGTGCCACATATTAAACGTAAACTTGTAAGAAACAGAGAAAGCAAAAGTAACCTGCTCGGTTTTTTATTAGACCTTCATTAAAACAGGTCGGTCGAGCTTGGTTAAGTAATAAAAGAACCCCCCACCCCACTTTGTGACGGTGGATGTAGGTTGGACCAGCTCCACCGAACCACGTTAAATCATATCGTTTCGATTTTCTTGTGTTTTACTTGTTCTTCGTCAAGTTTGTTTTTGGTCTCCCCATAACCAAACAAATTCAAGGTCGAAGGAAGGTTGTCTCGGAGGAGTTATCCCGAAACTCGTCCGTTAACAGTTGGCGCCGTCTGTGGGGAAAGAGCAAAAGGCAGATAACGTAGTAAGACCATGGCGGAGGACGGGAACCACAGGTCATCGGAGAGTTCAACAACGGAGTGGATGGGAAGGGTGGAGGAAAGTATGCGAAAGGATATAGAGAACCAAACGCTCCTGAAGGCCATGATGGATAAATTGGAGAGACTGGAAAAAGCGAATAATGAGAGGCTGGAGGCTGGTCCCAGTCAGAGGAGAAATGAGATAGCCGAAGGAAAGAGGGTGGTAGATTTAAGCTGTGAAGATGAGTCTGAGAGGAAGGAACCACAGAGGGTGAGGTCAGTGGTAATAGCGAGAGCCCCGCCAGTGGAAAGAATATGGGAGGAAGAAGAAGAAAGGCAAACACTGGAGTCTTCGAATAATAGCCCGCGTTCCAAGAGGGGAGAAGAAAGGAGATATGGAGGAGGGGAGCGAGAGATAACCAGCCACGGCACATTGAATACCCACCGGCCAGAGGAAGGATCACTGGGCGTCAAGTGGAAAGGACCATATAGAGTATCGGAGATTGTGAGACCGGTCGCCTATCTTTTGGAACAATTGGACGGTACCCGGCTAAAAAAGCCATGGAACACCGAGATGCTGAAAAGGTACTTCCAGTAATCTTTTTTTTTTTTAACCGCAAGTAATGAGATATGCTGGTCAGAGCCAAAAAATCACCGTAAAATCTCTCTTGAAATGACCCACCAAGAGTAGTAAGAAGGGCGGTAGGTCTCATGAATATGAACATGAATTTCTCTTTTAAATTAAGAAACTTGCCCATTTCACTTTTTGTTTAATTAAATGCGGAAATCATGTTCAATATTCTTGGGACGTGCTTGATGCGAAGGGGTGATCGGTAACTAGGGAGGGCGCCAAGCCCGTGGCACGCCAAGCCCGTGGCACGCCAATCCCGTGGCACGCCAATCCCGAGTGTCATTATCAAACCCCCGGGTGGAAGTGTCCCGACCTAGTTCCTTTCACTTTTGAGGATCCAGAACGCATCAAGGGATGGAAAACGCGCGAACCCCTCGTGGCTCACCACTCTCGGGTGTCATTATCAAATCCTGAGACCAGAGCGTTACTCCCCCATGGCTCGCATTTTTGAGGAATAACTCAGGTAAACCGGACCTAGAGAGGTTTCTGCCCCTAAGAGTCGGCTGGTGAATCCCTCTAAGTACCATCAGACCATCTGACTCGGGTTTGGCCGAATGGCGCCCTTGATTATAGGAGTCTCGGGTAAACCGGACCTAGGGAGGTTTCTGCCCCTACAAGTCCGCTGGTGAATCCCTCTAAGTACCATCAGACCACCTGGCTCGGGTTTGGCCGAATGGCGCCCTTGATTACAGGAGTCTCGGGTAAACCGGACCTAGGGAGGTTTCTGCCCCTACGAGTCGGCTGGTGAATCCCTCTAAGTACCATCAGACCACCTGGCTCGGGTTTGGCCGAATGACGCCCTTGATTACAGGAGTCTCTGGTAAACCAGACCTATGGAGGTTTCTGCCCCTATGAGTCGGCTAGTGAGTCCCACATCCAAAAAGCACAACGTCAATCAACTCTCAGTGGCCGACCACATCAGAGCCGAGACCGACCACAACAGTCATATAGATCGGTTCATCTTTACACTCCCCGAATCAAGATAATGAGCTCGGGTATTTTAGGTCAGGTCGAGAGTGATGGGAGTAGTTTAGCTCGTTGTTTGACCGGCTTCTCAAGGACCGATGTGAAATTAGGGAAGCTTGACTTTTCCCTCCCAAAACTCTCACATCCAAAATTCAAGCAGGCTGCCATCATTAATAAAAGGGTCTGACAGTGCACCTTTACTACGCGATGTGACAGGAATTCATAGGGTATGGGTTACTTTCAGCGACGCAGAATGGGGAAGAGAACCTGTCAAATCTTCGGAAATCTGCAAATCTTCAAAGCTGACATCATAAAGAGGCGAGAACAATGCCACATATTGAGTAGTATATAAAGGAAGTTAGATCACATTTGTAAGGGTTACCAAAATTTTCCTCTTAAACGTAAACTTGTAAGAAACAGAGAAAGAAAAAGTAACCTGCACGGTTTTTTTATTAGACCTTCATTAAAACAGGTCGGTCGAGTTTGGTTAAGTAATAAAAGAACCCCCCACCCCACTTTGTGACAGTGGATGTAGGTTGGACCAGCTCCACCGAACTACGTTAAATCATATCTTTTCGATTTTCTTGTGTTTTACTTGTTCTTCATCAAGTTTGTTTTTGGTCTCCCCATAACCAAACAAATTCAAGGTTGAGGGAAGGTTGTCTCGGAGGAGTTATACCGAAACTGCCCCTGGGACGAAAATCGTCCGTCAACAAATAATAACAATGCGGAAAATTTAAAGACATTGAGAATACAATGAAACCATCAGAAATCATTCAACTGCTCTTAACGAAAGCAGAAGTTTAAAATCTAGTTAAGTTGGGGGATAGAATCTAGAGGGCAAAAAAATTGAAAAAATAAAATGCAAAATCCTATAACACGAACACCGATACTAAATGTACCTAAAATCAGCAATTCCAAAAAAAAAAGAAAGCAATCAGACTTACAACTAAAAATGCTAGAACCCTGCACCATACTAGGACTGTGTAGATCTTTTTGCTCTTTAAGATAAAAGGATGGAAAGTCCACTGCAAATGAAAAAAAGTCAGATATTAGAAAACAGTAAATTCATGAAGGAGACTTCGTTCTAAACCGACCGTGCACAACTCAAACATGAAGAACTAACGTTCATAAAAAAGGGGGAAAAGTAACAACTTTTCAGTCATGTCCCTGCAGTATAAATCAATCAGCGGACTAACCCAGCAAAAGTTCCAGTAAAGTAACAACCATATAATCAAATTTTGTAAAGAAGTACAGAAGCCTTACAAAGAAAGCTTTTTAATTACAAATTTATAAATTAATCAAACTCCAAAGTCAATCCCGCTTTATTTCCCATCCATATAAGACTGGTAACTTTATTTTCTGCGGCGCATTGTAGAATTCACATTTATGCAGCACTAGCACAGATGAGCTCAAATTTTCATTACTAGTGTAGATGATAGGAATTATAGCACTCAGCAAGAATTCCAGTAAGCATGTCACAAATCTACATGCCCATTGTAATCAATATTCGTGTTGTCCAATGAATTCCATGTTCAGTAGAAATATCATTCATGCTATAGAAGATCTATAGCATCTGGAAAAGGAAAAAATAAATGTAACGCTGACAAATGCAAGAATCAAATCAGTAAATATACAAGCAAAACAATGAAGTCCAAAAAAATTTGAAGAGCCTTACCAAGACAAATGATAAAAAGATGAACGTGAACAGGGACTCACTCATGTAAGCTTTATCTAGCCCAATCTCCTGAATTTAACCAGGATGAAATATAAGTGAGCAACCCGAAATTCCTACCCACTCACAAATTAGACAAGCAAACAGCAAAAAAACAAAATCACTGGCACAAACCGGAAGAAGCATGAACCCGAGATCCTGTAACATTGGCCCTGGGCGATGTAGATAATGAACTCCTCGGGCTGCAAGACCATGAATATACTGTACATCGAGGAAAAAAAAATCACATTTTATCAGTGTTAGCAAATTATAATTAAACAATATGATCAGGTAAAAATTGAAGTTTTATGCTAAAAGCATAAGTTTGCTCTCAAAGTTACAGAGTGTAACAAACACCAATTATAACCTCTTACCAGATCCTACACTTTGTTTCATCAAAATATAAATTTCTAGTCAATACACCCAAAAAAATAATAATAATCTTAATTAATTAATAATATGAGACCTGAAAAACCAGACCGGCGAGAAGATACTTCCAGTTCTCGACAAGCAGGTTGATTTCTGTAGATGTTTCTGCACAGATTCTCTTCCATAGCTTCACAAAAAAAACCAAAATCATTTCAATTAAATTCACAAAACAATATCAAAGAAATTTCCAAAACAACAAGAAGTAGAAACCTTTGAAGCTTCGCGACCAATGTAAAGCGTCATGTTCTTGTTCTTGTCGTGTAACGACAACTTCCATAATACTTCACAAAGTCAACATCATTAAAATCTCAACAAAATTCCTACATCTAACTCTTTTCAACTTCCGCTTATTGAATTAATCTCGGCGCCGATGATCCAGCGAGCGGTTTTCGATGGTTATCAGCCGATTCAAAATCGCGATCTACGGTTGAGATCAAAAGAGAAACTAATAAAGTACGAAAGAAGGAAAAAAAAAAAAAACAGAGGCGTTGAATTGGAAGCGACTTAGATTGAATGAACCGTTAATCGGGTATAAATTAATCGGGGGGAAAAGTCGCGCTCAGATTATAATATCTCTCTGTTCTTTCTCGCTTTTGAGTTTTCTTTGTCTGCTTTTAAAAAACGCACGCGAGTTCAACACGGAGAGGCAGTTGAGAGCGAGGAAATTTCAAAAATGCACTTTCACATAATAATTTTTACAAACTCGCCGCTAAATTATCCTATCCGGATTTAAATATCAAATAAAATCACTATTTATCACAGATTTTTATAAAAAAAAAAAAAATGTACCCCATAACTACGAAATATTATTGGTGTATTTACTTAAATGTAATGGGAATGGAGGAATGAGAATCATTTCCAATAAGATTGTTTACTTCATAAAATTGAGTAGAAATGGGGATGAGAATGTGAGTGTGGCCCATAAATTTAGGAATAAGGAATGAGATGGGAATGAGATTCTCATTCTATTATTGATGGGAAATTACAATATTGTCCATAAGATAATTAATTAATATTAATTTATAAATAATAAAATAATATTAATAATAAAATAATATTTAATATTTAATAAAATAATAATTTAATATTTAGTAATTTAATACATTAATACTTAAATAATAAATAATAAATAAAAACTATTAATCAATAATTAATAATAAATAATATTTAATATTTAAATAAAAGAATAATTTAACATTGAATAATTTAATACATCAAAAAATTAATAATAATTAATATATAATAAATTAATATATAATTATAACTAAGGGTATTTTTGTAACTTTTTAACAATTCATTCCGATTACTGAACAAAGTAAACACATCAATGGTAATACTGCTTCATTCCGATTCTGATTCGTACAATTAAGTAAACAACTTATTCTGATTCCGATTTACCATTCTCATTTCAGTTCATTCTGATTCCATTTCATTCCGATTTCATCTCATTCCGATTACGAGTACGTAAACGCACCATAAGCTCTTTACCATCGAGGCACGTCATTCGAGACATTTGATTTTAACTTACTTATAATTGTGGGGTATTTTTGGTAAATGATAAAGTTTACTTTTTTGTCCAATTAAGTATAATTAAAACAATTAATTATTTAATCTTTTCGTATATTTTTGTCAAAATTTTGTATGTTTTCTTTCGTTAAAATAGCATTATGTGTCACATTGAGGTTCTGAGTTCGAATTCAGGGGGTGCACTTCTTGTAAGAGCCTGGGACAGCCGGTGGTTTTACCTGCGCCGCGACCCATAATGAGTGTTTGGTGGCGGGGTTTCTATCGTTTCCAAAAAAAAAAAAAAAATAGCATTATGTGTTCATTGTTTGGCTTTTAATTGTAGGAATATACCTCAATGACACACTCTATGCATAAAAAGATTAAAATAACAAATTAGGAAAAACCAAAAAATTTCAACTAATGTGTCTTTGGGTGTACGCCTAATGTTGTTATAAAGAAAAAAAATTATGGTTAAGCCGAGAAATTAGATTTAAATTATATATATATATATATATATATATTTTGTCTATAGTCCTAATGCATATGTTTGATCAATATAATTGTTTTCTTTTTTAAACACCTAAATATGAGTGTAAATTATTTATTTTTCTAAAAATATGAAATATGATATGTTGTTATAGATTTTATAAGTTAAATAATTACAAAAACATAATTAAAATATTATTACATGTATACATACATACATACATATGTATGTATTAATTATTGGTAATACCCTAACACTTTAGTAAATAAAATATAACATACTAATTTTATCTGATACATATATTATTTATCCATATATGTGATTTTTCTTCTTTCATTTAACCATACATATATACTAACAATAATAGAATAAAAATATATTTAACTATATTTAAGAAATAAATCAATTATAAAGGGATATAATTGAGATTTTAAATTTGGAAAATGATATGCAGCAAGAATGATGACTGAACGGCGACATAAAGCAAACATGAAGAAAATGATTAAAAAATTAACATATTTTAATATTAAAAATTCAAAAGAAAATAAGCTAAAAACAACGCATCATGATTAAGGGTGGAGGCAGTATTTTATTATAGAGATAGCTAAAATTTATTTTTTCATGTAATATTAATAAGTTAAATATTTTATTATTTTTTAAAAAAATATAAAAAATTAAAGGATGAACACTGAATTTAAACATTAATAATCCACTCTTGATGGCGTCCATGATCATGATGTAATTTCTGTCACCCTTTTAATAGTCATTCTTACTCTATATCAGCCATCTTTAAATTTTTATGGCTATTCAGAACAAAAGTCAAAACTATCCACAAAATAAAATGTCTTAAAATAAGACATTCAATAACAAAACATAAAAACAAATACCATCTTAATTATTAAATAATTTAAATTTTGAGTAAATATTTGGAATCATCCCGTCCGGCCTCAGACTTTTTTTTTTTGGAAACGATGGAAACTCGGCCACCAAACCACTCATTCTGCGCCGCGACGCAGGTAAAACCACCGGCTACCCCAGATTCTTACAAAAAGTACACCCCTGGATTCGAACCTAAAACCTCAAGATAAGATCATGGACCCTACACCACCAAACCACACCCCTTGGGACGTCCGGACTCAGACTGCTAATAAGAAGATAGTTAGAAAAGGAATGTGAAATGACAAAAGTGACATTTGGGTGGTTGGCTAATCACGGGAGACGAGATTAAGATGAGACCGCAAAATCCCTCGTTTGGTTTTCAAAAAATTTTAAACTTTTAAAATTTTATTTTATTTTATTTTTTTAGTATTTATGGAGACAAGTGCACGTGGAATCGCTCCGTTTGGTGGGTTAATTTTCACGTGCTTTCTCAGTGGCATGTCTGTCCAAACGAGGGATTTTGTTCGAATTATCAACAAAATAAAATATAAAATAAATGTCTGTCCAATTTGGATGGCTAATGTATAACCCACGCGACTAGTCTTATTAAACATAAATATAGTAGAAATTAAATGTAAAAATTAAAATTAATTAGAATCATATTTTTAATTATAATTGTTCAACCAATACAAGTTTTTTAATGTTCCATAAAATTAATAAATGTGTCTTCTAACTTATTATACTTTATACATATTTATTGATGGAGAACAAAACTCTTAGTGCTGAACATTTTTTTATAGTTAATTTAATATAAGTTATGACTCTTAAACTTCTACAAATAAATAAGTTATATATATATATATATATATATATATATATATATATATATATATATATATATTATATATATATATATATATATATTATCAATAGAAATGGTAAACATATGTTAATCTATGTTTACGAGATTTTGTTTATAACTTTTGGATTAAATCCAATGGTCACATTCGTTTGATTTAATCCGTTGAAGGCATCATTATTGATGAAATTATGATGATAAACTATATAGATTTTATATACACATTTAATTAAAAATATTATAGATCAATTTATTAGTTTTTTATTAGGAATGTGGTAACTCAATTTAATATTTAATTAAAATTAAACTTATTTTATTTTATTTTTCTTATTTCAAAATTGAGTCGCCTACGTGTTGTATTAAGATATCTTAAAACTGTTTAACTTTAGTGGATTTTAATACTTATCTTAATTATAATAGTATTTTTCATAGTTGGGAAAATGGTAAACATATCATATATATTAAAGAATTATATATAGATTAGTAATCGAAATGGTAAACATATGAGAATCTATATTTACGGGATTATATTACTTTCGTTTGATTTAATTTGTGACTGCAAATTGGAGGAATCGTTATTGATTAAATTATGATGATAAACTATATAAGTTTATATAAGTTTTTGACTGGGTATTTGATTAAAAATAGTATATATCAATTTGTTAGTTTTTTTATTAGGAATATTATTTTATTTGATTTTTCTGATTTTAAATTTGAGTCGCCTACGTAGCTCATTTAGAGAGCTTAAAATTATATATATATATATATATATATATATATACTAGTTAGAGCCCACACTTTGGGTGGGTTGTTTACATCTTTGATTATAATTTCATATCATAAAAAAAATATTAATAAGATTTTAAGTATTGATCTTATAAATGATTAAGATCTAATTGATTGTATAGTATAAATGAGACAATTGATTTACTTACATTAAATATTTATGTCTCATTTGTTTGTTTATCAATTGTTCAACAGTGTTTCTAATTCACATTAGATTGTCTCTCTCGTATTACTCTCTCATTTGAAAGCATATTTCTAATTATAAATAGCTTTAAAAATATTTAATTTTCTTTCAGATGAATTTCAATGAAATTAAATGTAATTTATTCAATTTAAGCTTAATTTTTTTTTATCAAATTTGAAATATTGACCGTCAATGTGCAAAAGCTAATAACCAGAGTTTGCATCATAAATCATAATAAATAAATAAATAAATAATCATGAAAAAAATTAATAAAAATAATTCAAAGTAAAATAACAAATAACAATAAACCTAAAAATTAAAAAAATGACTAGTTTTATATCTCCTTCTGTATTTACGAGACATATTCTAGTGCTTAATTATGCATTATTAGCATGTACTTTATTCGTATGAATTAATATGGATTAAACTGGAAATCAAGACTCTAAGCTATAAGTGTAAACAAGTAAATTGTTTAGAAGAATCTCATTTAACAATAGACAAAGTAAAAAAGGCAATCTCAGAAAACTACGGTGAAAATCCAATAGAAAGGTGAGATATTCAAAAATAATATGTCGATATTAAACTAATTGATCCAACCACAATAATCAGGGTAAAACCTATGATTTACAATAAGGAAGATAAAGATGAATTTAGTAAAATAATAAAAGAACTTTTGGATCTAAAATTAATAAGGTCCATTAAAAGTCCACACAGCAGCTCAGCCTTTATGGTTAGGAATCATTAGGAAAGGCCCGAATGGTCATAAACTATAAAGAATTGAATAAAGCAACCCAATTTGATGGGTATTTTATACCAAACAAAAATGTGTTAATTAACCTAGCTAAAGGAAAAAATTATTATTCTAAATTTGATTGTAAATCAGGCTTTTGGAAGATCAAATTAACATATGAATCAGTGCCACTAACAACCTTTAGTACACATAACGGTCACTACGAGTGGTTAGTGATGTCTTTTGGGTTAAAAAAATACACCACAAATTTACCAAAGAAAAATGGATAAAATTTTCTGTAAAGACAATGATCATATGTTGGTATATGTAGATGATATTCTAATATGTTCTAAAACTTATGAAGAACATATTAAGCATTTAAAATAATTTTCTACAATATATAAAAGGAACGATATAATACTGTCCCAGAAAAAGGCAGAAATTAAAAGGAATGAAATAGACTTTTTAGGTTTAATTATAAGTTCAAATGGAATTAAACTTCAACCATATATTTTTGAAAAAATCAAAGAATTCCCTGATGTTTTATCAAAGAGTGGTGATACACTCACTAACAATCTCACTAACAAATTTACAAACCTCTCACTGTAGCTACAGTGATATACAGTGAGAGAGTTTGTAAAATTGTTTGTGAGATTTTCCTTTATCAAATAGAAAAATGATTCAAAGATTTTTAGGTTGTCTAAATTATTCCGAAAGCTTTATTCCAAATCTGGCAAAAAAGCGTGCAATTCTTCAAAAATTGTTAAAGAAAAATAACACAAAATGATGGACTGTAGAACATACAGAAGCCGTCAAAAAATAAAAGAAGAATGTAAAGAGTTACCAAAATTAAGATTATCAGAAGAATCTGATAATTATGAATCATAATTTTCCAATAACTCTAGTTGAAAATCCTTATTGATTTCAATTAACTTCTAACTATTTTTCATATGAGTCAGGATAACTCATCGTGAATATCCAATTTCAACCATTAATGTATATATATTATCTGATTAATTTTTGAATAATATCACAAATAATCCGACAAATAATATATAAAGGTATGTGTGTGTTAAATATTTTATAGTTTTCTCATAACGTCATATGACACGTAATCTATACAATTAATTCTTTTATTATTTATTATAATAAAAAGATATATTATAATCTTATATTAAAATAAAAAAAATATGTGTGAGACCTAATTTATACAATTAATATTTTTATTATTAAATTATAAAATTAAGAAAAATATTACAATATAAAAATATAATATCCTATTAAAATAAGAAACTTAAATAATAATCGCTCATAAAACTTAGTTACTTTTTTTAAATTTCAGGTCTATTGTTATTTTTTATTTTATTTTGAATTATTTCTATAAGTTTTTTTATTTCATTAATTTTTTTATTATTTATTGTGCTTCAGGAGGTGGACTCTCACTATTAGCTATTGAACATTGAATTAGAAATATTATTTGAGAGCTGAGAGATAAACGTTAAGATATAAATATTACGTGTAAATAAATCAATTGTCCTATTTATACTATAAAACCGACAATATCCGATGTATTTACAAGATCAATACCTAAATATATATTCAACCCAAGATATTGTGCTAGTTACAAATAAAGTCCCAATCACTCAAGATAATTCGTTTATAACTAAATTCTAAAATATAAATAATAAAATGTGAAGTCTAAAGTATGCTCGAGTATATAGGAACTTCTTAATCTCTAGACGATTCTCATAGATCAATAATTTTTCGTATTTGTACTCAACTCCCAAACAACGATTAGAATATAAAAATAAAGATAGCATATATATAGATATATATATATATATATATAGACCTGACCAAGGTTCCGTTCAGAACCGGAACCAAACCGGTTGGAACCGTGAATGATCGGTTCGGTTGGGGTTTCACCCCAACGCGAACCGGTCGGAACCGCTGGAACCTTTTCCAACGGTTCCAACCGGAACCGTAGGGTTCCAACATGAACCCTACCTTCCCCAACGGCTAGTTACAACTCTCTGCCCTAATACAAAAAAAAAAAAAAAAATTGGCCTTAACGGCCATAAAAAAATATTAGTAAATCCATAATATATCCCTAATAACGGTAATAAAACGGTTATATTTAGGGGTATTTTTGGTATAAAAAAAATTCTAGAACTCTATAAATAAGATTAATTTTTCATTATTTCAACACACCAATTTCTCAACTCTCTCAATTCCTATAATTATCTTATTCTCAATCTCAATTAGTTATTATCATTCTCAATTAGTCAATTTTATTATTCTTCTTACTTATTTTTTAAACAAAAAATGGCAAGCTCATATGAGAACATAATGTCAAATATGTCAACTCAAGAGAGCGGCCCTAGTGTCGGTTCACAATCACGAATAAGAGAAGTTAAGGCTCGTTTCTCGGATGTTTTCAAAATTCATTTTCATTTAGACCGCCAAGACGATGAAACTTCAAGAGCAGTTTGCAACTATTGTGAGATTTCCTTCAAATTTTCTGGTGGATACGACAATACGGCAATTTTAGTTATTTTAAAAGTTTTTAATGATGCTACTTTAATTTTTAGCGGTGTTTATTATCCTACAGCACATTTATTTATTCTTGAAAGTTTGAATATTGTTGGTACTTTGGATGAACATGTTGAAAGTAGCGATCATAATAATTTTATTTTGTTCGAAGCCAATACTGCTATGAATGTAAAATTATTGAATTATTTTAGAAAAATTCATTTACTTTATCTTATTGTTGTTGTTTTTTTTTATCATAAATTTAAATTAGAAGATTTGAATAGTGTTTTACAAGCTTACTATGGTTATTTAGGAATATTAGATGAAATTGATATTACAAGCATAATAGTGAGATTAAGAAATGATTTAATTGAGTTATTTAATGATTATATTGTAAAATATAACTTAGGAAGATTAGGTGAATCTAGTAGAAGCGAACCGGCAATTAATACAAGACTTAGCGCAAGGGATCGTTGGTTACTGCAACGAAATAAAAAAGCTAGGGATACGACAACTAATAACCTCGAATTAGATAATTATTTATCTACAAATTTCGAGTTTCCTACTGAAAGTTTAGTTAGTAAAAATTTTAAAATCATTGAATGGTGGAACCGACATCAAAATATATGTCATGTTTTATCAATTATTGCTAAAGAGATATTGACAACACCTATTTCCACTGTTGCGGTTGAGCAAGCCTTCAGCTTGGGAGGCAATATATTGGAAGCTATACGATCTTCATTACATCCAAACACTCTAGAAGCAACATCTTGTGTGAATGATTGGACTCGAGTTTATCTGAGACAACAAGAAGATGCCCCCGATGATTTCGAAGACTTGTTCGATAATGCATCTGCAACAGCAAGTGCAAGCGTAACCAGAGCTGAATGATCAACTGATAATGATGATTGATAATTACAAAATTGTAAATTTACAAAGGGGAAATATCTTAAAATTAAATTGTAATGGAACTACGTGAGTTTTGATTCCTCTCACCCCTGGAGGATACGTAGGCAACTTAAATTTTTTAAAATTTAAGTTCAATCTCTTCAATTTAATAATTTTATTTATTTATTAAATTAATGTAATTTATTTTAATTTATTAAATTAATGTAATTTATTTTAATTTATTTTCGAAATTAAAAAAAGGTTCGAACCGAACCGGAAATTTTCGGTTCGGTTCACGGTTCCGGTTCCACACTGGTGGAACCAGAAACCAGCCGGTTCGGTTCCAAACCGGAACCGAACCGCCGGCCAGGTATATATATATATATAATATATATATATATATATATATATATATATAAACAGTATAAATATTACTGAATGCTGAATATATTTAAATGCATGATATGTTTTTTTTTTTTAAATATTCGATCATAAATTTCTGAAAACTAATAATTTGATATTTATATTATTTATATTTATATTTTCATAATTTGTATCAATATGTTAGAAATTTTTTAAAATTAAATAAAAATAATTAGCTATAAAAATGATCGAATGCGAAAACATATCATGCATATTTGACACAAACAATCATTTTCAAAAATTGATGATAAATGTTGCCATAAATAAATGATTTATAAAAAGAAAAACCTTAAATGGAATTTATATAGTAGGAAATAAATTAATTATTAAAGAGTAGTCTTCGAAGTAAAATTTAAAATATTTAACTTAATCCCATTAAGTTACTTTACCTTAAATTCAAAGAATATTGACCACATCATCATTAAAAGCATGCTTTATATTACATGTAAAATAAAAAATGGCTTTTCGTTGATCACATGGTCTCGAGGGCAAATTCGTCAAAAAAATATAGTTATGCTATTAAATTATTATTAACAAATATTCTTGGAGGCTTGTGTAACGGCTAGGGGTGGCAATTTGAGTCAGGATTCGTTTATTCGTTCGATTCGCTTTAAAGCGAATACATGTTTGAAAAAATGGATTCGTTTAATAAACGGGTCAATTCGATAATAAACGAATCGAATAATAATTAAGCTCATGTATTCGTTTAAGTTTCGTTTTATTATTTTTATTTACTAGTTCTCGTTAATTTTCAATTAAGATTCGAGAAATTAGAGCTAATTATCATAGAAAAATAATATTTTCGATATTTGGTGAGATATTTTTAATAAATATATTAATTACATATTTCATATGTATATATTTATGAATAATTAATGTAAATCACGTGGTAAATTATTTTGTTAAATAATATCATTGACTAAACGATTAAACGAATATTCGTATTCGATTCGTTTAATAAACGAATCGAATACGAATCCTGATATTATGATTCGTTTAATAAACGAATCGAATACGAATCCATCACATTTTAATTCGATTCGTTTATGATTCGATACAAATTCAATTCGTTGATTCGTTTTGCCACCCCTAGTAACGACATAAATCATTAAGGGTGGAAAAAAAGTTCGGACCCGGGCCGGGGCTGGGATCAACCAAAAAAGCCTGGCTTATAAATATAAATATAAAATTATTTATTTTAAGCCGGGGCCGGGCTCAACCAAAAAAGCCTGGGCTCGGCCCGGCTCTGGCTTAAAATAAATAATTTTATATTTATATTTATATTTATATATATATATATATATAATACTTTTTTATATTTATATATTTTTTATTTAAAAAATCGTCCGGGCCTAAATCCATTTTCCCGGGCTCGGGGCTAAATCCATATTGCTGGACCCGACCCGTTGCCATGTATAGAGATCATGGGCTTTTGGAGTGTGTGGGCGAACATTTGTTATTGTTGACGGGCCGACCCTTTGATACAATAACAATTGAGTCCCTCATTTTCAGTGATTTATGTAATTGATTTTATTTGGAGCAAAGAAAAATGATACTTCAGACTTTCTTTAGGTGTAGGTGCTCAGATTTAAGCCTGCAATCAGGGATATTTGACGACATAAAAGAGAATTTTCCTCAGCATGTCTCTTTAGTGGAATTGCTGTAAACAGAAAAGATCCATTAGAATACTACACTTGTCAAGATACTGTTGTATTTTGTAGGCATGGGCAGTTAGGGTTATGGATCACCTCCAAAGTCTATATGATTTCGAAGAAAAATTTGACTCAAATTATAAAGTACTTCAACCTCGAAGTCTGGATACATCCAGAATAAACTGTGGTTTGACCAAAATAGTTAAACATTGACCGTGAAGTGACGTCATTCCGAAATAATACTATTTTGAGGTCAAACTACTCCAAAATGACTTGAATCCCAACCAAATCTAGTCCGGTTTGGACTAGTTCCCGAATAACTCTGTTATGGAAATTCTCATAGAACATCGGAAGTATTTTAAACTTAATCTGAATACCCCATAGTAGTCCAGAATGCCCTATAAAACATGATGTCACTTATATATCTGCCTCAAATTAGTGAACTTTAATAACAATCCGCTTACCTCAACATGCATAATTAATTAAGCATGCATAATGACAAGTGTTATGTCATCTAATGTTTCAAAATGTAATATGAGAAGTGTGCATTATACATATTAGTAACCATCCCATTATGGGACACATGTTGACACATTTATCTAAAATCTCCTATATAAGCCAATGAGTTTGAAGAGAAAAAAGGTGGCATTTTGGATGTTTTGGAAAAACTCTTGAAAAATTAAGAGAACAAACACACATGCATAAACATTAAGAATTTACTCACAAATACACAAAAAAAGAAGAAAAATTCTAACTAAACACAGCATTTGTGAAGATCCAAATTGTAGAACATCAATCAACTCAAAGTCCATGATTCGATTGGATTTCTATCAGGACAAACTTAACATATTGAAGGTAGCAGACACTATTTCTCAATACCATTTTTATCTCACACATATTGTACAACCAATTTTTAACAATTATATCAAAATGAAATACTATATGTGAACTTGATCGACTAACACGATATTACCTTTCTTTAGAATTCAAAATAACTTGACCACATATCGAATCTCCCCCACTGAAACCAACCTTGATTAAAGTTAATACTGAGAGCTTCGAAGCTGCGCAAAAGGGTGATAGTGGTAACTGATAACTGGAAACCACGTTACTTTAACCGAAGGGCAAACTTGCTATAGGAAATTTTAAAAATATTGGGGGGAGTATTTGAAAATAAAAAATGTATAGGGAACCATGTGTAATTATAACAAAGGTTAAGCGAATTGAGGCACAAACTGCTGGGAGGCTTCGCGGATTGCAGCAGACATAAAACCACAAAGGCGGCAAATTAAACGTGATAACGACGTGCAATTCAATCTAACGGAACATATATTTATTATTTTTCAATTAAATGCTTATTTTTTGTCTTGCTTCCACGCGTTACGCCCCATGCTTTCTCTTTGTTTCCGTTTAAATTTGCAGATTGATTATTTCTGTACAAGTAATTTACACCATACATTAACCTAAATTTTTCCACTCTTCAAACCAGTTAAAATACAAATGAAATGTCCATCTTCGAAAAAACTCTGAATTGGGTAGTTACAAGCTAATTTAGCTAAAGCATGAACCGCCCCATTGCAAGCTCTACTATTAAACTGAATTGCAACAGCATTCATAGTTTTCATCATATCGCATATCGCTTTAACAATCTAGTGGATCTCTTTTTTGCTTTTGATAGTTCCTTTGACGAGCTCTACCACCGTCATCGCATCTGATTCAATGATTGTTGGCGACTTGGTCGCATAAATGGATTTTGATGACGTCAACGCGAATGAAAACTTCGACGTATAAACACGAAGCATTACAAAAAGTGTCGAAGCATATGGGGTGAAGAGCGAGAATACTAGCAGCAAATCGAAGATAATGATTAAGAGCTAATTTTTATTGCAAGTGAGTTTATTCAAGTGATCTAAAGCTCTTAGGAATCATACATTTTGCATCACTTGCATTTAAAATGGCTTAGAATGCTAAAAGAATCATTTGCATTTTATTTGCACCAAAATGAACTTCATGCACAAGTGCATCGGTAAATGATCTTCTAAAAACTATCAAATGGTTGAATTAAACTTCAAATAATATACCATTAGATAGATATGTGTCTCTAGTTTTCTACGGTTCAAACGGAACACAATTCCGATGTATAGAACTTTTTCTAGAGTCATTTTACTACAACATGTTCAGATGTGCGTTTTCTGCATACATGTCACATTAGAAAATTCTATAAAATTCATATTAATGTTTTTGGAGATTAATTTTTTATAGAAGCTAGATCTATGTGTCTAGTTTATTTAGAAATTTTAAAAATATTGGATGCAATTAAAAAAAATATTGGGCCATTGGGGGAGTATTTGAAAATAAAAATGTATAGGAAGGAAACCATGTGTAATTATAACAAAGGTTAAGCGAATTGTGGAACAAACAGCTGGGTGGCTTCGCGGGTTGCAGCAGACATAAAACCACAAAGGCGGCAAATTCAACGTGATAACGACGTGCAATTCAAACTAACGGAACATATATTTATTATTTTTCAATTAAATGCTTATTTTTTGTCTTGCTTCCACGCGTTACGCCCCATGCTTTCCCTTTGTTTTCATTTAAATTTGCAGATGGATTGTTTCTGAACACGTAATTTACACCATACATTAACCTAGAATTTTCCACTCTTCAAATCTCTATTTTTTTTTTGGAGAGGAAATTGGAAAAATTATTATATCAAACCAGTTAAAATATAAACTATAATAAATGGGATGCCCATCTTCCAAAAAACTTTAAATTGGGTAGTTACAATTTAATTTAGCTAAAGCATGAGCCACCCCATTGCAAGCTCTAGGATTAAACTGAATTGCTACATCATTTATAGTCTTCATCATATCGCATATCTCTTTAACAATCTAGTGAATCTCTTTTTTGCGTTGGATAGTTCTTTTGATGAGCTCTACCACTGTCATCGCATCTGATTCAATGATAAGAGGTGTGAATCCCGCCTGTTTACCTATGGATATTCCTAGCTTGATAGCTTGAGCCTCCGCCATTTCCATATTATCAAAGAAAGAATTGTTGTCAACGGCCACTCCAACCACTTTACCTAAAGAATTTCTAAACACAGATTCGAGCCCTCTTCAAATCTCTTTAAACTTTTGTTTTTCGTAGAAATTTTTTTCATTAAACTGTCGGTGCTTCCATAGATTAGATACCACGGCCGAGCCACTGATTGTCTTGATTAATCTAAAAATTTATTAAATATATTTTATAAATTAATAAAAAAATCTAATTAATTATTAGGATAGTTTTGATTTGTTCCATTTTAAAAAGAAGAGTATTTACTATTTAATGTGAAAATCAAATTTTATCCCATTAAATATTACCTTATGAAATTGAGCAAATATATCATATTATATTGTGTCATGATCCCCCATATTATATATAGATTTTGTGATACTCTCATACAAAGGCGGACTTCTGTTTGGGAGAGAGCGGGCTATAGCTCGGTCTAGTACTAGAAAAAACTTATATGAGACCATTTAATGAGTATATGTCATGTGTTAATCAATAAAAATTTCTCTCTCCATTATTATTGGTTAATTGTAAATTTAGTATATATTTATGAAATCATTATCGGTTGATCGTACCATATCATTCATACGTTCATCCCATACAAGTCTTTCTCCTGGTTCAAACAGATTTTTTTTAGCTTAATATCCAACCCATATCAAAATCCCATTACAACTTATTTTGTACAATTTATATATCCAGGCCAAATCAGAATTGTGTGACGACCCAAAAAAATAATAATATAATATCTCATAATGTGTTAACGGGTCGGGTTCAGTCAATTTATTAAACCTGAGCGAGTTAGGTAAAAAGGATTAGCAAACCCGAAACCCTAAATTTGTATTATCAAACCCGAGCGGGTCGGGGTCGGGTCACCAAAAAAGATTTTTTTTTCTTTGTGTATTAATTATTTGAGATATAAATAATAAATATTTTATGTCCCGTAAATATGTCATACATATAAAGTTTCAAGATAACAAAAGTAGTAAACAATTAAAATAGTAATAAAAATTTTAAAAAATAATAAAAATAGTAAAAATTTATTGTAAGAAATGCGGGTTGGTTTTGGAAATCAAACTCGTGACCCGACCCGATATTTGCGGGTAGAGTTGGGTTAAATCGAACATTAGTTATTTTTTCAAACCCAGACAGGTTAGGTCAGGTCGGCAGTCGACCCGAAAATTTGAATACCCCTACTTCATATATTGAGTTGTGTTTTTTGCACTCTTTCACCATTCTTAAAATACTCCCCTTCTATTAAAACTAGCATAGGACCCGCACTTTGTGCGAGTTGAATAAATATTTTAGGTATTGATCTTGTAAATGCTCCGGATCTTGAGACAATTGATTTACTTACACATAATATTTATGTCTTCTTTGTTTGTCTCTCAATTTTCAAATAATATTTCTAATTCACTATGCAAGAGCTAATACTCAAAGTCTGCATCCTTAAGCACAGTAAATAATAAAAAATTCATGAAATAAAAAAAAACTTATAAAAATAATTCAAAATAAAATAACAAATAACAATTGACCCAAAATCCAAAATCCAAAATAATGGTTAGGTTTTGTGGGCGGCAACTATTTAGGTCTTTTGTTTTAATAGAAGATTATATTTTTATATTGTAATAAGCTTTTTATTTTAGTAATTTATTATTTTAATTTTATAATTTAATAATAAAAACATTAATTGTAGAGACTAGGTGCCACATATTTTTTTTATTTAATAGAGAGATTATAATATGTTTCTTTATTTAATTTTATAATTTAATAATAATAAATTAAAATATTAATTAATTAATTAATTAAATGAATATGTTTCTTACTTTAATAGTATTGTAATAGGTTACTTATGTAAATAATTTAATAATTTAATAATAAAAAATAATTGTACTGATATTTTAATTTTATAATTTAGTTATAAAAAAATTAATTGTATAGATTATATTAATTGTAGATAATTTAATAATATTTTTATTTTATTTTTATATGATATTATAATATATTTGATTGTTATAATAGAAATCTTATAAAATTATAATATGTACTTTTATTGTAATATGATTTTTATTTAATAAATTTATTAATTTAATTGTATAATTTTATGTTGTGAAGTATGTGTCATTAAATGAAATTTAACATGCGAATTCAATCATACTCATTCTAAAGGCCAACAATGGAATCATGCCAATATTTAAACATAAACTTAGAAAAGTAAGAAAAACCTGGAAAATGTAGAAAACTTATGAAACTTTAAGTCCAAGTCAAATTGCCTCTGTCCTTAAGAATTAGCCCCGCATCGGTGCTCTATAGATTTTGTGGCTAACGTTCTCTCGGGATTACTTTGATTCTTCTTGAGAATGGGCACTTCTTTCACAAGAACTTGAACAATGAGGAATAATGAAATCTTTCTCATGACTCCAAAATAAAAAGTGGTGTGACTCAAGACTGATGGTTTTATGGATGTTAAGGAAAGAACATAAAACTCCCTTATATAGACATGGAAAAGTGCTTTTGAGGGAACCATTTGGTTTGAGGTGTAACCCTCCTAAGGGTTATACTGTTGGGGTTTTATTGGGAATTAAAAGGTTAGCGCAGCGGAACGTGGAAAAACGATTTCTCCGATTTCAAAATTTTTTCTTGGAACAATTAAATAAACTTACTTATTTAATTAACCAATACTTAAATTATGAAATATAACTTAAGAAATCATATTTCTTTTAATTACAAAATTACCCCAAACTTTTGCAAATTAATTATTTTAGTTTTAAATATGTCAATTACATATTTAATTAATTCCAAATTAATCCCAAAATAATTTTTACAAGTTTGCTACAAAACCAGAAATATTTTCCAGATTTGCGCCACTGCCCAGATTTTTCTGGAATTTACAAAACAGCCCAGAATTTTAATTAATTGTAATTTGGCCCAATTTGTTCAAAACATGTCAAGATCAAATCCAATTAATCCCAAATTTTACATGCATCAAATATACATCAAATTAAAGCTTATATATGAAAAGTCCCGAAATTTGAGTGGGTTAAGAACCCTAATTTCACAAATCACTCAAATTGGGTAATTTACACTAAATTAATAAAATTCAATACTTTAATCTTCAAATTACTACACCAATTAATTCTCACCATCATGAAATTAATCAAGAAAAATTATAGGCTAATTATGAATGGCTAATTAACTATAGAATAGCAACTTTAATTTTCTAATTAGTTTATTAAGCTTAATTACATTAATAAGCAAATAAATTAATTCTACGTGCTTAAACACATCCAACAAGCATCTAACAAATTTAATTACAAACTAAAAGAGTAGAGACATGATCTTAACATCACAATTGAAGCTAAGAAATATTGAAACAATTTTCATGAAGAAGAAGAAGTGAAATAACTTACAAAATCCAAATTTTACTTTGATTTTTTTTCCTTTCCTTTTTGCTCTCAATTCTCTCTTTGTAATTTTTGTTGAAATTGTGTAAGTGTGTAAATTGAATCAAAACAATTTTGATATACACAATACACCTTGGCCGAAATTTTGAAACCAAAAAATAAATATCTAATACTTTATTTTTGTTTTAATTCAATTGGCACACAATTTGGCTTAATTAAAGTAACACTTTAACTTTAATAAAGTTGTCAAAATGTGTTCCAATTAGAATAAGCCATTTCCAATTTTCATAAAGTTGAAATCATTACTTAAGATATTTATTTTATAAATTAATTTAATTATTTAACAATTAAATAATTAATTAATAAATTTAAATATCTTGAATATATGTATTATATTTACAATAAATATCTCAAATACATATATTAATGATATAATTCAAATATCACAATTTGATATTTTATTAATGTGTATTTAATAAAATCAAGTATTAAATAAAATACACATCAATATTGGAAATGACCGATAGGTCCCGATTGCATGTATTTTTCGTTTAACCATTAAACGAGTTATAAATAATCAGTATTATTCATAACAGTTGCCCTAGTGCTCTACGAGTAAATTTCATTAGCGAGACTTTCTAGATTCAGGCATATCCGTCACGAAATCAAATTATGTGTCCATAATTCACCCATCCGTAAATTATGACGAACACAGATAAACTCACTGAATCATACAGGTCGAGGTCACTGCATACGTATAATCCCTCCGTCACAGGTATCCTGATTAATCCAGAGATATAGATACAAACGTCAAATCTCTATAGATATAATCACGTCGACGTTTCTATTAGCAATCCCTCAAATAACACTTAGAACTAATTTCTAAAGTGTACCACGGGCCCATGGATTTAACAGATTGCTAATACCATATTGAATACCTATACTCTGTACACATAGCTGACAGATCCTATCTTGCTACACACATGATATCCTGAGCATCAGTACACACCCAAAGAACATGCAGAGGTCTGATTTAAATAGATCAGTGACGTGACTGACATCTAAGTGTGGAGGATAACTCAAATATCCACAGTGGTATCTCAAGTCAAAGAATCACTATGCTCACTCAACCCGAGAAGATTCTTATTGACGTTGGTGTACCATCCATTAAGAATCTTCGGTGAGTCGTTCAGTGTTTATCCGCTATAAACACCTACACATCTATACGAGCCTCCAAGAATCATGGTTCACTGAAAAACCATCGGAATCTAAGATTCCAATATACGACATGTACCAGTCTCTACGGGTTTACTTTACTGACCAAGTAGTGTAAACCTTGACCGGGAACTGTCTAAGAATGACAACGTCATGATACAACTCAATGTCAGTTGCGACGCTTTTGCAACAATATCATAACTAATCATTCTAAGGTCGGTTACGTCTTTACCATATTAAAGAAGAAGTTATATAAAAGAAACTGTTCATTTTATTCATAATAAAACGTTACATTAGTATTTACATAGAAATACATAATAAAATTGGCGTTCGGAGCACCAACCCTAACAATATCTCCCACTTGCTCTAGTGCCAATATCGATTGTATCTAATACCCATAGACTCCACATGTTTATCAAATAACTTCGGAGGTATGGCCTTCGTAAGCGGGTCTGCTATATTATCTTCACTCGGTACCTTGCACACGACAATGTCCCCTCGCGATACAATCTCTCGAATGATGTGGTACTTTCGTTCCACATGCTTCGACTTCTGATGCGCCCTTAGTTCCTTTGCTTATGTAATGGCTCCAGTATTATCACAGTATAACGGAATCAGATTCTCGATACTTGGGACTACTCCCAATTCTGTGATAAATTTCTTAACCCATACAGCTTCCTTTGCAGCTTCTGAAGCTGCAATATATTCCACCTCTGTGGTGGAATCAACTGTTGACCCCTATTTGGAACTCTTCCAACAAACTGCACCACCGTTAAGGGTAAACACGAATCCTGATGTAGATTTTCTATCATCAGGATCCGATTGGAAATCAGAATCAGTATACCCATTAACTTGCAGTTCGTTTCCTCCATAAATAATAAACTTATCCTTGGTACCTTTAAGATACTTGAGGATATGTTTAATGGCCATCCAATGGTCATTTCCTGGACTGGACTGATATCTGCTCGTCACACTGACTGCGAAGCTGATATCAGGCCTTGTACATAACATGACATACATGATGCTGCCCAAACACGAAGCATAAGGTTGATTAGACATTCTAATCTTCTCATCTTCTGTTTGCGGACACATCTTCTTCGAAAGATGTAAGCCATGTCTGAACGATATGTTTGCTGTCTTACAGTTAACAAAATTATACCGTTCTAAGATCTTATCTATGTATGTTGATTGGGATAACCCAATAAGCTTCATTTCTCTATTTCTATAGAGTTTTATGCCCAAGACATAAAAAGTTTCTCCCAGGTCATTCATGGAGAAATTCTTACAGAGGTAAGCTTTGACGCCTTGCATCATCCCAATATCATTCCCAATGATAAGGATGTCATCAACATAGAGAATTAAAAATACCACCATACTCCCACTGGCATTCTGATACACACAAGATTCTTTCGAATTCTTGAGAAAACCAGACAATTTGATTATCTCGTCGAATCGAAGATTCCAACTTCGTGAAGCCTGTTTAAGTCCATAAATGGACTTCTTCAGCTTACATACCATGCCCGAGTTCTCGCTGGATGCAAAACCTTCCGGTTGTTCCATATAGATTTCTTCATCAAGAAATCCATTTAGAAAAGCCGTTTTGACATCCATTTGCAAAATCTCGTAATCATGATATGTGGCAATTGACAATAAAATCCTGATGGACTTTAGCATGGCAACTGGAGAAAAAGTTTCATCGTAGTCGACTCCAGGTCGCTGCGAGTAACCTTTAGCTACCAGTCGGGCCTTAAAGGTTTCAACATTTCCATCGGGCCATCGCTTCCTCTTGTAAATCCATTTACAACCGATAGGAACAATTCCTTCGGGAAGCGGAACCAAGTTCCAAACTTGATTCTCATAAATTGAGTCCATCTTGGATTTCATGGCGTCTTGCCACTTCACGGAGTCGATGTCCAACATCGATTCTCTATAGGTAAAAGGGTCAGTCTCTTCTAATAAGAGAACGTCGAGACTATTTTCTTGTATCAAATACAAGTGTTCAGACGGTCTATATACCCTTTGTGACCTACATAGTGTGTGTGTTGAAGGTTCTTCATCTTCTTGAACTACATCTTCCTTCATTAGTTCGTTGGTTCCTGGTTGTACTTCATCAAGTTCAACATGTCTATGATCACCACATTCAGCCAAAAATTCTATTTCTAGAAATTTTGCGAAGCGAGCTACGAACACATTTCGATGCTCGGTATCATAGAACAAATATCATTTCGTATTTGAATGATATCCAACAAACCTAAACTTCTGCTCTCGAGGCAAAAGCTTATCTTGCTGAGCCATCCTGACATAAGCAGGACACCCCCAAATCTTAATATAACTAAGATTTGGTTTCCTACCGGTCCATATCTCATACAGAGTCGTAGGAACAGCCTTGGAAGGAATCTTGTTCAAATGATGTGCGGCAGTTAAAAGTGTAGGGGTTTTAGGGGCTAAATCCGGTAACGCAGCGGAAACGGTGGAAAATCAAAATTTCCGATTTCAAAACTTTTTCTCGGATTAATTAAATAAACATATTTATTTAATTATCTAATAATCAAATTATGAAATAAAATTCAAATAAATCATATTTAAGTGAGTTTACCGAATTGCCCTTATACTTGGTACTTTGTCCATTTTAGTCCGAAATTGATCAAATCAATTTTGAATGATTCTAAATCATTTCTAAGATGAACTTAGCATGTTCAAAACATTAAAACACCAAAAGCAACCAAAACCCCAAAATTCCTTCATTTGGCCGAATGCTCCATTTGGTGCCATTTTGTGCACTTTGTCATTTCATGCATCAAAACACATCAAGATGTAATCCAATGAACATGAAACTTTATATGAATCATATAAACATCCAAATACACAACATATATGAAAATCCCCAAATTTGGAATTGGTCATGAACCCTAATTTTTCAATTTCATCAAATTGGACAAATTAGACCAAATTGGTTAAATCCAATACTTCAATCATGTTTCTTCCATCCAATCAAAGTCTCAACACAATGAAACAACTCAAGATCAAATCTAGGTCATCTAAGAGTGGGTCAACAACTCTAGATTAGCAACAAGGTTTCCAAAATCATAAAATAATACTTAAACTACACTAGTAACAAGCTTTCTCCATTATACATGCTCAACACTTTCACCAAAATTTTATCCATCAAAAACACAAAGAATAAAGAATAGAAAAACTCAAGAACATCACAAGATGTTGCCCACAACAAGAGGAACAAATTACTCTCTAATGGAAGGTTGGAAATACTTACTATTTTCCAAGCTTTTCTTGATTTTTCTTTCTTTTCTCTCTAGCATTCTTTGCCTTCCTTTAATGGAGTTTTTGGTTAAAGTGTATTAGGTTTAGAATGAAATGAAATGAAAAACAATATATACTTAGACAACATTTGCCTTGGCCGAAATTACCTAGCCAAATACAAGTTTTTGCAATTTCAATTTCATTTCACTTTACATTTGGTCAACTTGCATAAATATCCAAATAACACTTTATTAGATATTTAATAAGTCAACAAATGCAACTAAGAAAAATATAACTCTTATATTTAAGTGTTATGGCCGAATTTAATGAAAAATAAAGGAAAAAGATATTTTCATTTTCAAACAATTTTGAACAAATATCTTAAGAAGTCAAAATCAATTTGACAACCTTTTCCTTTAATGTATAAGTCAACAATTGCAACTTATAATCATTTCCTAACTTATCATTTGGTGATATATTTATATTTTAATTATATTAATCATTTAACAATTAAATAATTAATTAATTAATTAAATACAAATATATCAAATATATGTATTATATTTACCTTAAATATCTCAAATACATATATTAATGATATATGTCAAATACCTTTATTTGACTATTATTAATGTGTATTTAATAATATCATATATTAAATACAAATACACATTAATTAGGAAATGACGGTTCGGCCCGTTCGCATGTATTTTTCGTTTAACGATTAAACGATTTATAAATAATCATCATTATTTATAAATGTTGCTCTAGTGCTCTACGAGTATGTTTCATTATTGAGACTCTCTAGATTCAGGTATATCCGTCACGAAATCCAATTTCGTGTCCATAATCTATCCACCCGTAGATTATGACGATCACATATAAACTAGCTGAATCATACAGGTCGAGGTCATTGCTTACGTATAATCTCTCCGTCACAGGTATCCGGATAATCCCACAGATATAGATGTAAACGTCAAATCTCTATAGGTATTATCCCGTCGACGTATCTATTAGCAATCTCTAAATAACACTCGGAACTTACTTCCGATGTATACTGTGGCCACAGATTTAACAGACTGCTAAATATATATGGACTACCTATGCTCTGTACACAGAACTGACGGATCATATCTTGACACTCACAGGATATCCTGAGGATCGATCCACACCCAACGAACAGGCGGAGGTCTGATCTAAATAGATCGGTGACGTGACTGCCATCTAAGTGTGGAGGATGTCTCATACATCCACAGTGGTGTCTCAAGTCGAAGGACCACTATGCTACTCAACCCGAGAAGATTCTTATTGACGTTGGTGTACCATCCATTAAGAATCTTCGGTGAGCCATTCAGTGTTTATCCACTATAAACACCTACACGTCTATACGAGTCTCCATAGACTCATGGTTCATTGGGATAAACCATCAGACCAAGTCTCGATATACGACATGTACTGGTCTCAACGGATTTGACTAACCGACCCGTGTTAGCAAATCTTGACCAGGAACTATGTTTGATAATATTCATATAGCAGTGACACTTCCCAATGTCAATTACAAACTAACTTTGTAACTGTGTACTGCATTATATATTATCGGGCCTTTGTCTAATATATACATATCACTAAACCACATTTAGTTTCAATCTAATCGTAATCAGATCGAATACGTATATAAGAACAAGAGGTGCAACCATAAATAAGTAATATTATGGAATAAAGGGATATTCGTATTCATGAATCAGACATAAATACGGTCCGGATTGGCGCTCTGAGCACCAACCCCAACAAAAAGAGCATAACCCCATAAATAATAGGGTAAATCTGTATAACTCAACATCGATCGGACCATATCTAATAAAGTCTGATTTCTCCTCTCAGATACTCCATTATGTTGCGGAGTACTGAGATGAGTATATTGAGCGAGAATCCCATTCTCCTTTAAATAATCAGTGAACTCTCCACTCATATATTCACCGCCTCGATCAGATCGAAGACATTTAATATATTGACCAGTTTGTTTCTCAACTTCATTTCAGAATTCTTTGAACTTTTCAAAGATTTCTGATTTATGTCTCATCAAATAGGCATAATCGTACCGTGACAGATCATCGGTAAAAGCGACGAAGTAAGAAAAGCCACTGTGAGCAGTTTGACTTAAGGGACCACATACATAAGAATGTACGAGTTCCAACAAGTCACTGGCTCGGTGTCCAACACCTGAAAATGGGGCTTTGGTCATTTTACACTGAATACAATATTCGCAAGTTGGATAAGGTTCAATGGTGAGATCATGTATCAAACCATTCTTAACCAATTGGGTTAGGCATTTCACGCCTATATGACCTAACCTCATGTGCCAGAGTTCAGTATTATTTATATCAGATTGTTTACGTTTATTTATTCCAGTATTAAAGATATCTTGTGAGGTACGCAATATGTAATTACCATGCTCATTTAGACAACAAATGATCTAAATATTACAACTATCATATAAATACAAAGAACGATTCTTGATATTTACATTATAACCTTCAGTATCTAATACAAAAAGGGACATAATATTCGCCACACATCCTGGCACAAAATAGCAGTCATGCAACAAAAGTCTCCCACTGGGTAAGGGAATCTCACATAAGCCCACTGCAACTGCATCCAGAGAGTCGCCACTCCCGAATCGCAACTGCATCTCCCCAGATTTCAGCCGTCTGCTTCCCGTCAGCACCTGCAACGTATTGCAAATGTGAATAGGACAAGCATAATCCAAAATCCAATTTGATGTAATAGCTTCACAAGCCAAAGAGATATCAATAATAGGAAAAATAAAAGTACCTGATGTGGATGCTCTTTCCTTCCTAAGTTGCGTAAGATAGTCCGAGCAGTTACGTTTCCAGTGCCCGACTTTCTGGCAGTGGTGGCACTTGTCTTCAGAAGCTCTCTTGGGCTTCGCCGTCTTACCTTGCGGAGGAATATTGAAACCCTTCTTCTTCTTTCCTTTAGACTTCTTCCCCTTCGACTTGGATGGGAAGAAGCGGAAAGTGAAGTGGGTTTCGGAAGGCGAGTCAGAACTCTCTTCCTTAAATCTTCCTCTACTGTGAGAAGCATCCTATGCAACTCACGGTAAGTACAATGAATCCCATTCATGTTGAAGTACATGAAAAACTGGCGATATGAAGCCTGGAGTGAACCGAGAATGACACTACGACCAAGAGTCTCATTCAGAGGGAAATCTTGTCGCCTCAAATGCTCGATCAAATCAATCAAGTGAAGCACATGAGGGCTCACAGCCTGCCCCTCATCAAGTTTAGAATGGAACAATTCCATCGAAACTTTATGAACAACAACATGTTCCTGGTTCATGAACGATTCACGAAGTCGTGTCATCATGCTATATGCATCGTGCATATCCCAATAAGTCTTCTTAAGCTCAGAAGAAAGTGAACTCAAGATGAATGATTTAACCCTTAAATCATCATCCTTCCATTGCTGGAAAGTCTCACGTTCTTCAGGTAATGCATCGGGTGATATAGCAAGCGGTAATAGACCATCCAAAATATACCCCAGTTTCTTGAAATTGAGGACAATCCTCAAGTCCATATCCCAATCCGCAAAGTTTTCTGCGCTTTTCAGTTTGTTCGTATCAAGCATACATGCAAAAGGATTGGGTGGAGGTGCCGCCATCGCAAATCTATCAAATAGACAGCGAAACAATGGTCAGTAAATAAACAGATAAAAGATCATAGGGGTGGAAATTTGGGTCAGGATTCGTGTATTCATTCAATTCTATTAGCTTTAAAGCGAATACGGGTTTGAAAAAATGGATTCGTTTAATAAATGGGTCAATTTGATTCGATTCGTTTATTAAACGAATCGAATACGAATTTAAGCTTATTGATTCGTTTATTCGTTTATGATTCGTTTTATTATTTTTATTTACTAATTATTGTTAATTTTCAATTAAGATTCGAGAAATTATAGCTAATTACCATAGAAAATGTAATATTTTCGATATTTGGTGAGATATTTTTAGTAAATATATTAATTACATATTTCATATGTATATATTTATAAAGAATTAATGTAAATCAAATATGTTAAATTATTTTATTAAATAATATCATAACTAAACGAATAAACGAATATTCGTATTCAATTCGTTTAATAAACGAATCGAATACGAATCATGATATTAGGATTCGTTTAATAAACGAATCGAATACGAATCCATCATATTTTGATTCGATTCGTTTAGGATTCGATACAAATCCGATTTGTTGATTCGTTTTGACACCCCTAACAGATCATAACAGTTTCATAATATATATCATAAAACATTAACTAGATCATGAATTTTTTAATCTAAAAATGCCCCTCCCACTATTCATGCAATACTGTAATCCCCAAACAGAATACAAAACATGCGATAATTAAATCATAACATAATAGTGAAAGGTGGACCCCATGAATATATTTCAGCTCACAGCTTTGACACGTTCTCGCCTACGTATATTCATTTAGGTAGACAACAGACTGTCGATCACTCAATAGTGACTCCTGGGTTTTCGGTCCTGGTCGTTTCTCGTTGTGACAGCTTTGGCACGTTCACAAGGAGGCGTACCAAGGTCAAACTTGTCAATGATGAATTCAAGATACTTACGTAACCTTGACAGCTTTGGCACGTTCAGGATTGCGCTTTCGCTTGAATTCACCTAATAACAAATATATCCGGTATAAATAAATTTCTACCGGCCATATCCTCACAGCTTTGGCATGTTCTCAGATATAGTCGTAGAAAATTTACCGATAAGCGGTATTGACAAGACATACCGATTAATATACATCAAATACATATTAACTTATAAACCTTATTTTAAATAGGGATTTTCCAATAAAGATGTATTAATTTATTTAATCAAATTAAATAGTTATAAGCATGCATTAAAGTCAAGATTAAAGTCAATATTGAATTTTAAAGGCTTTATCATATATCGGGGTTCCAGAATCAGACTCGCTCTGATACCATTTTGTTGGGATTTTATTGGGAATTACAAGGTTAGCGCAGCGGAATACGGAAAAACAATTTCTCCGATTTCAAAATTTTTGCTTAAAACAATTAAATAAACTTATTTATTTAATTAACTAATACTTAAATTATGAAATATAACCTAAGAAATCACATTTCTTTTAATTACAAAATTACCACAAACTTTTGCAAATTAATTATTTTAGTTTTAAATATGTCAATTACATATTTAATTAATTCCAAATTAATCCCAAAATAATTTTTACAAGTTTGCTACAAAACCAGAAATATTTTCCAGATTTGCGCCACTGCCTAGATTTTTCTGGAATTTACAAAACAGCCCAGAATTTTAATTAATTGTAATTTGGCCCAATTTGTTCAAAACATGTCAAGATCAAATCCAATTAATCCCAAATTTTACATGCATCAAATATACATCAAATTAAAGCTTATATATGAAAAGCCCCAAAATTTGAGTGGGTTAAGAACCCTAATTTCACAAATCACTCAAATTGGGTAATTCACACTAAATTAATAAAATTCAATACTTTAATCTTCAAATTACTACACCAATTAATTCTCACCATCATGAAATTAATCAAGAACAATTCTAGGCTAATTATGAATGGCTAATTAACTCTAGAATAGCAACTTTAATTTTCTAATTAATTTATTAAGCTTAATTACATTAATAAGCAAATAAATTAATTCTACATGCTTAAACACATCCAACAAATTTCATTACAAATTAAAAGAGTAGAAACATGATCTTAACATCACAATTGAAGCTAAGAAATATTGAAACAATTTTCATGAAGAAGAAAAAGTGAAATAACTTACAAAATCCAAATTTTACTTTGATTTCTTTTTCCTTTCCTTTTTGCTCTCAATTCTCTCTTTGTAATTTTTGTTGAAGTTGTGTAAGTGTGTAAAATGAATCAAAACAATTTTGATATACATAATACGCCGAAATTTTGAAACCAAAAAATAAATATCTAATACTTATTTTTGTTTTAATTCAATTGGCACACAATTTGGCTTAATTAAAGTAACACTTTAACTTTAATAAAGTTTTCAAAATGTGTTCCAATTAGAATAAGCCATTTCTAATTTTCATAAAGTTGAAATCATTACTTAAGATATTTATTTTATAAATTAATTTAATTATTTAACAATTTAATAATTAATTAATAAATTTAAATATCTTGAATATATGTATTATATTTACAATAAATAACTCAAATACATTTATTAATGATATAAGTCAAATATCGCAATTTGATATTTTATCAATATGTATTTAATAAAATCAAGTATTAAATAAAATACACATCAATATTGGAAATGACCGATAGGTCCCGATTGCATGTATTTTTCGTTTAACCATTAAACGAGTTATAAATAATCAGTATTATTCATAACAGTTGCCCTAGTGCTTTACGAGTAAATTTCATTAGTGAGACTCTCTAGATTCAGATATATCCGTCACGAAATCAAATTACGTGTCCATAATTCACCCACCCGTAAATTATGACGAACACAGATAAACTCACTGAATTATACAGGTCGAGGTCACTGCATACGTATAATCCCTCCGTCACAGGTATTCGGATTAATCCAGAGATATAGATACAAACGTCAAATCTCTATAGATATAATCACGTCGACGTTTCTATTAGCAATCCCTCAAATAACACTTAGAACTAATTTCTAAAGTGTACCACGGGCCCATGGATTTAACAGATTGCTAATACCATATTGAATACCTATTCTCTGTACACAGAGCTGACATATCATATCTTGATACACACATGATATCCTAAGCATCAGTCCACACCCAACGAACAAGCGGAGGTCTGATCTAAATAGATCGGTGACGTGACTGCCATATAAGTGTGGAGGATAACTCAGATATCCACAGTGGTATCTCAAGTCAAAGAATCACTATGCTCACTCAACCCGAGAAGATTCTTATTGACGTTGGTGTACCATCCATTAAGAATCTTCGGTGAGTCGTTCAGTTTTTATCCGCTATAAACACCTACACATCTATACGAGTCTCCAAGACTCATGGTTCACTGAGAAACCATCAGAATCCAAGATTCCAATATACGACATGTACCAATTTCTACTGGTTTACTTTACTGACCAAGTAGTGTAAACCTTGACCGGGAACTGTCTAAGAATGACAACGTCATGATACAACTCAATGTCAGTTGCGACGCTTTTCAATAGTATCATAACTAATCATTCTAAGGTCGGTTACGTCTTTACCATATTAAAGAAGAAGTTATATAAAAGAAATTATTCATTTTATTCATAATAAAACGTTACATTAGTATTTACATAGAAATACATAATAAAATTGGCGCTCGGAGCACCAACCCTAACATATACCCATTCCTTAAACCATTTGGAGCGTAAATGTGAGTTCTTCCAATTCTAGAGGACATGTCCCTACATGTTAGTGCATTTCCCAAAGGCCACTACTGAAGGGGCATGATCCTCATTTCATCCGTACTATATATTTATTTAGAGAATTTACTACAATCCCCCACAATTCTCTAAATTTTCATGAAGACACTTGAGAGAGTTTTCGTGAACTAAAGCTGCATCGAAATAGGTAGCTTTCGCCTTGAACCTTTCATAGTGAATGACAATCAGATTTACTTGAAAAACCAGTGACCCATAATCTTGAACTGTTCTGCCGTTGGTGTAAACCAAGACAATTGCCAACGCACAGCTTTACTTCGACCATTTCCCGTTTTACGGTTGTGTTCAATTCAGCCAGAACATTGGTCCTGGATTCATCAAGTCCTTTAGGGAATTCAGCCTGAAAAAATCCCATGGAAGCGACCTCACTTCTTACTTGAAATAAGTGATCTACTATAAAGAGGTAATATGTCTTTACCCCCATTAGGACTCTTCTCCTAATATAGTGATCATTAAAAGCCTTAGTTATCATAGCCTTGACAGAAATTACTCTGCGTCATTATCAGAATGTGAAATAGTATAAAACTCTACAGTGCTTGTTTTGAATTACACAAAGTTTCAGTTGTCCATTTTGAGCCTAGATCTTGGGATCTCCAGTCAGCTAGGTTGGGTTTCCACAGTGACAATTCTTAATTTATAGGCTTCAAGCTCATTCCCATCGATGACTTCTCAACTTGATCTCTAGGTAAACCTTTAGTAAGTGGATCCGCTAGGTTTTCTTTTGATTTCACATAATCGATCAATATTATGCCACTTGAGAGCATTTGTCGTATGGTATTATGTTTGCGACGTATCTGTCGAGATTTACCATTATAAATTATATTTTGGGCTTTCCCAATAGCCGATTTACTATCACAATATATGCTTATCGCTGACACCAGTTTGGGCCAATTTGGAATATCCTCCAGGAAATTTCGAAGCCATTCCGCTTCTTCCGCTATTTTATCTAATGCTATGAACTCTGATTCCATAGTAGACCGGACAATACATGTTTGCCTCGAGGATTTCAATGACACGGCTGCACCATTAAATGTAGGGGTGAGCAACGGTTCCGGGTCTACCCGGAACCGGTTGGAACCAGACCGATTTTCCGGGTTTGGAACCGGAACCGCTTGTAATCGGGTAGGTTCCGGTTCCCAAAACGAAGGAACCGATTTTATCCGGGTAGGTTCCGGTTCGAAAATGATCGGAACCGGAACCGGTCCATGGAACCGGAACCGTATATTTTTTTTTTGAGGTAAATTCCTGCTAAATTGTGCATTTTTGGGGAAATAATTAAGAATTCAGATGATGATGAATACTAACCTTTCCTTGCTCGGAGTTTCTACCGACTCCAAAATGCAAGATTATAAATTAATAAATTAATTCTAATATCATGATTTATACTAATGAAAACGAATTCATATTAAAATTCACAAACGATCAGAGCCATAATGTTTGTCTTGCCAGTGCTAAGGTATCAGCAACGTTGTTTGGTAAACTGTCGCAGTCGTACAACTTTGGGCTTTGTTACTACTCGTGGAAACTTGATTTGTATTTTCCTTATTTACGAAGTTTGAGATATTTACGACAAATTCATTAAAATAAATTGTTTTTCAATTAATTATAAAGTTTTAATTTTTTTTTTAAGAAAAAAGACTTACTAAATATGAACCTATAAGCAGTTTTCATTAAAATATTTTAAAATAGGGTAATTCGGAATCGGACCGGAATCGGACCGGAACCAGATTGGAACCGAATAATAGGGTACCCTGTTTAATTGGGTAGGTTCCGGTTCCACTTAGTGCGGAACCAAATTTTTCCGGGTAGTTTCCGGTTCCATGCGGAACCGGAACCGAAACCGGTTTTGCTTACCCCTAATTAAATGTGAAAACAAATCCACTCGTGGATTTGGAATCCATTGTATCATATATCCAGTTATCATCGCTGTATCCCTCCAGAACAACATGATATCTCATATAATGCAGACCATATTTTGAAGTTTCTATCAGATACCTCAAAACTCTTACTATGGCTTTCCAGTGGTTATGTCCTGGATTGCTCGTATATCTGTTAAGTCTGTTTACAGCTTAAGCGTTATCAGGTCGTGTGTAATTTGTGAGATACATCAGACTTCTGATGATTCTTGAATACTCTAGTTGCGATACGCTTGAGCCAATATTCTTTGATAAATGAAGAGTTCGGTCTACCGGAGTTCTAACCACATTTAGATCTTCTTTATTATATTTCTTAAGTATCTTCTCAACATAGTGAGTCTGAGATAATATATATCCTTCTGATGTTCTGGAGATCTTAATTTCTAAGATCACATCAGCTATTCCTAATATTTCATATCAAATTTACTGGTCAGTACTTTCTTGGAAGACTGAATCATCTCATAATTACTACCAATGATCAGTATATCGTCTACGTAGAGACACACAATGACATATTTTTTTTGAGTTGATTTGGTGTATATACACTTATCACACTCATTGATTTTGAATTCACTTGACAACATCTCTTTGTCAATTTTTTCATGCCATTGCTTAAGTGCTTGTTTTAATCCATATAAGGATTTTACAAGTTTTCACACATTTTGTTCTTGTCCAGGAACATTGAAACCTTCTGATTGTTCCATGTAAATCTCTTCATCCAATTCAACATTTAAGAATGTCGTCTTTACATTGACCGGCGTAAACACACACGTATAACGCAAGCGCACGTATCCTTCAAGTAGTATAAAAATATCGATCCCACGAGGACTTAATTCCTACTGTTGTTATTAATTATTGATACTATTTATTTACAAGTATCTAATTATAGGGAGAAGGGAATTGATTGCTTTTGGTTGGTTGAATGTGGTTTTCCAAAATAAAATAAAAATAGACTCAAAGAAAATACTAAGGAAAATAAAAGAAAAGACTCAAGGATCTAGGGTCGTGACTCCACACAATATTATTATAAAGATGAATTGATTCTCTTATTTATGTGTAATAAATTAATTTGCTAACCTGGAACACAATGATATGCGAAAGCCTCTTTCGATGGTCAGACGCAAATACCCAGTATAACCCAATTGAACCATATTCCTATGTCAACCAAATTACCTGGATTCATTAAGATTAAGTTCCAATTATAGCTACCCACGCCCGACAGGTATATTCCTATCCTGTAAGGAAATCTATTAAAGGGTTATCTATCCTCAAGGAAGAACGTGGGCTATTGAATCTAAGGTTGAAACCTAAAATCTCTATGTCTAGTTCATTTTAAGTTTACCATATCAATCTTATTGGTGATCAGACAACAAGAAGCATTAAGCTTAAGACTCAATAAACAAACTAAAGAATTACCCATAAAAATAAAATCAATTATTAAGTGTGGATATTGTGTTTCATCACTTCCCTAGAATGAAAATAAAATGCTGGGGTTAGAGGATCCACAATTAATATTTCTTATCTAGGAATCTCACTTATTATAATATATAAATTATTTTATATTCTGCTTTCTCAGGAATTAATAATATTAAACATTTAAAACCAGCCATATAGGCGGTAATCCATTTAGTCCAATTACACCAGCCATATAGGCGGTAATTATCTGTCACATAAAGACCAGCCATATAGGCGGTAAAGTAATTTATATTTAAACCAGCCATATAGGCCGTAATAAAGTCTGACATTAATTAATCCGTTTAAATTATAATTTAAATATTATAATTAAGTGAGATTTACCTAGATAATTATATTAAAGGTTTCACATTTTACCCCAGCGGAAAATTAACTACTAAACATAAAAGAAACGAGAAGAAGAAGAACTACTATTACTATTACTGAAAAATAAAATACATAATTAAAAATATTATTTATATATACAAAACTAGATGCAATCCTCTAAAAACAGGGAAAAGCTCCCAAGGAAAGCATACCAAATGAAGTGAAGAGGAGCTGAATTTATAGGCAAATTCTGGATCCAGCGTCGCGACGCCAAAGGTCCCAGCGTAGCGACGCTGGAACGCGGTTTTGGTCCACGCGTGATCTGTCGGTAGAATATAGTGATGACACGTGTCACGCGGTAAAGGTGGTGCAATGAGAAGACGACATGTGGCACACGGTGATTGGCTGAGCTTTCGGTCCAATGATCTTCTGACACGTGGCACGCGTTTAGGATTGGTCCAATGAGAGATTAACACGTGGCAGTATGTAATTCGCCGGTGATTCGGTCCAATGACAACTCGACACGTGGCACACACTTACTTTGGTCTAATGAGATTTCGACTCGTGGCAGACGGCGCATTTTAGCTGATCTTCTGTGATGATGACACGTGGCATGGCGCACGTTAGCAAGGTTGGAGCACGTTAGCAAGTCCAATTTCTCAGATTCTGACATGTGTTCCTCGGCACACATTAGCATGTCCGGCGCACGTTAGACGTCGCGACGCGTAGGGTCCTGGCGTCGCGATGCGGACAAATTACCAAATTGCCCTTTTGTCATTTTCTCTCTATTTTGGCCCCAAATTGCTTCCAATGCTTTCCCAAATTTATTTATCTGCAAAATAACATAAAACACATCAAAACGTTCACAAAACTCAAGAAACTATACAAAATATTAGGTTAAATGAGTGAGAAATAGTGATAGATTTACCACTCATCATACATCCATTTGATGTATTTCAAGACCAAATATAGCTGCTATGGCTATGAGCATTCTTATTGACATGATACGAGTCACTGGTGAATAAGTGTCAAAGTAATCAATGCCTTCTTTTTGTCTATAATCTTTTATGACAAGTCTTGCCTTGTACTTATCTATTGATCCATCTAGTTTCATCTTCCGTTTGAATATCCATTTGTAGCTTAATGGCTTACAACCTGGAGGAAGATCAACCAACTCCCAAGTATGGTTTTGTAGGATGGAGTAAATCTCAATATTGATCGCATCTTTCCACAAAGGTGCCTCCAACAAAGACATTACTTTTTTTTAGCTTTGAGGCTCATTTTCTAACAAGTATATCAGAAAATCGGGTCCAAATTACTTAGACGTTCTAGCTCTTTTGCTACGTCTAGGTTCAATTGCCTCAACATTTCCATGTTGATCTGACTCTTGGTCAACCTGATCACTGTCCTTGACAATATCAATAGTTCTTTTGAAAGACTATGTTCTTTGTCTTTCCTTATAAGGAAATATCTCTTCAAAAAATGTCGCATTCCTTGACTCAATTATCATATTCGGATTGATGTCAGGAATCTCATACTTATGTACCAAGAATCGATACACACTACTGTTGCAAGCATAACCAATGGATATACAATCAACAGTTTTGGGTCATATTCTAACCTTCTTAGGTTTAAGAACTATTACTTTGGCAAGACACCCCCACACTTTCAGATATTTGTAGGAAGGTACGTGACCATTCCATAACTCATATGGTGTCTTGTCCAATCTTCTGTGAGGTAGCTTGTTCAGAACGTAATTTACGGAAAGCAAGGCTTCCCCCACAAGTTCTAGGGTAAACCAGAGCTTGTCAACGTGGCGTTCATCATTTCCTTCAACGTTCGGTTTTTGCTCTTATCAATCCCGTTTTGTTGAGGCGAATAAGAAACAATAGTTTCGTGAATAATTTTATGATTGGAACAATATTCACCAAATGATGACACATATTCACCACCTCTATCACTTCTGATTCTTTTGATTTTCTTGCCAAGTTGATTTTCAACTTCGTTCTTATAGTGTATAAAGCTCTCAATAGCTTCATCTTTGTTCCTCGGCAAATATACATAACAGAATCCTGTGCTATCATCGATAAAAATGATAAAGTATTTTTTTACCGCCTATTGTTTGCACAATATTCATATCACACACATCAGAGTGTATAAGTTCCAAGGGTTCAGAACTTCGTTCTATGGAATGAAATGATGTTCTATGCATTTTTGCTTTAACACATGCCTCACATTTATGTTGGTTGTCAATTGAAAATTTAGATATAAGGTCCATGTTAATTAATTTACGCATTGTATCATAATTAACATATCCTAACCTCTCATGCCATATATTTTGTGACTCAATAACATAAGCGAAAGTTGTGGCTTTATTATTAGCACTGTGTCGATTGACAGTCATTACATTGAATTTGAAAAGGCCTTCAGTGAGGTATCTTTATCCTACATAAACATCATTCTTGATCAAAACAAACTTATCAGAAACAAATACAAGCTTGAAACCATTCTTGCTAAGGAGTGAACCCGAAACCAAATTCTTCCGAATATCCGGGACATGCAATACATTCTTCAATGTAAGCTCTTTTTCAGATGTCATCTTCAGAACCACTGTGTCTTGTCCAACCACTCTAGAGGTAGACGAGTTTCCTATTGTCAGATGATCACCACCATCGAACTTCTGATACGAGGAAAATATCTTAATATCAGCACAGATATGACGAGTAGCCTCAGTGTCTACCCACAATTCTCTCAGATTCCCAACCAAGTTGGCTTCTGTTACAACTGCTGAGAGGTTCATATCTGAGATCTCATCACTTAGCTGCTCATCTGCTGTGATATGGGCCTCATTTTTCTTTTTCTTGCCTTTGTCATGAGACTTCTTGTTTCTGGAGTCCTTTGCCATATGACCATTTTTCCACAATTGTAGCACTTCCCCTTGAACTTCTTGTTTGCTTGGGAAGAATCAGCTCCACTGTTCTTTCTCTTTTTGATACCCTTTCCACCTTTGATGATGTTGGTCGTAGACTCCATAGTCTTGTAGCTGGCCTTCTCGGACTTACTGTTGTCCTCTTCGATCCTCAATCAAACCCCAAGGTCTCCAAGGCTCATCTGATTCTTTTTGTGTTTCAGATAGCTCTTGAAGTCATTCCATGATGGATGCAACTTTTCAATGATAGTGGTAACTTGAAACGTCTCGCAGAGTTTCATTCCTTCATCCAATATTTCGTGAATGATCAATTGTAGTTCACCCAATTGAGACATTACTGTTCTTGAATCTACCATTTTGTAGTCCAGGAACCTACCAACGATAAATTTCTTTTGCCCGGCATCCTCGGTTTTGTATTTATTCTCGAGAGATTCCAATAGAATCTTCACAGAAATCATGCATTGGTACACATTATACTGGGTATTGTCAAGTCCTCCCAAGAGGTAGTTCTTGCACAAGAAGTCGCTTAATGACCATGTCTCTTCTCGCAGTTGCTTGGCTGTTTCCATTTCTCCCTCCACAAGACCTGGAGGATCTTTGAGGTACTTAGCCAACTGCAGAGTTGTCAGGTAGAACAATATTTTACTCTGCCACTGTTTAAAGTTTGCTCCTTCAAACTTTTCCGGTTTTTCTCCATGAGCGACCGGTACTGTGATATTTCCGCTAGCCATGTGTAACTGGAAAAACCAACAACAGTCAATAAGTCTACAAAAGACAAATTGCACAACGATCAAACAGATGATCTTGTTTAAGTGATATATTAAGAATCCACTCGTTGTTATATTAGACAGTAGTATCAAAAACACAAGTCTTTGAATTTACGACTAAGGTTTCTTATGATAAGTAAATAAAGGAATATTCCCAGAGGATGAGGGGGTCCGGAGTAACCACTTAAATCTCTGACCACTTAGGCTCTTATCGCCTTTTTGACATAATATCCTTTAAATACTTTCTCAATAGAATATCTTAGACATTCAAACTTAGTATTACACTTCAATTCACAATACAATATGTGTAGTGTTATATGTGTATATGTGTATTAATCAATCAAGCTTGGATGTAATTACTTCTGTAAGATTACACTTTTAATTCTCAACCAAGTATGCAACACACAATTAAATTTCAACTTTATCACTATGTGTATGCTTGTGATAATTGAACACCCTAATATTAACTTAAATCTATACTACCAAGTTTATTGTAATACATTATATGATTTTACTAAGTTGATATTATGACAATATAAATTAATCTAAGTCTTTTTTAATCTAAAAGTGATTCCAGGATTAATTTCGTTAGTGTCACGTTCGTTTATTTGTTCAAACGAACCTATCCAGTGAGTTCACGTTCGTAAACGTGTTCGAACGAAGTATTCGAGAGACCTCACGTTCGTGTAGCGTTCGAGAACGCGTTCGAACGAAATGTTCCCGAGGGTTTACGTTCATGTTGCGTTTGAAGAAGCGTTCGAACGTTCTTTGGCAGAAGACTTGCGTTCGAGTTACGTTTGAATACGCGTTCGAACGCTCTTACAAAAAATCAAAATTTTGCCTACGCGTTCGTCGGGCGTTCGAACGCCCTTGCGTATATTTCATGCACATAATACATTTTTTCCAGAAAAAAGTCTATTAATGCATGTAAATTCTCATCTAACAACAATAAAATTGACAAATTCTTAAGATTATTGTGAAATATATGTCATTAAATGAAATTTAACATGCGAATTCAATCATACTCATTATAAAGCCCAACAATGGAATCATGCCAATATTTAAACATAAACTTAGAAAAGTAAGAAAACCCTGGAAAATGTAGAAAACTTATGAAATTTTAAGTCCAAGTCGAGTTGTCTCTGTCCTTAAGAACTTATTAGCCCCGCGTCGGTGCTCTACGGATTTTGTGGCTAACGTTCTCCCAGGATTACTTGGATTCTTCTTGAGAAGGGGCACTCCTTTCAAAAGAACTTGAACAATGAGGAATTGTGGAATCTCTCTCTTGACTCCAAAATAAAAAGTGTTGTGACTCAAGACTTATGATTTTCTGGATGTTAAGGAAAGAACATAAGGCTCCCTTATATAGTCATGGAATGGTGCATTTGAGGGCACCCTTTGGTTTTAGGTGTAACCCTCCTAAGGGTTATACCTCTTCCTTAAACCCTTTGGAGCATAAATGTGAGTTCTTCCAATTCTAGAGGACATGTCCCTACATGTTAGTGTCTTTCCCAAAGGCCACTACTCAAGGGACATGACCCTCCTTTCATCCATACTATATATACATATATATATATATATATATATAATTTACTACATTTTAATATGAAACCGCTACGTGATGCGATAAAGATATTTAAAAATGTTTAACTTTTATATATCTTTATTTTTTTTCCAATTGCCACGTCACATTTCCAGCAGCCGAGCAAACCCTTTTCTCTTCATTAACCTTCATAAAAATAAAAGAATATCCATCAGTATTTGCAGGATCATTCACATCTCATTGGTCGAATTCCTTAATTGATGAATTTTATTACTTGAAACAAAAAAAAAAATATAAGTTCAACAGGGTATTGTATTTGATATGTATTTTTATTTTCTACTCAATAATTTTTTTAATATTCTAATTTTATTGTGCTACTCTTTTGTTTTTTTAAGAGTAGACATTTTAATGGATAGGATTCATAACATTCCCCTTTATAATTATGTGTGTTTTTTTTAGTTTAAATATATAAATATTAATTTTTCAATCTAGTCCAGGATACATTTATATCATGGGTCCGTCCTTGTTCCCCTAGTTTGATAATATGATATTTATTATAATTAAATTAAAATTATGTGGATATTCATAACTGATAATTCTTAGTCTCATAACTAACAATCATTTGTTTACCAATAACTCTCAAGATATTATGATCTATGATCATCCATTTTATTAATAATTTATTTTTATATTATGGTCATGTAGCTATCAAAGGTGAGTTTATATATTTGTTTTTACATATTTTGAAATGAATAAAATTTATCTTTAGTGTATGCTCTCATTTGCTTTCTCTCCTCTCCCTTTTACTTTTTCATTGTGTTATTCTTGATATTTTTCTATTAAGTTATTAGCAATAAGCTCCAATCAGACATATCGAATCTTGCAAAAATTGAATATGTCGCTCTTGATATCTTAGGTGATAATGATCTATCTTGGGTATTGGATGCTGAAATTCATCTTAATGCAATGAATCTTGGAAATCCTATAAAGGAAGAAAATGAAGCATTAATTATTAGATCATATTTACACATTTCATGTTGGGGACACACTATACTACATCTTTCATCATTGATTCGCATTCGATCGAGTTCCTATCATACATAGAATTCCTTCATAACTTTTTTTGGTCAATAGCCAAATATTTCTCATTTGAGAATTTTTGGTAGTGCAATATATGTCCCAATCACACCCCTCATAAAGAACTAAGATGAGTCCACAACAAAGACTTGAAATTTATGCTGGCTTCGATTCTTCATCCATGATTAGATATCCTGAATTTTTAACATGATATCTTTTTATCGCGAGATTCATAGTTTGTCATTTTGATGAACAAGTTTTTCCGTCGTTAGGGGGGGAAAAGCTAAAATAAATGAATGACGTGAAATTACATGGTATACATCATCGTTATATCATATTGATCCTTGTACAAATCAATGTGAACTTGAAGTTCAAAGGATCATTTATTTGTAAAGTATTGCAAATCAAATTCCTGATGCATTTATTGATTCAGGAAAATAATAAAATCACATATTCCAGTTGAGAATACCCCAGTACGTGTTGAAGTCCCTGAAAGAAATGAAAGTAAAATCCGTTTGAAACGTGGACGACCAATTGGTTCAAAAGACACAACTTCCCAAAGATGATAACCCAAGAAAAGATATAAAATGAAGTTAGTACTTTAGAATAGTCTTTACTTAATAATCAAGATCGATTAAAAGTTATCTACCTTATTTCCCCAGAAGAGGTAAATTTATCAACAATTAAAAATTTGTCAATTTCTCATAAATAGATAAATAATAATGAGATTTCAATTGGGTATGTTGGTATAGAAAAATCGTGGGATCGAAATGAAATTATTGTTGATAATGTGTTTTCATTTACTGTTGCTTAAAATATTACTAAATATGATTGCGAGGATCCTGAACCACAAACTGTGGAAGAGTGTCGACACATAAATGATTGGCCACAATAGAAAAGCTTTTCAAGTAGAACTAAATTCACTTGCAAAACGTGAAGTTTTTAGATCTGTAGTTCAGACACATGAAGATGTCAAACCTGTTGGATATAAATGGGTATTCGTAAGAAAGTGAAATGAGAAAAATGAGATTGTGAGATACAAAGCAAGATTAGTGTCACACGGTTTTTCTCAAAGGCTCGACATTGATTATGAGAATACATATTCTCCCATGATAGATGCAATCACATTTCGATTTCTTGTTAGTCTTGCAGCCTCTGAAGGGCTTGAAATGCATCTGATGGATGTAGTTATTGTATATTTATATGGTTATATTGATATTGATATTGATCTGAAAATCTATAAGGATTTAAAATGTTAGGGATAAATAATTCAAAACCTCGTAGTTTATATTCATTAAAGTTACAACGATATTTATATGGACTGAGACAATCTGGGTGTATATGGTACAATCTCTTAAGAACCTATTTATTGAAAAAAGGATATGCAATTGATGAGCGAAAAATATATCAATATTTACCGCCCCTTTTACTTAATATTTTGTTTAGTTTCTCGGATGTGTTTTAGTTTATTTTGCAGATAAAATAATATTGGTACACAATGAAATAATTTAGGACGAAATGTGGGTCAAATAAGGGCAAAAATTAGACTTGACATATTAATTTTGGAGATTAGAAACTTGAAAGGGCGTTTTAACGAAGTGCAGTTTTGGAAATTTCAATTTTGCGCATCTGTCGTATTTTAGGCATAACTGTTTACTCTGATATTGGATTGAGCGGATTCAAGTTCCAGATTAAAGAAGACTCAAAGATCTACAACTTTTAAAGACAAAATAATTTCGAATTCTGAATATTTCATGCCCGAAATTGATGAACCATCCAGAAGTGTGTTGTGTGTAATTATTAAAGTCATTTTCAATCATTTTCAAAGCAAAAAATAAATTAATAAATAAAAAATAAAAATTATCAAATCACCACCAAACATGATAAGCAATTAGTAGAGAAATTAATAATGGATTTGGTGGAGCAATTAGTGGAGCAATTAATAATGGATTTGGGGATGATTTGATGGAGGCAAAATTTTGCCTATAAATACCAAGCCATTTCATTTGTAAATTCACAAGCCATTTCATTTGTAAATTCATCTTTCTTCTAAGGAATTCCTTAAGAATACTAGAAGATTGTATATTGTTTGTTTATTTATAGCTTTCAGTAATTAATTTCCGCTTTCGCACTTCTTTTCTTTACTTTTCAGTTTTTACTTTCCGCAATTTACTTTTACGCACGGTACTTTTCTTTCTTTAATTTTCAGTTTTTACTTTTCAGTAATGAGGAGGTAACTCCCATTTGCTGGGGTAAAAGATAAAACTTTTATTAGTAATATTTAGATTAATCTCCCTTAATTATAATATATAAACTAGTTAAAACCTGACTTAACGAGGATACCGTCATATTGGTCGATTGGTAATTATTTAAATTGGTTTTAACCTGACTAAATTGGATACCGCCTGATTGGTCGGTTGGTAATTAATTATTAATTTGACTTAATCTGGATACCGCCTATATGACTGGTTGGTAATTATCATGCAAAGTTAATATATTATATTAAGGAGATATCTAAAATAGAAGTAATAAAAACGGATCCTTTTACCTCATCATTTTTTCTTTATTGTACTTTTACTTTATTTACTTTTCAGCAATTTACTTTCAGATTTACTTTTCACAGCAATTACTTTCAGCAATTTACTTCAGCAATTTACTTCATTTCACTTTCAGCATTTACTTTTCAGTAATTTACTTTCAGCATTTACTTTTCAGCATTTAATTTTCAGTATTTTACTTTATGTCTTTTATTTTATTTAAGTTTTTACTACCCGTAAATATGTGTCGTAACTAAGCCATTTATCTGGGGTTGTGATGAAATCCAATATCACCGGTTTATAAGGGGTTAAATTACAGTTTGGGTAATATAAATGTTTATTTATTGAGTCTTAATCATAATGCTTTTTATTACTTGCCATTAATAAAATTGAGCTGGTAAACTTAAAATGAATTTGGAAAATGGATTTTAGGTTTAAGACCTTAGACTTAATAGCCCACGATCTTCCTTGATGATATATAACCCTTTAATAGATTTCCTTACAGGATAAGAATATACCTGTCGGGCAGGGGTAGCCATAATTGGAACTTAATCTTAATAAATTCAGATAACTTGGTTAACATAGGAATATGATTAATTGGGTTATAGTGGGTATTTGTATTTGACCATCGGAAGAGACTTTTACATAATTTCGTGTTACAGGTTAATAAACCAATATATTACACAAATTTAAAATAACCACTTCATCTTTTAAAAAGATATTGGAATGATTCACAACCCCTATAGTTTTATAAATTTGAATTTTCTTCAATCTACTTTCAAGCAATTTTATTTACTTGTTTTAATTTTAAAGTCACCACCCAATCAAACAATCAATCCATTAGATACTTGTAAACATTTAACTTCATAAATTGATAACAAAAGGTTTTAAATCCTCGTGGGATCGATACTTTTTATACTACTTGAACGATACGTGCGATTGCGTTATACGCGTGTGATTACGCACCGGTCAAGTTTTTGGCGCCGTTGCCGGTGACTTATTTATCTTTCACTATTAATTTTGAGGTTAGATACCTTTACTTGTATCTAATTTCTTTTTACTTATTGTTGTTGTTTTCTTGTGTTTCAGGTTCTCAGAAACTACATGAGATGAACTAGAAGCTTCGAACTCCGACCGCTTGACCCAGAAATTGAAAGAACCATCAGACAGTTGAGAAGGGAAAGGCGAGAATGCCAAAAAGCTTTAGTCAACATGGAACCTGAACCTTTGGAAGTTGCACCACCAATACCCATTCGAGACAGAACCATTCTGGTGGTAGACGGCTTCATTTCCTGTATTGTATTTCCTTCTTTACCAGCAAATGCGTGTGACATCAAAATATGCATTCAGATGATTCAACAGTCAGTGCAATTTGGGGGGGAAAGCAACTGAAGATCCTAATACCCACATCAGCAACTTCCTGAAAGTTTGCGGCACTTTCAATTACAACCGAGAAGCTGAAGAAGTAACGAGACTGCGATTTTTTCCATATTCCTTGAAAGACAGAGCTAAAGCTTGGCTACATTCACTACCAGCAGGTTCCATCACAACTTGGAACACTTTAGCCACCAAATTTCTTGCAAAGTACTTTCCACCAGCCATAACTGGAAAGCTGAGGAATGACATCACATCCTTTGTGCAACAAGACTCGGAGACTCTCTAAGAAGCTTGGGAAAGGTACAAAGATTTGCTCCGGAAATGTCCTCACCATGAGATTCCAAAATGGCTTCAAGTCCAAACTTTATATAATGGACTTTCTGGACTGATGAGAACCACAATCGATGATGCTGCTGGAGGAGCTTTAATGGCAAAATGAGAAGATCAAGCCTGAGACCTAATCAAAGAAATGGCCAATAATAATTCTTTGTGGCCAACAGAAAGGAGCATGATCCAAAGAATTGCAGGAATTTATGAAAGTGGAGCCAATACAGCAGTCAACGCCAAGCTGGATCAGATATGCAAATTCATGGAGACTCTTACCACTGGATCCACAAGTTCACCATATGGAGGAGCACCAGAACCAAACCAACTTTAAGAGACGGTGAATTATGTCAACAATTTCAACAGACATGGGAACAATCAATATTCCAACACCTACAACCCAGGGTGGAGGAATCATCCTAACTTTTCATGGAGCAACAATTCAGGGCAAAAGAACAATCCACCATCTGAATTCCAACAGCAGAACTATCCACCACCTAGATTTCAGCAACAGAACAAAGGCCAGGAGCAGGCAAATGAACCAGGAATAGCAGAAGTGTTGACTCAGTTAAAAAAGTACGATGCTGTGTTTCAGAGACAATCTGCTTCTATCAAAGCACTAGAGAATACAATCGGACAACTGGCCAATGCTCAGAGTTACAGACCGCCAGGTAATCTTCCCAGCAATACAGAGCCAAATCCAAGGAACATGGGAAATGAACAATGTCATGCCATCATGTTAAAAAGAGGCACTGAAATCAACAAAGATGTTGGAATCAAGGCAACAATTGAAGATATTCCAAAAGAAAAAAACAACAGATGGAGGAAAAAGAAGCAAAGGAAAAAGAACCAGAAAGAATCACTCTACCTCCACCTTTTCCACAGCAACTTCAGAAAAATAAACTGGACAAGCAGTTTGCTCGATTCTTGGAAATTTTCAAAAAACTGCACATCAACATCCCATTTGCAGAAGCCTTGGAACAAATGCCCAGCTATGTCAAATTCATGAAAGACATTCTTTCACGAAAGCGGAGATTGGGAGATTACGAGACAGTAGCATTATCAGAAGAATGCAGTGTTATCATTCAAAGGAAGCTTCCCCCAAAGTTGAAAGATCCTGGCAGTTTCACCATTCCTTGCATCATAGGAGAACATAACTTTGGTAGGGATTTATGTGATTTAGGTGCAAGTGTAAACTTGATGCCTTTTTCTATTTTCAGGAAATTGTAGATTGGAGAAACAATGCCAACTTCAGTCTCTCTACAACTTACTGATAGAACGCTCGTATTTCCAAGAGGCGTAGTTGAGGATGTGCTGGTCAAGGTTGACAAATTCATTTTCCCAGCAGATTTTATTATCTTGATATGGAGGAAGACGCATACGTACCAATCATCCTCGGGAGACCGTTCTTGGCTACAGGTCGAACCATTATTGATGTACAAAAAGGAGAATTAACCATGAGGGTACATGACCAAGAAGTAACATTCAATGTTTTCAAGGCCATGAATTTCCCAGATGATGAAAAGATTAAGGAATGTTTCAGACTTCATGTAATACATAGTACCATCCAGAATTCTGATGAAATGAAAAGTTCTACTAACCAACTTAAAGCATGTCAACTGTCTGTGGAGCCTGGAGATAAAGCGTCTTGTGCATTAAAGACGCAGATTCTTACACTACAAGCAACAGAAGAGAAACAGTTCCACCAGCTCAACGAATTGGAGGAATTTCACATACAACCTTTTGAGAATGCCAAATTGTACAAAGAAAAGGCCAAGAAGAGACATGATGAGAAATTAGTGCGCATACAACTGGAACCAGAGCAGAAGGTACTGTTAAATAAATCAAGGGTGAAATTCTTCCCATGGAAGCCAAAATCACGGTGGTCAGGTCCATTTGTGATCACCAAGGTTTTACCAGACAGAGCCGTTAAGATACATATCCGACTCCAACAAAACATTCAAGGTTAAAAACAAGCGTGTTAAGCACTACTGGGGAGAATCATTTGAGCGACAAAAAGAAAGTGTCACACTTTCAGATCCAGCCTAACGTTCAAGAAGTCACGTCTAGCTGACGACGTTAAACTTAGCGCTAGCAGAGAGGCAACCCATGCAATTTGTGTATATATTGTGATTTGGTGTGATTTGATTTTGTATGTTTAGTTTTTGCAGATTAAGACATTTCAGGATGGAAGAAATTCTCAAAAATCTTCACAAGAAATTTCCTTATCTCCCTCAAAACTCTCTGATGAAAGTCTACAAAGTTCGCTTGGAACGGATGAGAATACTGATGATCCATGATATTCCCAATGACATTCGTTGGGTAATCGAAGCACGAGTCCAATTAGCAGGTGAGTATTCTGATTCATGTAATTCTTATTTGCCTGGATTTGGAAGAAGCACATATGTAAAGAAACGTAGAGCTAAGCAAATGAGTGTTTGTTACAAATGTGCACGCTAGAATTTCAATACTCGTTGTCGTTCTTTAGGAATGATGTCTGATAATCGCGAAGACAAAATTAAATTCATTAGGGATGACTTGAGTAAGGAGTCTGTAGATAATATATCTTCGACTCTTGAGACGCATCCCAATGGATATGTTCATATAGCCATTCGCAAATTACATACACAATTCTAAAAAGAAAGACAACAGTTAAGTCTTGGGAATCTAACTCAAAAAGACTTTGTTTGCCAATTTATAAGAAATTGGATGGGAAGCTTGTCCCTGACGTATAGACGTCAATCAAGCCGCTACTTTTCTTGTACATATTATATCTCTTTGTCTTTTCCTAATAATTGTAATTTCTTTTGTTGTTTTATTTATTTTCTCTCGACAGGATCCAGACCTTTTTGACTATCACGATTTATTTTACTGTTTAACTAATAGTTTTCATTTGGCAGGTACTAGTGCTATTATTTTACTCACCCTTTTCAGGTATTATAAATTCAACTCATCATTGCACTTTTGAAGACATCCAAAGTAAAACATGGAAGCCACTTCAAGAAGACGAGTTGAAAACATCTGTGTGTTTTGCGGTATTAGTGTTGGTGTTAAGCCACAATACGTAGAGGCAGCACATGAATTGGGTCGAGTCTTAGCTGCAAGGAATATGCACTTAGTATATGGCGGAGGCAATCTTGGACTTATGGGGATCGTTTCAAAAGCTGTACAGGAGGGGCAGTCACGTTTTGGGAATCATCCCAAAACCATTGGCAGAAGCAAATCTTATTGGACCATCAAACGGAGAGAACTGATCGTACCAGGTATGTTTGAACGATTGGTAGAAATGATTAACCGTGCTGATGCTTTTATTGTGCTTTGCCAGTGGTTTGGGTACATTGGATGAAATTTTTACAGTGTTATCTTGGGCGAACCTGAACATACACCAGAAACCCTTGGACTGTACAACGTTGAAGGATTTTATGATTTTCTTTGTGTGTTTCTGATGATGCTGCCCAGAGAATGGGTTCGTGTCAAAACCTTTAAAAGAACTCACTTCACTACTGCCAGAACTGCTCCGGATCTAATTGACCAATCTTAGCCTATGAACCACAAATTAACCCTATCATTTCAAAGATAAATTGGTCCGATGACGATCGTGGTAAGAGGCGTCGGATTAATCTGGATCTTAACCTTTAACTTTTCGTGTAGAATTTCAGCTAACCCGGAACTATCTTCTAAACTCTTCTTCTACTGTTTAAGACATTGAGGACAATGTCTCATTGAGGTTTGGGGGAGGAAATTAGTTGATTAGTATCTTGTTTTTAGTTGTGTGTTGTTTTTATTTTTAGTCCAAAATTTTCGAAAAATACAAAAAAATTTGAAATTTTTTCAAAAATTACAAAAATATTTTACATTTTTGTGTTTTTATTTTGACTAAAAATGTGAAATTGGTAAGAGATAGCTGAGTAAGGAGTTTCCACTCCTGAGACGTGTCTAAAACCTATTTCGGAACAAGTTAATTTTTTTTATTTCCTTTTGAATTATTTAATTTGTGAATTCTCTATAATACTGACTAAAATGGATCTTCATATGCTCAGTTAGCAGGTATTATCAACATGCATGGTAACATACAGACATAAGCTATAATTGAAAAGTTTGTAATATTTAGTGCTGTAGTTTAATTGGAGAAAACATCTTAAAAAGTGATGGAGTAAAAAAAAAACGTCTGAGATTCGAGTTATTAAGTCTGTAGGTGTTTTAACACCTAGTGCCCAAAAGCCAACTGGTTTGGGAGTCACTGGCCCAAAGCTCGCTACATGGATCAAGGATGTTGCAAAAATATATATATATATATATATATATATATATATATATATATATATATATATATATATATATATCTGAAGTCTGAGTAATTAAGTCTGCAGGGGTGTCTTAACACCTGGTGCCCTAAAACCAACTGGTTTGGGAGCCACCGACTCAACACTCGCTACATAGATGGAAGATATTGTATATAAATAAAAATCAAAAATCAAAGAAAAAAAATCAGAAAAATCAGAAAAATTATTCCATTGCTGCAAAAAGGTGTGAATTCTGATAAAACTTTAGGACAAAAATATTAATCTCTTATCAACTGCACTTGTGACTGTTGTGGGCAAAAATAAGTTGATTAATATTTTGTCGGCTGTGCATATGGAGAATGGTAAATATAATCGGAGAATTTACTTATTCGGTAATTTAGAAAGAAAGAAAACAACTAGTGACTTGGAGTAGAAGTTTCACCTGATTAGTCACTAACTTCTTTATCTCTTTTCTCTTGTCTTTTTGCTTTTGTTTGCATTAGTTTTATTATCTTTTTACTTTTGTAAAACGTTTGTGGGTATCGTTGCTGTAAGCTCTCACAAGACTATAACTCGTCCACTATGGACACCTAGGGGTTTAAAGGCTTTGCATATGCTAAATGCAACAGTGATCCCTATGAAAGTGGCTTAGTTTAATTTTAATTATTTCTTGTATTTTATTTTTTTGTTTTCCTCGAGGACTAGCAAAATGTTAGGTTTGGGGGTGTGATGAACGGAAAATATATAAATATTTACCGCCCATTTTACTTAATATTTTGTTTAGTTTCTCGGGTTTGATGAACGTTTTGATGTGTTTTAGTTTATTTTGCAGATAAAATAATATTGGGACACAATGAAATCATTTAGGACGAAATGTGGGTCAAATAAGGGCAAAAATTGGACTTGACATATTAATTTTGGAGATTGGAAACTTGAAAGGGCGTTTTAACGAAGTGCCGTTTTGGAAATTCCAATTTTGCGTATCTGTCGTATTTTGGGCATAACTTTTTACTATGATATCGGCTTGAGCGGATGCAAGTTCCAGATTAAAGAAGAGTGAAAGATCTACAACTTTTAAAGACGAAATAAATTCGAATTCTGAAGATTTCAGGCCTGAAATTGATGAACCATCCAGAAGTGTGTTGTGTGTAATTATTAAAGTCATTTTCCAAGCAAAAAATAAATTAATAAATAAATAATAAAAATTATCAAATCACCACCAAACATGATAAGCAATTAGTGGAGCAATTAATAATGGATTTGGTGGAGCAATTAGTGAAGCAATTAATAATGGATTTGGTGGATGATTTGATGGAGGCAAAATTTTGCCTGTAAATACCAAGCGATTTCATTTGAAATTCATACTTTCTTCTAAGGAATTCCTTAAGAATACTAAGAAGATTGTATCTGGTTTGTTTATTTACAGCTTTCAGTAATTAATTTCCGCTTTCGCAATTTCTTTTCTTTACTTTTCAGTTTTTACTTTCCGTAATTTACTTTTACGTACAATACTTTTCTTTCTTTAATTTTCAGTTTTTACTTTTCAGTAAGGAGGAGGTAACTCCCATTTGCTGGGGTAAAATGTAAAACTTTTATTACTAATATTTAGATTAATCTCCCTTAATTATAATATATAAACTAGTTAAAACCTGACTTAACGAGGATACCGCCATATTGGTCGGTTGGTAATTATTTAAATTGGTTTTAACCTGACTAAATGGATACCGCCTGATTGGTCGGTTGGTAATTAATTATTAATTTGACTTAATCTGGATACCGTCTATATGGCTGGTTGGTAATTATCATGCAAAGTTAATATATTATATTAAGGGAGATATTTAAAATAGAAGTAATAAAAGTGGATCATTTTACCTCAGCATTTTCTTTTATTGTACTTTTACTTTATTTACTTTTCAGTAATTTACTTTCAGCATTTACTTTTCAGCAATTTACTTTTCAGCAATTTACTTTCAGCATTTACTTTTCAGTAATTTACTTTCAGCATTTACTTTTCAGCATTTAATTTTCAGTATTTTACTTTATGTCTTTTTATTTTATTTAAGTTTTTACTACCCGTAAATATGTGTCGTAACTAAGCCAGTTATCTGGGGTTGTGATGAAATCCAATATCACCGGTTTATAAGGGGTTAAATTACAGTTTGGGTATTATAAATGTTTATTTATTGAGCCTTAATCCTAATACTTTTTATTAACTTGCTATTAATAATTGAACTGGTAAACTTAAAATGAACTTGGAAAAGTGATTTTAGGTTTAAGACCTTAGACTTAATAGCCCACGATCTTCCTTGAGGATAGATAACCCTTTAATAGATTTCCTTACGAGATAGGAATATACCTGTCGGGCGGGGGTAGCCATAATTGGAACTTAATCTTAATAAATTCAGATAACTTGGTTAACATAGGAATATGATTAATTGGGTTATACTGGGTATTTGTATTTGACCATCGGAAGAGACTTTTACATAATTTCGTGTTCCAGGTTAATAAACCAATATATTACACAAATGTAAAATAACCACTTCATCTTTTAAAAAGATATTGGAAGGATTCACAACCCTGAATAGTTTTATAAATTTGAATTTTCTTCAATCTACTTTCAAGCAATTTTATTTACTTGTTTTAATTTTAAAGTCATCACTCAATCAAACAATCAATCCATTAGATACTTATAAACATTTAACTTCATAAATTGATAACAAAAGGTTTTAAGTCCTCGTGGGATCGATACTTTCTATACTACTTGAACGATACGTGCGCTTGCGTTATACGCGTGTGATTACGCACCGGTATCAAATAATCTAATTTGCCCTAGTGTTCTTATAAAAAAAAAATCTAAAATTGGATTTGCAGTATTCACTGTATATGTTGATAATTTGAATCTCATTAAAACTCCTGAAGAGCTTTCAAAGATAGTGTTTTATTTAAAAAATGAATTTGAAATGAAAGATCTTGGGAAATAAAACTTTATCTTGGCATGCATATCAAACATTTGTCAAGTGGAATATTGATACATCAGTCAACATATACTAAAAAAGTTATAAGGTGTTTTTATAAGGACGAAGCTCATCCATTAAGCACTCCAATGGTGGTGCGATCACTTGGTGTGAAGAAAGATCCATTTCGTTCTAAAGAGAATGGTGAAGAAATTATTGGTCCTGAAGTACCATACTTAAGTGCAATTGATGCACTTATGTATCTTGCAAATTGCACTTGGCCTGATATTGTATTTTCAGACAATTTATTTGCAAGATATAATTCTGCACCAACTCGAAGGCATTAGAATGATGTAAAATATATTTTACGCTATCTCTGTGGGACAATTGATATGGGATTATTTTATCCAATGGATCAAAATCACCGCTAATTAGATATGTAGATGCTGGATATCTCTCTGATCCACATAAAGCCCGATCACAAACATGTTATTTATTTACTTTTGGTAATATTATTGTATCATGGCGATTTATAAAGCAAATAATGGTCGCAACTGCTTCTAATCATTCAGAAATACTCGTTATCCATGAAATAAGTCGTGAATGCATATGGTTAAGATCAATGACACAACATATTCGGGAAATATGTGTTTGCCTTCAAATAAAAACAACCACACAACATTATATGATGATAAAGCAGCTTGCATGCACAAATTAAATGAGGTTATATAAAAGGTGTTAGATGAAATTGCCTACAAACGAACACAAACAACAACTCTCTATACCCAAGAGGGAGAGTGAATTGGGTAATGGAATAAAATTACGGAATTAAAATTCTTGTCGATTTTACGCTACTGAATTATTAGCTTTACCTATTAAATTTATCAATCAATTTCTCAAATTAATGTATTTAACAATTAATACCCAAAAGTAAGTTCCTAAATGATATGCATATATAAAATAAACTTACGATAATATAAAGAAGTTCAGGGATAGAGAAAATTGACAACGTATTTATAGTGATTCAACCAACAATGTCTACGTCCACTTCTCCAAGCCGCGCTTGAAGCTTTCTACTAAGTTGAATCCACAACTTACACCGTGAGTTTTCCGTGGCTCACTCAAAGCCAAAAATTTTATCCCTAGGTTCACCAAAAACCTTTACACCAAGAGTTTTCCAATGACTCACTCTCAAACCTTTGTAATGAGTTTTGTCCTCTAGGCTTACTCACAACCTTTACCCAAATTACCCTTTTGAGTATACCCACTCAACAAGGGATTTCACCACCACAAGTGTTTGAGATATGAAGATTAAAGTATAATTTGGGCACTCACAAAAGATAAAAAGATTTAAGGATGTGAGTTGCTAACCCAAGAATTCTGAACTCACTATAAATTATCAAGAAGGTGTAGTGTGTGAGCTTTGATTATGAGAGTGTATGATTATGAAGGTTTAGTAAAACTCTATGTTTTTGTTTGTTAGAAAATGTATGAAGGTGTTAGAACTTGCAAAAACTGATTTGGAGCTTAATTTATAGAGAATGTGTAAAACAGCCTTTGCTCTAAGTCTGAGACCCGTATGTCGGTCCTGCAAATATAACAGCTATATTACCGTTGAAGATTAAAGCGCAATATCATATTACTGACATGTATAAAGGCCAATATGTTGGTTAGTTCACCGGTATGGGACTGGTATGAACCGTCCCGATTTCAATAGCTGTGCAAACTCCAGTAATCGGTATGAGAGATTGGTATGGAGAAACCTGATTGTAAATATGTCCAAGGCAGAGCAAAGTCACTTGTATGTCGATGTGGGGGACCGATATGCCGGTCTCAGTGAAAAAAATATAGGATTCAAAAGTTGAGAGTATTTTGCACATGATCCTGATACATCTAAATGAATGTGCATAAGTCCTATGAACTTATAGACTTAAATTATCAACTCACTTACAAAGAGAGTCCTAAGCTAAGACCACATTAGATAATCATCATTTTGGCGTTTGAGTCTTCACATCCATTATGCTATTCACGACCAATTAGTAAGTTCGCTAATGCGCGTCGAAATCTTCCGCGTTGCATCATCAAAATCCATCTTTGAGTGCTATGACACTAACAATAGAAATCAAACATATATCACCAAAATTCTTTTATACACACGAACTTCAAAAGGATAGTGATATAAATATTCAGCAAATGCGCTCAAATGATAATCTTGCATGTCTTTTTACAAAAGCCTTACCAGCTACAAAATTCAAAAAGTTGGTACATAAAATTGGGATGTGTCAACTCAAAAATTGGGAGCTTATCTCTTTGTTTCTGTTGATGTCTATCTTGTCTATAACTAACTAGTTCTTCAATTCAGGGAACAACTCAATTTTGAATTATTTTTTTTCTAACCTAATTTTCTAAATCTATTCTATTCGATGGATAAATAGAAACATCCTATTGCACTGCTCAAGGGCGTTCGTAGTGACTGAGGGGGTCGTAGACCAAGAAATGAGTTACACACTTTGAAATGAATACAATTTCTCTATAGTTTATGCTCTCATTTGCTATCTCTCCCTTTTACTTTTTCATTATATTATTCTTGATATTTTTCTATTAATTCTACGGATTTCTTCATTATAAATACTTGTATAAATTTTTTGAGATTCCTTTTTTTGACACATTTTAAGGGTGGCTGTAACCATTATTGTGGATCGCAAAAGTGATATGTTACTAAAATAAATGGTCTCCACGATCATTTTACCAAATAATATTGTATGTATGTGTGTGTATATATATATATATTAATAAGTTTGTCTTTTGGTGACAAGTGCCTTAAAAAAAACTTATTAGTGACAAGTGTTTGTCTGTCACAATATAAAATTGTTATGTTGAAGGCAGGCCTCTGATATATCATGTGCCGGGTGTATATGTCATCTCCCTCATAGTAGGCGGGCCTCACAATTATGGGGCCCGCCTGCTATGAGGGAGATGACATATACACCCGACACATGATATAATTTTCGCTACAATAGGGGCTATGAACTAAGTCATCAAGTAGGCCCATTGAAATTGGCCTAATAGCTGGATTAGGGCTTCATGTGATTGGGTGAGAGAGAAGGTCGCCATCTTACAAAACATAACAGCGCTCCACACGTATTTAACTTAATTCAAATTATTCAAACTCGAAAATGATAGTTCAATTATTATATAAGACCCGATTCCCAAAAGCTCGATTCAACTTATTTTTGACTCGTAAATATTATTTGAAATAGACTCAACACAGATAATATAAACACAATTCGACTCGATATTATATATATTTAAAGAGATGTCACAAACATCTGAATTTTACAGGGAAATTATTTTAAATTTGAAGAAGTAAATAAAAAATAAAAAAAAATTGAATTTTTTAAATTAATCTAGCACAAATCCATACGAATTGTTTAGTAATCGAATTCGAGTCGAACTCAATCTAAATATTTTTCTTAACGAGTTGAGTTCGAACAACATATTTAAAGCTCGATTCAAACTCGAATTCACTATGCTCGATTACACCCGTAGCCACAAACAAAATTTTTTGGACTAATAATGAGTCATTCTACTTCTAATTAGAGGGAAATTAATGCACACTTTGATAGGTACAAAATTCGAACTCTAAGCTTATTGTATCTCCTAAAAATACTAACAATTATATATACACAAAATGGGTTTTTTTATTTCATGCTCATTTGCATTTAGGCAACAATAACTTCATTAGATTTTGAATTAAAATATGGACGACAATGTGTAAAGCATATGATATGAGTGGCACCTTTCAAGCACTCGGCATGATATTATTGACTGAAATTTAATGACTACTAATAAATATTATTAAAAGAATTAAAATCTCGAACTTGTCCAGAAAGTATAGCGGAATCTGGAATAAAAACAAATAGGGTCATTGTCATTTGAAAATGAACGTGTAAATTGGCAGAAGAGTTTGATTATTCGGATGTGTACTAATCTAATTAATTATACAATATTGGAGTTATTGGCCTTACGACTTGATAATAAATGACTTAAAATTTAATTGTGAGGTCATGAATTTGAATTCAGATAGTGCATTTAATGTAAGAATTTATGATAATCAATGATTTTACATATTCCACTTAAATTTAAGTCGGATAATTTGACGATATAATTTCTACCGTTTCAACAAAAAAAAAAAAATTAAGCATAACTTAATTGTCAATTTCCTGCTAGGAAGTTTCTTTCATGACATTGACATGTTTAGAAAAAGAAAAAAAAGCATGGGAAATTATTAATTTTGAGCATTCCTAAACTTAAAAATACCCTTCTTTTTCTCTAAACTTGTCAATTTTCCCTAACTTTTTTTCTTAAAATTTCAAGAGTAGCGGCGAGCCGGCCGGCTGTTGACATGACGGACAAAACTGGATCCGATTTGTTCAGGTTGTATTTCAAAATCAATAACAAGAGGAAAATCTCTTATATGTCACACTCCCCTCATTTTTTTTTCAATTATTAATACTAAATAAATAATATAAATATTTTCCTGAATTTATAAATTAAATCCTTAAAAAAATCACGACTTCGCCATGCCAATAACAACCTAAATTTCACTAAAAGTTGTAGGTTCGTTCGATCAAGTGTCGTTTGGATTATTGTTTAATTTTTTTAATATATATTTTTGATTTGTATGATTATTAGGATTATAAATTATAAGTGATGATGAAGGAGAGAGTTAGATTCGGCTTTGCCATTCATGACAACAAATTTTTGTAATGGGTGACGCAAGAGCTGTCTCAATATATCTTAAGATGTCGTAAGAATTTGTCTCAAATATAATTCTTTTTTTTTTTAAGTTTGAGAGATTTAAAAAATATATTTTTATCTAAAATCATGAATTTATCTATTTATTAGAAGAAAATCTTTGAGTGTCCAATTTTAATGAATGACCTTTTAAATTGCCCAAAAAAAAAAAATTTCTCAAAAGACATTAACATAAACTATCCCCTTTTTATATCATTATTGTTTTTTGAAATGCAAAATCAATATTATTAAAGTAATGAGAAAGGCAAAAAGTCATAAACACCCCTTACGAACGCCCATCCTTAGTAACACCATAAGTCCCAAAATATGAGTGCGAGTAATAGTAGCAGATTGGTAACATAACTGAAAAATCGAATTTACCCATGGTTCTTACCTTATATGCGGAATTGACATAATAATTAAGACAAGTCATAAATATTATTACTATGGATTAATCAATAAACAACTTTAATTCTAAGTAATTATAATATACTGCAGAATATAAAATCAATAAGTAATAGTGCAGAAAATAAACATCAACCACACAGAATCAACACAATAATTTTGTTGACGAAGTGGAAACTCTTGCGAGTAAAAAACCACTTCGGGTATCTCAACTACCAGCCCAAAATCCACTATAACAGAGAAATACTTACAGCGATGGTAAAAGACCTATGGTGGCAACTCCACCGACTCTAGTACCTCTAGACTGCAAGAACTCAAGGAACTCCTCAAGCCCGTACCATACTATTTTCTTCAGAACCTCTGAAGTCTCTGAGCGGATCAACTCTGTGAACACCGGAACTCCGGCTACCAATCTTCCTCCTAGAGAACTCTAAAAGATTAGGAAAGTTGGTTTGATTTGTGTTGATGGTTTAACAATGATCAATCTCACCACAAAAATGAAAACAAGGAAAACAATGAAGTCTTCAATGTGAGAAAATAATAGGTTGAAAAGCTATGAAAGTTTGAAGCTTTGAGAGAATATGTTTTCAACACTTGGGGAATGTGGATATATGTTCTTTATATAGGTTTTGGTCTTTTTATTTTATATTTTATATTTTTATTTTTCAGTTTTTAACACATAAGAAAAAAAATATAAAGACACAAAACGACTTGTCAATATCCGGTGGTACGTAGAATTGTATCCCGAGTGCAGATCATACTACCATCCATTCGGAATCGGCTATGAAATTTATGTCCGAGTTTCCATCTTATATACCAAAGAACAACAAAAACAAGACACACAAACCAATATGCAGTGAATCATAAAATAAACGTGCAAAAACATAAAACATACGCACACATACATATAATGGGAAAACATATACAATATTTAAGAACTAGTACACCGAAGTACACTTTCATCATGTCACTCGGATTAAGGCATTCAGAAGTAGATGTGAAGTCATCTTGCTTTCTCACCCAAACCTTTCTAGGAATCTCTTTCATTTGAGTATTCCCAGTCAACAAAGCAAGTTTCTCACTAATAATTTGTGTCTGTTTAGCTAGTGCAAAAACTTGAGAAACTAAATTTGACGAATCAAATCTAGGTGACACACTCTTAGGTCTTCTCTTATGTTTGTGCATCATAAAACACTTTGGCCTAATGTGTCATACCTTGCCACAGTGATGGCACACAGACACAAACCTCAGATGAGATCGAGGTTTACCCACAACACCTCTATATTGAGGTTGGGACACATGATGAGGAATAACATGAGGAATCACATTACTGCAATCAACATGTTTCTTACTTAAGTAATGTTTAGAAGGGATTGACATAGTTCTAGACATTGACACCCTATCACAATTAAGCTCAACCCTAATCCCTAACACGCGGTCAAATTTTTTATTTCCACTAGAAAATGCAGACAACTGGGTTCTAGCATCTTCAAGTTCAGCTTCTAAAATTTGGACCCTACCAACTAGCTTTTTATTCCTCTCCTCGAGTTCATCAATCATCATTAGGTTTTTCTCAAACTTAGATTGAGCTTCATTCTTTCTCCACTTCTTTTTGCCTCTTATTGACCTCTATGTTTGTCTTCTTGATAGCTAGGCCGTCATTGAACAATTCAATGTAGGCTATCTGAAGACTATCCTCATATACAGACTCATCGTGAGAGAAATAAGATCTAATATCTTCATCACTAACATTTTCCTATCTCTCACCAGATACACTAGCACTAAAGGCCATAAAATTACTATTCTCTTTAGGAGACTCATCAGAAGTATAACCACCTTCTGAATCACTAAGAGAGGTTGTCATGACTTTCTTACTCTTAGATTTTAGGTAAGTGGGACACTTAGATCTAATGTGCCCAAACCCTTCACACTCATGGCATTGAATACCACGAGGTTTGCTACCCATATCATCTCTAGACTCTCTCATACTATACATACTCTCTCTAGATGACCGGCGTAAACACACATGTATAACGCAAGCGCACGTATCGTTCAAGTAGTATAAAAAGTATCGATCCCACGAGGACTTAATATCTATTCTATTAATTTTATGAGGTCAAGTGATTACTAATATCTAACAAGTTGTTTGAAAAGATAATGATGATTCTAAATTTAAAACAAGTAAAAGAAATATGAGAGTAGATTAATGAGAATTAAGACTATCTAGGGTTGTGAATTCTTCCAAAATTAATTAAAAGATGAAGTAGTTAAATTATAGTTGGGTAAAATATTGAATTATTAATCTGGAACACTAAATTATGTAAAAGCCTCTTCCGATGGTCATTTACAAATACCTAGAATAATCAAATTGAACCATATGTCTATGTCAATTAAATTACCTAGATTCATTAAGATTGAATTCTAATTATTGATTACCCCCGCCCAACAGGTATATTCCTATCCTGTAAGGAAAAGGAAATCTATTAAAGGTTTATCTATCCTTAAAGAAAATCGTGGGTTGTTGAGTATAAGGTCTTTAAACTTAAAGTCTCTATGTCTAGTTCATTTTAAGTTTAACTAATCAATTTTATTAATGGCCAGTTAATAAAAAGGCATTAAGATTATGACTCAACAAATAACTCTTTAAATTACCCAAACTATAATCTAACCCTTTTTAAAAACAGTGATATTAGATTTTATTCACAACCCTAGATATTTAACTTAGTTGCAACACATAACTAAAACTGATAAAAACTTAAAAGACATAAAGTGAAATTGCTGAAAAGTAATTGTAGAAAAATAATTTGCAAAGAAATGAAAAGAAATGCTAAGGTAAAAGGAAATAACTCCTACTATATACTATTTAGATATCTCCCATAAAATAATAATATATATACTTGTGATATTTTAAACCAACCGTCCGGAATGGCGGTATCCTGATTAAGTCAAATTCAAATATACCAGCCATAAGGCGGAACATAAATATAAACTTAAACCAACCGACCTAGAATGGCGGTATCCTCATTAAGTCAGGTTTAACCAGTTTAAATTGAATAACTAACCGACCTAGAATGGCAGTATCTTTTTATTAATTCAGATTTTAAATAGTTTATATATTATATTTTAAGGGAGATTAATCTAAAAAGCAAAAGTAAAAGAATTACCTTATTACCTCAGCATAGAGACGTTACCCCCTCATGGATGGATAGAATTACTACTACAAAGCTTAAATAAAACTGAATAAAAGAAGAAAATATGAAGAACTCTCTTTTATTTATAAGGATTTCAGAGGAAGAGGTACATTTGAAACTAAAAATTCGAAATCTATTTATAGGCAAAAAAAATCTAATTTTTTATTATTATTTTTTGATTTTTTTATTATTTTTCTGATTTTTATTTTTTTATTATTATTTTTTTTTGGATCGCTGAATTTTCGACACGTGGCATGGTGTGCTAAAAAAGACGGCTCGTTGAATCTTTGATACGTGGCATGATGGTGCAATTACCAAAATACCCTCGGTGTCGGGATGTCCAAAATTACCAAAATACCATTTTTGCCAAATTTCACAGTTTTGCTCCAAATCACCTCCAGAATATCCTGAAACTTTATTTCGGTGTCGGGATGCCCAAAATTACCAAAATTTGTGTCGGGACGTCCAAAATTACCAAAATACTCTTTTTGCCAAATTTCACCAAATTTCACAGTTTTGCTCCAAATCACCTCCAGAATATCCTGAAACTTTATTTATCTACAAAATAACACAAAACACATCAAAATATTCACAAAACTCAAGAAACTATACAAAATATTAAGTTAAATGAGTGGGAAATAGTGATACATTTATCACTCATCACTAGTTTATCATCCATACCCTTATCACAACCACTCTTTTGCAGCTTAAGAAATTTCTTAAACCTCTTTACAAACATGACCAAATTCTGATCCGTGAGATTAGCATTATCATCATCACTTGACAGATCATGAACAACTTCTTTCACGATCTCCATCTCTATAGTCTTGGGCTTTTTATAACTAGGAAGTTTCTTTTCATACACATGCAGTTTTCCTACGAGGTCCTCTAATCTAAGATGATCTAAGTAATTGTTTTCCTCGATGGCGGTGATCTTAGGTATGAACTTATTAGGTGGAGATCTAAAGATTTTTCTCACAATCCTATTTATACGAATAGTCTCACCTAGGTTAAAACTTGAGTTAGCAATGTCATTAATCTCAACATAAAACTCATCAAATGTCTCATCATCCTTCATACTAGCGACCTCAAACCTAGTGACAAGCTCATAGAGTCTATTATTTTTGACAAACAATGTGATATCATACACAGTTTGAAGGATGTCTCATGCATCATTGGCTATCTCACACATTGAGATTCTCCTAAACTCAGCCGAGCACACAACACCATGAATGACATTAATTGTCTTGTTGTTCCTTTTGCTATCGTCAAATTCATTATTGGTCCAGGTCAATTTATCTTTAAGGGAAAAGACCACATCAACCATGACTATGGGAGGTTTCCACCCGTACTTGACTGTCATCCAGACCTTCTCATATAAGGACTTAAAGAACGCTCTCATGCAAACATTCCATTATAAATATTCAGTCCCATCAAAGAATGATGGGCAATTTAAGGGTTGACTATGTTTCATAACTAAACGGGTCAAGGATCGCGGTCAGGCTCTGATATCAATTGAAAAATAGAATTTACCCATGGTTCTGACCCTATACGAAATTAACATAATAATTAAGACAAATCCTAAATATTGTTACTATGGATTAATCAATAAAAAATCTTAATTCTAAGCAATTATAATATACTGCAGAATAAAAAATCAATAAGTAATAATGCAGAAAATAAACACCAACCACACAGAATCAAACAATAATTTTATTGACGAAGTGAAAAACTCGTGTGAGTAAAAAACCACTCCGGATATCTCGGCTACCAGCCCAAAATCTACTATAACAGATAAATACTTACAACTATGGTAAAAGACCTATGGTAACAACTCAACTGACTCTAGTACCTCTAGACTGCAAGAACTCAATGAACTCCTCAAGCCCGTACCCCACGATTTTCTTCAGAACCTCTGAAGGCTCTGAGCGGATCAATTCTGCAACTCTGAACGCCGGAACTCCGGCTACCAATCTTCCTCTTAGAGAACTCTGAAGGATTATGAAAGTTGGTTTGATTTATGTTGATGGTTTAACAATGATCAATCTCACCACAAAAGCGAAGACAAAGAAAACAATGAAGTCTTCAAGGTGAGAAAATAATAGGTTGAAAAACTATGAAGGTTTGAAGCTTTGAAAGAATATGTTTTCAACGCTTGGGGAAGGTGGCTATATGTTCTTTATATAGGTAGAGCAAAAAGAGATGCTTCCCAATCGCAAAATAGGTTAAAAACGAGTCTAAAATAAGTCACTTACGCACGGGTTCAAACGCGTGCTCTCTAGAAGGTTTCGTTCGAACGCTCTAAAGGACGCACCAAGCACTGGAACCCTCTGCCAAGTTTTGTTCGAATCCAACAACGAACGTGACACTAATGACACTCATTTGAACGCTTCAACGAACGCAGAACGAACACAAGTCTGATTCCTGTACGCACAGCAGCCAAATACCCGTTCAGTTGCTCCAAGTTCTTCAAGACTCATTACAACTCAATTGAACTTATTTTGTTACAGACATTGCCAATAAAAATGGAACTAACAATAACAATAGCGATATAACAACAACGACACAACAGATCACATATCACAGAACAAACCAGTTACTAGCAGAACATAATGCAAATACAGTAGTAGATAATCGAAACCCAATTTCGTATTAGCAATACATAGTTAATCCAAAACCCAGAAACCCTCAGAATATACCTCCACACGAGCAGGACAGCAGCCCCTCATAACACCAAACTTAACCCAAAGAATAAAGATCACATTTGTTGTACTCGCCCTTCCAAGGTCCCTAGAACAACCTCATCCACGCAATATTTTTTGCAAGCATGTCCGACACGACATTCACCCATCCCATTCAAAAATTCCACACCAAAGAACCTAGTTAAATAATCAAAATGGACACAACTGAAACACATTCCAGATCCACCAATTCTCGAGCCATTATATTTACATTGAAGCAAATGATACTTAGGGATTTGTTAATGATACTCAAACTGCCGTATTAATTCGTAAGGTTTAACATTACTGAAATTTATATTTACTCCATCCATTTTCTCATATTTATGAATATTTCAGAGAGAGAGAGAAAAAAATATATGTACAATTGGGAAAGTTTTGGGTTAAATAAGATGATTTTTTAAAATTTAGGAAACTTTTTTTTTTTTGTTAAATAAGATAAGTTTAAAATTCAATTAAATGATAAGGTATACATTCTTTTAGTCCTTATAATTTAAGTTAATTATTCAATTAGTTCATATATTTTTTAAAATTATCCACAACACCCTAGTTAATAGTTATTACTTTGGTAACAGTTGGATATATCATTTAAAGATAAAATTATATTTATCCCCAAATGATAGTTTAGTTGGTTTAACTCTTAAATAGATATGACGTGGAACAAGTCAAAAATATATAATAATTAGATAAATTTTAAAGAAAATAAATATATGATTAGATAGAGATCTTTATAAAAAAAAAAATATTTAGCTAAACAAATAAAATAGAATTTGAGTTGCACATTTGTCGTAAAATCATGCATCGATCATACATATCTATGAATGCAAGGACAAACAAAGGAGAAAAATAAAGGGGAAGATTCAGGTTCCTTGTTTCGAACAGATAAAACAAGAGCAGGTGGAATTTTGTCCAAGGCCAATAAGTCACCGATTGAAATTTGAAACTTTCAAAAATAATGAAAATATCAGAATGATTTTGGGTAAAATTATACTTCATTATAAAGTTTTTATATTATGTAGAATAATAACTTTTGCACACTCTTGGATTTCATTTTGAGGTCATGAGTTTGAATTCATGTGGTGCATTTTTAATAATAGCTTAGACAGTCAGAGTTTTACCTGCTATGTTTAAGTACGGAAAAAATAATTTCGCGGTAAGATTTCCATATCGATTTCAAAAAAAAAAAAAGTGTACAACTCAATCTTAAAATCAAATTATTAAAAGATGGCCTAATATTAATAGTGTGGTTAAACTTGTATTAGTTTAGAATAAGAGAAAATTATAATATAAGGTGACGCTGTAGCATTAAAATTATGAGATATGATGATGATTTTGATATCATTTACTAAAAATTGATCGATAAAACTCATCTTTAAAAATTAATTTAAAAAAAGAGGATATCCAAAACATTATTAAACAACCAACTATAAGACAAACATAACACAACATAAATCTTGTATTTGGAAAAGAAAAATATTTTTTTTTCTTTATCATTGTTGTATTATTTATTAAACACGACACCTAAACTTTCCAACACGTGTCCTTATTTTTCTTCGTTTTATTTTTCTATATTATATATTTCTCTTTCCATATCCCAACCCAAACCCAACAATGCTAGATCAATACTAAATTTTTTTAATCTGTTTTTAGTCTAAAATAATAATTTCAAAAAAAAAAATTAAATCTTTAAAATTATATTATTATTTTAGACATAAAAAAGATAAAAATTCGAACATAAAAACCTTTAATTCTTGCTACTTGCGAGTAACAGAACTTGTGAATGGAGCAAAAGGAAGTTCCTCACGTAGTGCTATTGCCATGCCCAGCACATGGTCACATCAAGCCCATGCTAATACTAGCCGAGCTTTTCAGCCATGAAGGTTTTCAAATCACCTTCGTTAACACTGAACAATATCATCATCATCGTCTCCTTACTTCTTTCTACAATCACCGCTTCCCTGACTTTCTCTTCACGTCGATCCCCGACGGCCTTCCGTCGGATCATCCACGTTCTGGCAATTATATCAACGACTGGTTTTTTTCCAGTAAAGAAGTGCCGAAGCAGGCTCTCCGTCAGCTGTTGATTACAAGTTCAGCTCAAGAAGATGAAGATCAGAGGCCAAGGAGGAGGCAGCCCCCGACATGCATCATAGCAGACAGTATCATGTCTTTTGCCATTGATGTTGCAGAAGAGCTTAACGTTCCTATATTCACTTTTAGAACATACAGTGCTTACTGCTCCTGGATCGACTTCCATTATTCTAAGCTTGCTCAAGATGGGGAAATTCCTGTTACAGGTTGGTTTTTTTTTTTTTTTTTCCCTTTTCTTTTTTGACGTTTTATGATATATTCGTTTACCGATGCATTTTTTTTTAATGTTTGAAATGCATTTTTTATGTTGTTTGTAATAATTCAAAAAAAAAAAACCATGTGAAAATAAAATTCCTGACTTGGGTAAATTGCAGTTGATAACTTTGATAAGCCTGTAACGTGCATTTCGGGGCTGGAAAATATTTTTCGGAAAAGAGACCTTCCAAGCATTTGTAGAGATCGAGAACCTGACGATCCTCTTTTGCAAGCCTTCATTAGAGACACCTCAGCCACTACTCGAACTTCAGCTCTCATTATTAACACCTTCAACGAAATTGAAGCTCCTCTTATATCCAAACTGGCTTCTGTTTTCACCAAAATTTACCCCATTGGTCCTCTACATCATGCTCTGTCCTTGAAGTCAACGGAGTCAAATTACAATTGTGATTTTTTAAAAGAGGACAGAAGTTGCATGACGTGGCTCGATTCTCAGCCGTCTAGATCAGTGTTATATGTCAGTTTTGGGAGTTACATGCAACTCACTGGTGACCAAATTTTGGAGTTTTGGCATGGCGTAGTGAATAGTGAGAAACAGTTTTTGTGGGTCATAAGATCCGACTTGATTGATGGAGGGTCCGGTATTTGCTGCTCAGTACCGATGGAGCTTGATCGAGGGACAAAGGAAAGAGGGTGCATTGTTAAATGGGCCCCACAAGAGGAGGTACTGGCACATCCAGCCGTTGGTGGGTTTTTGACTCACAGTGGATGGAATTCAACGGTGGAGAGTATGGTGGCTGGAGTGCCTATGATTTGTTGGCCGCAAATTGGTGACCAACAAGTGAATAGTAGGTGTGTGAGTGAGATTTGGAAGAATGGATTTGATATGAAGGACACGTGTGATAGATCAACGGTGGAGAAGTTGGTGAGGGACTTGATGGATAATAATAATAAGAGGGAGGAGATCATGGAATCAACGGATCAAATTGCTAAGATGGCTCGTGATGCGGTCAAGGAAGGTGGGTCCTCTTATATTAACCTGGAGAGCTTGATTGAAGACATAAGATCGTTATTGGCTTTGAATGTTTGAAAAAACACCATTTTATAATTTTAATGTATTAATTGCTATCTCATCTCAGAAAATAATCAAAAACAGAGGTTGCGTGGGCCCCTTTATGTCAAATTATGATCATTGGATGCATAAATTTTCAAAATAAACAAAATTTGAAAATAATATATTTATTTTTCAAACTAGACAATCAAATTAAAATCCAACGATCCAAATTATATCAGAACGGAATTCTGTATAAAATATATTAGTGTCCCCAATCAATAAAATGTGGTAAAATCCAACGATCCAAATTATATCACATGTACAATGGTGGCATGTACATGCCTCCATGATCATCAATGTATGATGGATTAGCAACTGCTTAATTATCAGCTATTGATGTTTGAATGTTACGTTAAAATGTTACAAAGCCACCTTATTCTTTCCTCAGCCAATCTTTTTTTTTTTTTTTTGAAACGATGGAAACCCCGCCACCAAACCACCAATTCTTTCCTCAGCCAACTTAATTATAAGCACCTCCCCCGCGAATAAATTAGAAGTATGTCTTTAGGTCACAATATGGTACATCTATGAAAAGTCCAAGAGCAGAAAAGAGTCTGCCACTGGTAGGCCAAAGGCGGTACAGCCAGCCTCTTCCTCTTCGAGTTCGAGGTACTTCATCAGCAGCAGCCGCTTCATGAAATTCCTGCGACTCATCTCCATCCGAATCCTGCTTTGCTATTATTTTTCTCATTTTTGTCTGCAGCTTGATCTTCGGTTTTTTTTTTCAGTTCCTACTTCAGAAATTTCCCCAGGCTTCTTGTCATACAGTCCTTGTAAATTGTTTTCTAGCCTTACTTTCAACTTCCTGCTCATCAAAATAGACATACAGGATAATATAAAACGCATCTTCTACCCTGCCTATCTGAAAAAGGAAAAGGAAAAGTTGTAGCCATTCTACACACCTGCTGTTTCTTCTTTAGTTTCGAAAGAACAGCAGTTGCACCAGGTTCGGATGACTTGTCGAACTTTCATCATCTAACAGCAACAAATCAAGAATTTTAAAAATGGATATATGAAATCTGTTGACGGCTGATTTTCGTTTCAGGGGTAAATCGGAAAAACTCACTCCTCGAATAATCCTCCATCAGTTGTGAATTTGTTTGGTTTGGGGACCAAATAAAAACTTAGCAAAAGATGAGAAAACACACAGAATAAACAGAGAGTTTAACGTGGTTCGGCGGAATGGATCCAACCTACGTCCACGGGCACAAGGGAAAAGAGAGATTTTATAACGTAGTCGGGTATGACCGACCTGCCTATTTCTCGAGCTCGGCTGACCGATCTCTTAAAATATTACTCTTGATACTTATGCTATTTGCTCTCTATTACAAGTGAAAGTGAATTTTGCTAACCCATTCCAACGAATTCTCAAGCCCTTTATATACTAGGGCATATGAATCTGTCAGCGCCGAATGGGTTCTTTTCCCCAACTGCTCTGTCGAAAGTAGCTTCTGACATCTCTTTAAACCAACATGTTACCTCCAGCCTGTAATCTGTCACGACAAACCTCTTTGAAAGGTGCAAGTTCTCATGTAGGGCTTACGTCATCTTGACTCTGATCATACCATTATTACCACCTCGGCCCGCCCTACCAGGTCGGGTCGGCAGAAGCAACAGCTGTCCTGGCCTAATGAGCCACCAGGTCGGGTCGGCAGGACCACCTCGGGTCGGATTTTACAGATACTCACACTGTCAAATCAAATATCTTATCATCAGGTCGGTCTGACCACCTCGGGTTTGACCACTTCAGACCTGACCACCTTGGGCTCGGGTATGACCACCTCGGGTATGACCACCTCGGGTCTGACCACCTTAGGCTCGGGTATGACCACCTCGGGCTCGGGGTCCTTCGGCCTGACTTCTCATCTTTGCAAGGACTTCATATCATCTGTTGAGTGCAAAATCTCATCTTACCCTTCCTCTAGATTCTGACTTCTTGAGGGCCGAAAACCACCATTAACATATGTCCCCTAGTTCTCGGTATCAACGAGTAAGCGAGTTGGTGTCGGGAACTAAAAAAACACGGTGGTGCGTGAAGTTGTAGGTTGATTTGGCGTCCTCGGGCTTATGCATGCTCTTGATATGCTGTTATCCCAAAATGATACGATCTGCGAGGATCTGCAAAGAATAAAAAACAGGCCACGAGGGAAAACTCACCTCCTCGAGCTATCATTAGAGCAACAAGGCTTCAGGGGAGAAACTCCAACACCGAGCAATAATCCAATTCACCGCCCTCTTCGGAATATAGAGTTTGGTTGTTGTATTGCTTGTGGGTAATTTCAATTGATATTAGAGCGAGATTTTCTCAACAAAGACTTAACTGTCCGAGAAAGCGATCATGTCACCTACAAGCAACTCATCAAATCTTGCCGAAGGATTTTCAACCACTAGACCTCCCTTCTACACCAGAACCGATTATAATTATTGGAAGATGGGGATGTTAAACTACCTTCTAGTCATTGATGTGCAATCCTTCAAAATGATCACACAAGGTACAAGAATGCCGATGAAGAGGGATAACAATGGTGTTGAGATTCTTAAGCCACATTTAGAATGGACCGATGAGGATTTCAAGCAAGCCTCCATAAATGCTAAGGCACTCAACCAACTTCTTTGTGCTATTGATCGAAATCAAATTAACAAGCTTCCGGATTTTGAAAATGCATATGAATTGTGGAAGTCTTTGGAAATGGTCAATGAGGGCACAAGCCAAGTGAAGGAGTCAAAAATCAACTGGTTCATGTGCGAGTTGGATAACTTCAAAATGGAAGCCGGTGAAGAGATTGATCAAATGATTTCAAGGTTTACAATGATTGTAAATCAACTTAGTGCTAAAATCATTGACCCAAGCGATCAAGTGAAGAAAATTCTTAGGTCACTCCCTAAGGAGTATAGAAGTTATACTTCCTGCATCAAAGAAGCAAACGATATGAACACCTTGAAGTTGGATGACTTGATGGGAAAATTATTGGAATACGAGATGGAAATCAAGATGGACCAAAGGGAAGAAGAAGAAAAGAATAAGAGATATTAGCCCTTAAGTCATTTGTGAGAAAAAAAAGATGTTAGTTCAAGTAATAAAGAAGAAGATAGTGATGATGAATTAGCACATATGACAAATAAATTCAAGAAGTTCCTCAAATCCGAAAAGCTTAAAGGAAAATCAAGAATGGATGAGAAGAAAGAAGAAAAATGGACGTGGAAGCACAAGAAATTAATTTTTATGAGTGTGAAAAAACGGGTCATATAGCTATCGATTGCCGGGTCATATAGCTACCGATTGCCCACTAAGTAAATTCAAAGGAAAATCCAAAAAGAAAGCAATGATAGCAACTTGGAGTGATAGCGACCCCAGCTCATACGGGGAAGAAATTAAAGAAAAAACAAATCTCGCCTTTATGGCAATCAAGGATGATGACTTCTTCCTTGAAAGCGAAGAAGAAAATGTACATAACTCTATTGAATATAATGAATTGCTTAATGCTTTTAATGAATTACATGAGTTATGTGAATTGCTTAAAAAGAAGAATAAGATAATTAAAATGAGCATTCATTATTATTAAATGATCATGCATCAATAATTGAGAAAAATGAAAAACATGAAATAGAAATTACATGTTTAAGAAGTGAAAAGCTAGAACTTGAAAATAGAATATCTAATATGCCACCTAGCTCAAGAACATGTGATTGTGAATCTATTCTAAATGAAAATGTTGAATTGAACAAAAAAGTTATAGATTTTCAAAATATTGTAGCAAAATTCACTTTGGGAGAGAAAAACTTCAATATGTTATTTGGATCCCAAAAATGTGCTTATAAAAGAGAATGATTAGGATATAGGTCTTATATCAAAAGAAAATTTTCGAAGAATTTTTTTGTAAATGCATCTAATTCTCATGCAAATGTTGCTATTAATAAAAATATCACATGTCATGCATGCAATAAGAAAGACCACAAAATATTTGAGTGCATGAACAAAAATGTGAAAGTAAATGTATGGATTTCTCAAGGAATCAAAATTAACCCACATGGACCCAAGAAAGGTTGAGTACCAAAATGCACTTAAATAATTTTGTAGGGGGAGCTTTGGGGATGATCTTAATGAGAAATGCGAAACAATCTCAAAGACTCAAAAGAAATGAGGAAATAGCTCAAAATGAGAATGATCAACTCCTCAAAATGAATGAATTGATGGATCCAATGGTAAAAGGTAAACTCCGTACTTACGGAAACATTGGTACCGTTTCCTCCAACTTGTAGTAGTATGCATATTTTAATCGGTATAAAACTTTTGAAGCATACTAGTGATTAGGCAAATTGTATTACCATATAATGAAACTCATTTAGTATCAATTGGTGTCACATAAAACTTATTGAGTTATATGACATATATGTGAATCATTTGATCAATTAGCATGAATAATGACTTGTCATTGAGTTCAATTAGTTGAAAATGAAATGCATGGATATTTATTTCAATTGGTAAAATTTTGATGAACTATGCATGATTTTTACATTTTATGGCAAAAATGAGAAAATTGGGAGAAATCATTAAAAATGCTAAGTGTGTATGTTAATAAACTTTCATGTGTTTATGCACATATTAATTGGAATCTCATTAGCACCTAATTTTTGCTTCTCCACTTTTTGATAATATCAAAGGGAGAGAAATCATAGGAATGAGATTAAAAACTTGTATAACCCTCACTCTTGTATTAAGGGGGAGCAAATGTGTTAATGTGTTTGTCTAAGTGTTATAGCATTATATTGAAGACACACATTGAGGGGGAGCAAAATCGTCAACAATTTGGATTCTCAAAGCTTCACAAGTTTTAAAGGTTGCCATCATCAAAAAAAAAGAAGATTGTTAGCGATACTCGCGTGATGGATTTTGATGACGTCAACACTTGAAGTCTTCAACGCACATCAACGAGACATTACAAAAAGATGTCGAAGCACGTTGGTGGTGAAGAGGGTGAATGTGAAGACTAGCGGCAAAACGAAGACAATCTTGCTTAGTCTTAGCTTAGAGCTTTAAAATGTAATGTGAATTGTTTATCTAAGTATCTAAGCTCATAGGACACATGCCCATTCATATAGATGCATTAGGATCATGTGCAAAATATTTTAAACCTTCAAATCATGAATTTTGTACTGAGACCGGCATACCGGTGACCATACCGGTCTAATGCTCTGTTTTTATGCTCTCTGGAATCGGCACAAGTCATATCAGTACCATTCTGGTCCACTATACCGGTCATACTGGAGATTGCATAGCCACTGGAACCGGCATGTATCAAACCGACCACCATACCGGTGAGCCTATGCCTTTCATACATACAAGAACTGGCACGGACCATACCGGTCCATATACCGGTGTCCATACCAGTGAGCCTATTGATGTTGCAAGCTCACTGGAACCGGTGATGACCATACCGGTCCCCATACCGGTTACCATACCGACCTGACGGATATGTTTAAAACGGTAATATAGCCGTTGAGAGCCGTTACTATGCCAAAACGGCATACCGATCTCAGACAGGGAAGTGGGAGCTGCTTTGCATTTTATTATAAATTGAGCCCCAATTCGTTTTTGCAATGTTAGAGAACCTTCATATACATTACACTAAGGCAAAAACAAAGAGTTTTCTTTAACCTTCATAATCATACACTCTCATACATCAAACTCACACACTACACCTTTTTAATCTTTAGTAGTGAGCTTAGAACACTTGGGTAAGCAACTCACACTTAGAATCTACATTATCTTTGTGAGTACTCAAGTGTATTTATAAATCTTTTATTCAAACACTTGTAAGAGATTTGTGAGTGAACCTTTATCTAAAAACTCATAGTTGAAGTTTTTGAGTGAGCCTTTATCTAAAACTCAAAGTGTAATGGTTTGGAGTGAACCTAGTGTGTAAAACTCTTGGTTGCGGGTGAGCCACGGAAACTCGGTTGATAGGGAAAACTTCAAGCGCGACTTGGGGGAGTGGACGTAAGCATAGTTGGCCGAACCACTATAAATTACAGTGTCATTTTCTCTAACCCTTAACTATTTACTTATTGGAGGATTTCATTTATTTGTATGCTTATAGTGTAGAAACTTGCATATAGGTTATATATCGAAATAGAGAAAATCAACCTAAGGCTTAATTGGTAAAACTAGATAAAATCGGCAAAGATTTTTATTTCCGCATTATTAGACAATAACCCAATTCACCCCCTCCTCTTGGGAATATAGACTGACCCGCCACATAAGCACATAAAAATCGAAAAGATAACTAAAAGCGAAAAACGTGTAACCAACCTCCGATTTTCCAAAAGTAAACAACTATGGTTCTCCTTCTCCATGAGAAAGAATTAATTTCCCATCACCTGTCTTAGCAGAAATCCTGAAACAATATATATCTCAGAAAGCTTCAAGCTTTCCACAAGCAAACAAAAAGAAGAGGTATAAAGGATCAAGAACGGGGTTTCTACCAAGCTTTTACTTCATAAGGTGCCCTTGGTGTCTCCCAACCCTGCCCTTCATTTATTACCTATCCAAATAAGTGAAAATCACCAATGAAATATGTTTTAGATTTAAGACAAACAGTAGAGTGCTGTAAAGATCTGCAACCTAGCTGCGAGCATTCGGCGGAGCTGATTTATTAAATGAGATCCACAAAGATGAACTAATAAGAAATCTCATCATTTTAAAGCACTCTGAAATCAACCTTTTGGACTGAGTATCTAAGTTAATAAATTATGCAACAAATCTTATAAATTCTCTACCTTCTTTACCACTCCGAAATCATCAGCTATGATCTGAAATCAATACAAGTAAAATCCAACATCAGAATGAGAGAGGTTGAAAAAGAGAATATTCCTAACAAAAAATAAATCAAGATATAAACTTTCATATCTTGCCTTGGCTTTAGCAAAATCTATCATCTCAATCTCAATCTCAAAATGAAGTTCTTCATCGTTTGGAAAGGTACTTGGAGCAGCAACTGGGCAATCAGCCTCACTATAGTGCATTTGTGTTTTCATCTTAAACTGAAACCAACAGAACAAAAAAGCATTTAATTTACCTCTTCTTTCCCAAACACGTGCATTAAAGGGGAAAAAAAGAATACCATTGACACTTCACCCTTCAACATTGTGGGAATTCCTTCGACCAACCTCAACAACATCATGCTTTTCCCCAAAACATGCCTTATCAGAATGCCCTTGCCTGTCACGGAAAGCAAACACTCAATCAATCCAATTCCCTATATACAGTAACAAAATTTAACAAAGAATTTGGTCGTGTCAGCCGTTCCATACAAATCGGGCATTCCCGGCTTCCCTCTATCATCTGTTATGGCAAATATACAAAATCCCCTCTAAAATATTTAATAAATATATAACAAGATAAGTGAAGAACAAAAATTTGAAATAACTTGTCACCTCCATATTCTGACCTTGTAGAGTCAACAATAACACCCGCTAGTGTTCGAACCGTGCAATGATATTCAACCTGAAAAAGTAAAATACTCAACTAAGAAATCACATATGACTTATCTACTTGATCCTAAGAAAACAAAATGTAATTCCAGCACTAATCGCTACAAATCAGTCTATTCATGCCCTTAGATGAATCAATTACAAAAATTTTAGAACCAAATAACTAAGGCTGTATGATCAAAAGATTAACCTGATCACCATCAGACGGTGTTGAATCACCCCCTCCCGGCCTCATAACAGCTTTCATCAAACTCCCAGGCACAATTTTCATTCTCCTATTTATCAAAAAAAAAACACACATTAATTTTTAAGTTCCATAATCAACAAGCATTTTAGAGAGAAAATGTAGTAATTTTTTTACCTCTTATCATCCTCAGAAGGAGCTTTCGTCTTCTGTGGTAAATCCATATCCTCATCTACGGCCATCTCCTCCGGTTACCTCAAATGAATGCTAATGACTTAATCAACACTAGACAGTTTACAATAATTTCAATTTTAGTAATTGACCTTTTAAAAAAAAAAAAAAAAAAAAAAAAAAAAACTTAGTTTGATTTAAAAGTTTTAAACACACACTTAAATGAAGTAAGAACTGGCGCATAGGACATGGCAATTACCTTCAATTCGGAGGTTGAGGAGTGAAGAAGCATCGGGTGACTGTTTGACTCAAGAGTCGTCTATTTTCTTAGCCAATGCGAAAATCTGAGCGTTCATTTTGTTTGGGATGGTTTACGACCGTTGATATGACCTGCAAATTATTGATGAGCTCCACAGATTTGGCGCCTTCAATAACCGTAGGCCGGCTTCGTATCACATCACTCCAAATTTTTGATTTTTTTTTTGCAATTTCAGTTGTAATGAATCAAAAAGTTGCCACAAAGTTTGATTTGGTTGTAAATGATTTGAGATTTGATTGTTAGATTTTGGGTTTGAGTTCAAAGAATATATTTTTTGTAAAATCGGGCAATGAAGATTTTAACTGATCTGCTTAAATCATCATCAGATAATTTGATGATAGAATTTCTAACGTTTCTAAAAAAAAAAATTATTCTCTTAATTTTTTTTTTATTGTTGACAACCCATTTTTTTTTAATCTTATCTTACTTCTTATCATATATACATATATTTTTGTCTTTTCTTTTGTATGATATTATTATGTGTAACTTTAAAATTTTGAAATATTTTGTGTAATTAATAAGTTAAAGAACTTAATCAAATGAATATATTTTCCATTTTTAGGTAAATAAATTTGATCTGATGAATATATTTGTTATGAATGAAATTTGTTTAATAAATGTATTTATTATTTCTAAATTAATGAATTTGATCTAATGAATGTTTAAGGGGTGAATGAATTGTGTGGTGTCGTCATGTATGACTTTAAAACTTTGAAATATTTTGTATAATTAATAAGTTAATGAACTTAATCTAATGAATATATTTTCTATTTCTAGGTAAATGAACTTGTTGTAATGAATGTATCTGTCATTTTTAGGAGGTGGATGAATTTAATTTAATAAATGTATTTGTTATTTTTAAATTAATGAATTTAATCTAATGAATGTCTATGAGGTGAATGAATGTGATATAATGAATGTATTTATCATTTTTAGGTAATGAATTTGCTATTACAATTAGTGAATTGAATTGAATGTAATGGATTTGCTAAAATGACACATGTTACCTACGCTTATTAAAGATCTTTATATTTTGTCAACAAATCTGCTAGAATGACACATGTTATCTAAGCATGTCAAAGATCTAGAATTGACTATAATACAAGACACTATGAAGCCATATTCGCGTTTGTGGAGAAATTGAAATTTGAAATATTGGAAGGCTTATATAAATACATAATGTAATTTTCAAGATGTAGACCCAGATTTGACGGATAAGATGTCTTGTTAAAACCCTATTTTTTGTTTTCTTTTTTTGGATGATTAAGATATTACAATTTTCTTTAGTATTTCTTTTATTCTTTTTTTGGTTCCCCACCCGGTATCCAGTGCCACATTGGGCCTGACTAATTCGGATTCGGACCGAGAGCTGTACGGTATGGTCCTCCCAACGATGGTGACTCTAGCGGGACTCGAACTGGGAAGCATACCCAGTCGAGCCTCCTATGATTGAGCAAGCTACCACTCAACCAACCACTCGTCGGTTTTTATTCTTTCATTTTGCTTATAATAGTTTATATAGAGTCGAATTGAATGGCCTCCCTTCAATACGGGAGAGCAAAACAATGACAAGAGTTAATGATTCAATTTCAGTCTACTCATCTTCCTTTATAGTTTTTTTTAGATAAACGTAAGCGTTGGATGCAATATCGAACCTAATTTATATCCCAATTGAATACCCTTCTTCAATGTGGTCGAGTTAATATATGTTAAGGAGTTATTTAATTCTCAATATATTATTTTCCCCAATTAATCCTCATGTCTCATCGTGTATTATGAAAAATTTATATGCTATAAGTTAGTTTTATTTTAAATATCTTTTCATCATACTTGTTAATTATTTATATGCAATTTTCTTGATTTGATTTTGTGGCTTACAATAGATCCATCTTTCACTCTCCGATTTTTTGAATTTACAAATTGTCATGGCATATATTGTCTAAACTTGACGGGAAAAGTCAAAAATGTATTATTGATGTGTCAGTTAATCCCAAAATAAATAATTATTTTATTAGTTATGACTCATTGACAATTGATTACGAGGTAAATTCCATCTTTCTTCGTTATCAAATACCAAGTAGTCAGTTCCTTTATATATAATTATTATTTGTTTTCAAAATATTTAGATTAAAATTATATTAATTGCTTGATGAATTTTCATGCTTTTCTGCATAAAAATCCAATATAATACGTCACATAACCATAAAATATGATTGCTTATGAGAGAGCTTACTTGCTGAAACTTTTATATATCTTGTTGACGGCTGATTTTGGTCTCAGGATAATATGGGAATATCACCTCCGAGATAGTCCTCCCTCAATAGTGAATTTGTTTGGTTATGGGGGACCAAAGGCAAATTTAGCAAAAGACAGATAAATGCACCAATCAACAAGGAGATTTAACGTGGTTCGGCGGATCTTGGTCCGACCTACGTCCACGGGCACAAACAGGATGATACTTTTTATTACTGAAATATGCTTCTCGGATCTTTTTTGTGTTTACAAGTCAGAGCTTGATGATTCTGATGCCCACTTTTAACCTTCAACTTGTTACCCTTATTCTCTCTTTTTTCTTCTGCTATGTCGTTCCTTCGTCGGCTAGTCCCCGCTTCGAATTTTTCATTGTGTGCTCCTTCTATCCTTTCCAACCGGTCTACTATGGTTTTAGCAGAGTTTGGCTTCCTCCCTTTCTTTCCTAAGGTTTTCCTCAATCTTCTCCATCCAATCTGCAGCCGAGCTCCCTGATGGTTGGTGGCTTCCGTCTTCCGCCATTGTCTTACTACGCGAGCTGCTTTTTGTTGAGTTCCCCACAGACGGCGCCAACTGTTGACGGCGGATTTTGGTCTCAGGGGCAATATGAGAATATCACTCCTGAAGAAATCCTCATTCAATAGTGAATTTGTTTGGTTATGGGGGACCAAAGGCAAACTTAGCAAAAAACAGATAAACACACCAATCAACAAGGAGATTTAACGTGGTTCGGTGGATTTGGATCCGACCTACGTCCACGGGCAAGAACAGGATGGTGCTTTTTATTACTGAAATACGCTTCTCAGATCTTTTTTGTGTTTACAAGTCAGAGCTTGATGATTCTGATCTCAACTTTTAACCTCCAACTTGTTCTCCTTATTCTCTCTTTTTTTGTTGTTGTTCTTCTTCTTTTCCTTCACTCTACCCTCCTATTTATAATGGTGAAGAAATCATATTCCTATTTGTACAAGAATTTCCTAGTTGAAACTATTCCTTTTTCCCATAAGGATTCCTAGTCAAAACTATTCCCTTTTTCCATAAGGATTCCTAGCCAAAACTACATTTACTTCCTTTATCATACTAGGACATTGATTTACTAGTTTACCTCATGAAAGTAGGATAACTTATTATCTTATCTTGTATGGATAGAATGCCTTATCTTCCCGAACTTGTCTTGCCCTATGCTCGGTCTTCATGTGGTCGGTCATAATAGTCTTTTGTACTGAGAATGCTGCTGTCGACCTGATAATTGCCCGGTCATCCAATCTTTAAGTGGTCGGGTTAACGATCTTAAGTGCTCGGCCCCTGACTCATGTGGTCGGGTCGATATTAATGATCCGGACCAATAAGGGAATTACCCTTTTACCCCTGTCGTGCTGCTTAAATGACATAGTGCCCGGAAAACACCATCAACATCTGTCCCCTAGTTCTCGGTAACAACGAGTTTGTGAGTTGATGCCGGGAACTATAAAAAAGATGGTGTGTCAATGAATCTGTCGGTGGTCACTTCAGGAACTGCAGAGAAAAAATGCCTCGGTTGCAAATCTGGTCATTCCTGCCATCTTCATGATCTCAGTCAACGAGGATCCTCGATATCTACCCGTGGAGACAATGCTTTGCCCTTATGCTGACGACGACCGACTCGGTGGGACGTAACCCGACCCCGAGCTGAAATGAACACTTTGGCTCCGGGGGAAATGTTACGTCCCCAGACCAAAAGGACTGACTCGGTGGGACACGACCCGACCCCGAGCTGAGATGAACATTTGGTCATGGGGGAATGTTACGTCCCCAGACCAAAAGGACGGACTCGGTGGGACACGACCCGACCCCGAGCTGAGATGAACACTTGGTCCTGGGGGAATGTTACGTCCCCAGGCCAAAAGGACGGACTCGGTGGGACACGACCCGACCGCGAGCTGGGATGAACACTTGGTCCTGGGGGAATGTTACGTCCCCAGACCAAAAGGACGGACTCGGTGGGACACGACCCGACCCCGAGCTGAGATGAACATTTGGTCCTGGGGGAATGTTACGTCCCCAGACCAAAAGGACGGACTCGGTGGGACACGACCCGACCCCGAGCTGAGATGAATACTTGGCCCTGGGGGAATGTTACGTCCCCAGTCCAAAGAAGCTGATTCGGTGGGACGTAACCCGACCCCGAGCTGAAAGAACAAGCGGCCTCGGCGGAACGAAATCCAGCCCCGAGCCGAATAAACAAGCGGCCTCGGCGGAACGAATCCAGCCCGAGCCTGATTAACCACGTGGTCTCGGCGGAACGAAATCCAGCCCCGAGCCAGGTAATCTTTTGGGACTTGCTCAGAAGGGAATTGAATCAACCTTGTGAAGCCCTACCGAATCTGGCACGGGCGTCCCCTTGCCAGATCAGTGAAAAACAAAATCAAAAATTTGAAAAATAATACCAAAAAGGTGGGGGTGACTCGGCACTTGTCCCAAAAGAAAAATTTTTACAAATGTAAACAACAGCACGGATGCCTCACAACAGCGTCCTGCCCGAGGCCTCCAAAACACAATTCTGAATCTTTCAATTCAGTGTCCCGGCGAACCAAGATTTGGATCAAAAAAGAGCGTTTGATTGGAAAGGGCACATCCTCTACACGTCGGTCCACTGGGGAGCCTGTGTGTTTCGTGAGGGCTCCTCTTTACCACGCTGGAGTAGGCACACGCCACAAGGGCTCAACGCATCCCCGTGCTGTGCCTCTCACGGATCCAAGTGATGAATGGATCAAAGAGTGTCCGGGGCGCTAAGGGCATATCCCTCCTTAGGTCCGGTATCACTGGAGCTAGCAATCGTCACTGGGGCCTTGTCACTCCCCGTGCTATGCTTTCCCACGGATCCATTACATCGGGTAAATGAGGATCAAAGAGTGCTCGATACATTAAGGGCATATTCCTCCTTATGTTCGGTAACACTGGAGCAAGCAATCGCCACAGGGGTATCATCTCTCCCCGTGCTATGCTTCCCACGGATCCTATGCATCGAGTATGTCCCTGAGGACCCCCGAGCTAAAGAGATATTTGGTCCTGGGGGAATGTCATGTCCCCAGTCCGATGAGCATGATCCGGTGTGACGTAACCCGACCCCGAGCTGAAAAAGGCATTTGGACCTGGGGGAATGGTTCGTCCCCAGTTCGAAGAGCTGACTCGGTGGGATGTACCCGACCCCGAGCTGAAGAGGCACTTGGACCTGGGGGGATGTTACGTCCCCATTCCGAAGGGCTGACTCGGTGGGATGTACCCGACCCCGAGCTGAAGAAGGCACCTGGACCTGGGGGAATGTTACGTCCCCGGTCCGAAGAGCTGACTCGGTGGGATGTACCCGACCCCGAGCTGAAGAAGGCACTGGACCTGGGGGAATGTTACGTCCCCCGTCCGAAGGGCTGACTCGGTGGGATATTAACCCGACCCCGAGCTGAATAACCAAGTAGCTTCGGCGGAACGAAATCCAGCCCCGAGCTGAAAGAGGTATTTGGCTCTGGGGGAATGTCCCGTCCCCATACCAATATGCGTGACTCGGTGGGACGTAACCCAACCCCGAGCCGAATAACTGAATGGCCTCGGCGGAACAAAGTCCAGCCCCGAGCCGATCAAGTCTTAGTGCTTTGGTCGTTTCTTTTTGTATTAGGCGCTAAGTTTGTCCCCGGTTTTTTGAGTAAGTCTTTCTATTTATGTTTTACGAAAGTGGATGAGAACCTTTTTGAAAAGAGAAAGTTTTTATTCATGTTTCGGGGACAAACTGCCCTTTTCTCAGTTGATTTGGCGGCCACATGCTCTTTGTCTGGTCGTCATAACTTCGTGGTCAATGTATTTGTTCAGATATCCGTTTCGTGCTAGGTCTTCCATCTGCTCTCGTAGATCTTTACATCCGTCAGTTGCATGTCCTCTAGAGTTGTGGTGTACGCAATAAGCCTTTTGGTTCCTCTTGTCCGGGGGAAACCTTCGTTGGTCGGGTTCTACTAAGAGGCCTTTCCCCTGGATCTCCATGATAATTTGTCCCAGTGGTTTCTTTAGGGGAATGTATGCATCTTCCCCGACCACATGGTTTACTTGGGTTGGCGCCCTTCTCTCTTGATTGTCCCGGTGCAGTGGCTTGAATTCTTTGTACTTCGGGAGTGGTCTTCTGGATTCTCTTTCTGTTCGGCGGGGAGCACCCTCCCTTGCGGTTCTTTCTCTGATAGTGTTCCCTTTTCAGGATACTTTCTCTTCGTTCTCCAATGAAACGAATTTTCGGGCCACCTCCAGAGCGGTGGCGTAGTCCGGGGTGTCTTGGATCCTTAGATGGGTCCATAGCCTTCCGACTTTCAAGGCTCCCTTCAGGCTTTCCAGGGCCTCGGGGGATTCATACCCTCCGACTTCGAGTACCATATTATGGTATCTTTCAATAAATATCTTCAGGGGTTCATCGTCTCCTTGCTTCATAAGTCTTAATTCTCCAATCGTCTTTTTGGGGACGCAAGCCCCTTTGAAGTGTCGAATGAACGACTTCTTAAGTTGTGTGAATCTCTGATGCTCCCCGGAGCCAGGCTTCTGTACCATAGGATGGCGGGTCCCTTAAAGTTAGGGGGAACACTTTGCAGATGGCATCTCCTACTACTCCCTGGACTTCCATCAACAAGACAAAGCTTTCGATGTGTGATTTCGGGTCAGAGTGGCCTTTGTAGGGTGTCATGGTCGGCATGCTGAATCGCTTTGGGAATCTTACCGACCTTATTTTTTCCGCGAGAGGAGATTCATCTTTGCCGTCCTGGACATCCCCTTTGTTTGCACTGGGATGTACTCCCCATTTGATCAGCTCCTCCCGTAACCAAGATTTCATGTTGCTATCTTTGGTGCTACTCCGTCTCCTGCGGTCTCCTTTCTTTCTGTTATTCCGGGGGTGGTGCTTCTCGTGGCTGGTATCTTCTTGTACTTCTTCGTCGTATTCTTTCTCCTTTCGCCGGGTGTTGCGAAGGCTATCATAGGAGGGGTCTGGTGATGATTTGTCACTCTCTTCCTCCCATGTGTCCTCGGTCCGGGAATCTCCCTGAACCACTACGGATCTTACCCTGTAAGGATCCTTCTTCCGGGGTCTGTCGTCCTCACTTATATCGACAATTCTCTTTCCTTCTGCTATGTCGTTCCTTCGTCGGCTAGTCCCCGCTTCGAATTTTTCATTGTGTGCTCCTTCTATCCTTTCCAACCGGTCTACTATGGTTTTTAGCAGAGTTTGGCTTTCCTCCCTTTCTTTCCTAAGGTTTTCCTCAATCTTCTCCATCCAATCTGCAGCCGAGCTCCCTGATGGTTGGTGGCTTCCGTCTTCCGCCATTGTCTTACTACGCGAGCTGCTTTTTGTTGAGTTCCCCACAGACGGCGCCAACTGTTGACGGCTGATTTTGGTCTCAGGATAATATGGGAATATCACCTCCGAGATAGTCCTCCCTCAATAGTGAATTTGTTTGGTTATGGGGGACCAAAGGCAAATTTAGCAAAAGACAGATAAATGCACCAATCAACAAGGAGATTTAACGTGGTTCGGCGGATCTTGGTCCGACCTACGTCCACGGGCACAAACAGGATGATACTTTTTATTACTGAAATATGCTTCTCGGATCTTTTTTGTGTTTACAAGTCAGAGCTTGATGATTCTGATGCCCACTTTTAACCTTCAACTTGTTACCCGTATTCTCTCTTTTTTCTTCTGCTATGTCGTTCCTTCGTCGGCTAGTCCCCGCTTCGAATTTTTCATTGTGTGCTCCTTCTATCCTTTCCAACCGGTCTACTATGGTTTTTAGCAGAGTTTGGCTTTCCTCCCTTTCTTTCCTAAGGTTTTCCTCAATCTTCTCCATCCAATCTGCAGCCGAGCTCCCTGATGGTTGGTGGCTTCCGTCTTCCGCCATTGTCTTACTACGCGAGCTGCTTTTTGTTGAGTTCCCCACAGACGGCGCCAACTGTTGACGGCTGATTTTGGTCTCCGGGGCAATATGGGAATATCACTCCCGAGAAAATCCTCCCTCAATAGTGAATTTGTTTGGTTATGGGGGACCAAAGGCAAATTTAGCAAAAGACAGATAAATGCACCAATCAACAAGGAGATTTAACGTGGTTCGGCGGATCTTGGTCCGACCTACGTCCACGGGCACAAACAGGATGATACTTTTTATTACTGAAATATGCTTCTCGGATCTTTTTTGTGTTTACAAGTCAGAGCTTGATGATTCTGATGCCCACTTTTAACCTTCAACTTGTTACCCTTATTCTCTCTTTTTTCTTCTCCCCCTTCTCCTTCACTCTACCCTCCTATTTATAATGGTGAAGAAATCATATTCCTATTTGTACAAGAATTTCCTAGTTGAAACTATTCCTTTTTCCCATAAGGATTCCTAGCCAAAAACTACATTTACTTCCTTTATCATACTAGGACATTGACTTACTAGTTTTCCTCATGAAAATAGGATAATTTGTCATCTTATCCACAATGATAGGGTGTTATCTTCTGGAGCACGCCTCGCTATATGGTCGGTCTTCATGAGGTCGGTCTTCATGTGGTCGGTCATAATAGTCCTTTGAGCTGAGAATGCTGTTGTAGATCTTATAATGCCCAGTCATCCGATCTTATGTGGTCGGGTTACAGATCATAAGTGCTCGGCTCCTAACTCATGTGGTCGGGTCGGTATTAATGATCTCGATCAAGAAGGGAGTTACCCTTTTGCCCCTGTCGTGCTGTCTTAAATACCATAGTGCCTAAAAACACCATCAACATATCTAATATCAAATTTCTTTGTGAATGACATTAAAAAGTATTACAGTATTGTTCTAAATCCATTTTGTTTAAATTTTCCGAGAACATTAAGTCAAAAACACAACCGAGTCAATTTCCTAACTACTATTATAGTTTTGTAAAATTCGAAAATTTGGAGAATGAATTTCGAAACAATTCAGAATTTAATCTCATAAAAAGTTCATTTAACTTGCCTATATACTTCGCAGATGTTATGGGTTTTATAGTTAGTATCGGGAATGTTGTGAAGATGCCCCTGGAGAAAATTCTCTAAGAAATTTTAAGAAGGAATCTCGAAATCTACACAATAGAGTATTAGTTATTATCTGCTTAAAAATCAACAAGTTACTATAATAAATTAATTTAGTTCCTTACTTTGTATACTTAATATATGTTATATGTAACAACGTGATTAGTTTTATATGTTTGAAAAAACACAACGAAGCAATGCGCGGGCCAAATTACTAACTGTATATAAATTTGGCAATCATATAAATTCGGTAATTGAGTTTTTTTAAATGTAAATATAACCCCAATTGCACCATCTAATAGAAACGTATAATTTTTTACTATATTTTCCTATGATTGTGTAGATCTCACTGACCTCCAACAAATGTCGATCTAGTTTATATAGTATCCTTTCGCTAAAATGAATTCAATCGCTGGATGTAGTGTCCTTCGATAAAATGAATTCAATTGCTGATACTATTCGTTACAAATCCAGAACTTAAAATTTATCCTTAAAAATCGGCATATAAGAAGAGGGTATTTAATGGTTAATAAACCATTAACTAAACTCATACTTAGTCAATATAAAATTTTATCATTTCACTCTCCTTCCAAATCAACATCCACAACGGTTCATAACCTGACTAGGTGTTCACACGAGTTCAAGTTCAATTGTATCGATAGACAATTTTAAAGTGTTAGTTCCATTTTTATTGGCAATGTCCGTAACAAAACAAGTTCAATTGAGTTGTAATGAGTCTTGAAGATCTCAGAATAATTGGCCAAAATCTGATGGAGTTATCCGAGCGATATTTACTCTTTTGAATATTCCAGAAGATTTAGAGATCAAATTGACATGAGGTTAGTTTCATTGGAAAGTAGACTCGAAGACGATCGCGTACATATAAAGAACTCATAATTTGGAAAAGAGACGAGAAAGTTACAAGCGTTTTAAGTTGCACCTGAAAACCAGTCCGCGACCGCGTTCGTGTTAAGTTCGTACTTGAGTTCGAACGTTTTCGTGGCAGAAACTTTGCGTTTGAGTTGCGTTTGAAGTGCGTTCGAACGTCCATGCGTAAGTAGGTTATCTTAGACACGTTTTAAAGCTAAAATAACACTAGGAAACCCTTTTCCTTTGCCCTACCTATATAAACAAACATTGAGCCACATTCTTCAATGGTTGAAACACAATTTCCTTGAGCCAAAATCTCTCAAAGCTTTCAACCTCTTTGATTCCACCATTGAAGATTTCTTATCTCCTTGTCTTCTTCATTGATGGTGTGAATGTTTCTTTGATAAACTTTCAACACAACTTAACCCAAAATTCCTAATCATTTAGAAAACTTTAGGAGGAAGTTTGGTAGTCGGAGTTCCGGCGTCATTGGTGATACAATCTACTCAGAGACTTCAGAGGTTCTGAAGAAAATCATGGATCACATGATTCATGTCGAGTGATACAATTTCCTTGAGGAGTTGCCTTGAGTTCAGTCGACCAAGGGACATCCCCCACATGATTCATGTCGAGTCACAGAATCACGGTATCCACTCGTCTCTTACGACAAGTCGAGTGTGATTATTCCTGGACCACCATCCGGTTCAGTCGACCAAGGGACATCTCCCAGATGACTCATGTCGAGTCACAAAATCATGGAATCCACTCGTCTCATACGACAAGTCGAGTGCGATTATTCCTGGACCACCATCTGGTTCAGTCGATCAGGGGACATCCCCTAGATGATTCATGTCGAGTCATAGAAACATGTGATACACTCATCTCTTACAATAAGTCAAGTGTGACCACTCCTGAACCATCATCTGGTTCAGTCGACCAGGGACATACCCCTGATGACTCATGTCGAGTCAAATATAATCATTAAAATTCACTCGCCTCATACGACTAGTCGAGTGAAATTACTCATGTACCACCATCTGGTTCAGTCGACCTGGAACATATTCCTGAGGATTCATGTCGAGTCAAAAAGATATCATGAAACACACTCGTCTCTTACGACAAGTCGAGTGTGACCACTCCTGGACCACCATCTGGTTCAGTCGACCAGGGACATTCCTCTGATGACTCTTGTCGAGTCAAGTTGAAATATAGTTTTTTTTATCTTTGTCGAGTGAAATGTCTTCTAAAAACCATCAACTGGTTCAGTCCGCATAGGAAATTCCCCATAAACTCACATGGATCACAAGCTAAAGGTATGAGTTCCCCCTACACTATACGACATGTCGATCAAAGTTAATACCCAAAAAGCCTTCAACAGTTTCAAACAAACCAATGACACCTCCTGAGCTATTATCGAAAACGAAAGAGGACCTGAATTCTTCCTCCTCTTGAATACGAGACATGACGTCATTAGCTCTAGACCGGCGCCAAGATCGGAGAAATAATTATCCATACCTTGATTCATTTGACAGACTCGAAGGTACTCCCCAAGTCTAGAACTTCCAGACTTAGATAGTATGGGACAAACTGTACGGGCCAAAATTGGGCCCAGGGATAAAATCGACATTCATCACAAGGCCAACCACTAAATCTGGAGCCCATTAGAAGATCCGCGGGCCGCCTCATAGGCCCAAATTCATTAACATAAAGAAAAACAAACGGACACCAATTACGAGAATCAGGAAGTGGATCCAAATTCATAAATATCATCATGAAGTCGACGGTTTCGGGGGAGATATACGATCGTCAGTTATCAGATATAAAACACCTGAATTAAACCATCATTGAAGAGGACTACAACGGGCAGAATAGGGACCCCACATCAGGGAACCTATAAAATAAAAAGACGAAGCAATAGAGAGGCATCTTCACATGGAGACTAATCTTATCACCAAGATTCTACTCCAATACACAGCCCTCACGGCAAACAATCTGTGGTTAAGGTACTCCAAAGACCTTAATCCTTTAATCCCAAACTCATTCACCCTTAAGCTAACTTGTGCGTCGGAGTGCGTACGGCCTCCACCACACTGGTGGGCAGTAACCTTTCTCTTTCGCTTTACTATTGTTTTGCAGGTTCGTTCGTGCCCCTCAGCTCACTTTCTTGATTGTAGACCTCGACCGAAATCAGTGACCACAGATACTACACATGTATGACTTGAAACTTGGAGTACATTCCATTCGACATCTACAAGCCTATAACTTGGAACTTGTTGATGACCTCATTCGACACTATACCTATATATCATGACCTTCATCTGGTTCAGTCGACTGGGAACATCCTCAATGGCTCATGACGAGTCAAGTTCAGCACATGACCTTCATCTGGTCTAGAAAAATTTGAAGACTCCACTGGTCCTTGATCAGTAGTATGGAGATTGTCATGGCCTTCATCTGGTCCAGACGACATTGAAGACTCCTCTGGTCCTTGACCAGTAGTATGGAGATTGTCCTGACCTTTATCTGGTTCAGTCGACTGGGAACATTCCTCATGGCTCAAATAGAGTCAAGTTGAAGACATGGCCTTCATCTGGTCCAGACGACATTGAAGACTCCTCTGGTCATTGACCATTAGTATGGAGATTATCTTTGCCTTCATCTGGTTCAGTCAACTGGGAACATCCCTCATGGCTCATGACGAGTCAAGTTCAGCACATGACCTTCATATGGTCTAGAAAAATTTGAAGACTCCCCTGGTCCTTGACCAATAGTATGGAGATTGTCCTTACCTTCATCTGGTTCAGTCGACTAGGAACATTCTCCATGGCTCAAATAGAGTCAAGTTGAAGACCTGGCCTTCATCTGGTCCAAACAACATTGAAGACTCCTCTGGTCATTGACCAGTAGTGTGAAGATTATCATGGCCTTCATCTGGTCCAGACGACATTGAAGACTCCTCTGGTCCTTGACCAGTAGTATGGAGATTGTCCTGGCCTTCATCTGGTCCAAACGACATTGAAGACTCCTCTGGTCCTTGACCAGTAGTATGGAGATTATCCCGGCCTTCATATGGTTCAGTTGAATGGGAACATCCCCATTGGCTCATGACGAGTCAAGTTCAGCACATGACCTTCATCTGGTCTAGAAAAATTTGAAGACTCCCCTGGTCATTGACCAGTAGTATGGAGATTCTCCTGACTTTCATCTGGTTCAGTCAACTGGGAACATTCCCCATGGCTCAAATAGAGTCAAGTTGAAGACATGGCCTTCATCTGGTCCATACGACATTGAAGACTCCTCTGCTCATTGACCAGTAGTATGGAGATTATCATGGCCTTCATTTGGTTCAGTCGACTGGGAACATCCACCATGGCTCATGACGAGTCAAGTTCAGTACATGACCTTCATCTGGTCTAGAAAAATTTGAAGACTCCCCCGGTCCTTGACCAGTAGTATGGAGATTGTCCTGACCTTCATCTGGTTCAGTCGACTGGGAACATTCCCCATGGCTCAAATATAGTCAAGTTGAAGACATGTCATTCATCTGGTCCATACGACATTAAAGACTCCTCTGGTCTGACCAGTAGTATGGAGATTATCCCGGAATTCATCTGGTTCAGTCGACCGGGGACATCCCCCATGGCTCAAGTAGAGTCAATATATGACATTCATCTGTTCTAGAAAAATTTGAAGACTTCTCTAATCATTGACCAGTAGTATGGAGATTGTCCTGACCTTCATCTGGTTCAGTCGACCGAGGATTTTCCCCATAGACTCATGTCGAGTCAATTTGAAGACCTGGACTATCCTACAGTCCATACGACAATGTCGTGTGAAATAACTCTTGAACCTTCATCTAGTTCAGTCGACCGGGGACATCCCTCATAGACTCATATCGAGTCAAATGTAGACATGGACTTCCCTCAGTCCATACAACACTGTAGTATGAATAAATTTACTCCTAAACCTTCATATGGTTCAGTCAAGTGGGAACATCTCGCATGGCTCTTAGAGAAACAAGTTCAAGACCCAAAATTTTACCTACATATATTTTCATATATTTCGCTTCATACGACATGCTTGACAAATACTCTCCAAGTCAAAAAACTTTTTGACTTAGAGAGTAGGGGACAAACTGTACGTACCAAATTTGGGCCAAGGGCAAAATCGTCTTTCACTTCGAACCCAATACCAGGTGAGGCCCAAAGCGATAACCCAGCCCATTAAACGTTAAATCATTTACAAAAGCAAATCCAATAGCTTAAGGACAAACCCCCTTAATTATTCACCGATTGTTTCTCTCTTTTCCTAAACACAATATATATTATCACATGCAAATATTCTTCATCACCGAAAGATAAAATCCAGAGCATGTTGTGGGCTCCTTTGCCAGAAATTTCAGCACGTTGTGGGCCCATTGCCAACTTCTATTACAGATATAAAGTAAACTCTTTCAAATCTATAAAAGGATACATAACTCAGCATACAATGGGGGCTTGATTTTTCTCTCTTACAAGCTTCTGCACTCTGACACAAGCTCTCAAAGCACTCCATCCCTTTAAACTCTTTCGACCGCCCTAACGGCCACCCAAAGAGATCAAGGTAACATTAAACCTTGCTTTCATATTTTATATATTTACTGCTCATTTCATACTACTGACTAGAGCGTCGTAGTGCCCCCGGCACCCACCACACCAGTGGGTAGTCTACTTCCGCTCACTCTACATTTGTTTTGCAGGATCGCTAGTGCCCCCAACCTACAAATTCTGATTGTGGACCTCGGCCGAAATTCAGCATCCACAGAGCCTAACTGTAATAAGGCGTCTACATCTAGAGCAGTGCCTAAACCTCATAAACATGACTTAGGTAAGAAGCATGTTGAGTGTTGTCATGTGATTCCTCCATTTGTTCCTCGTCATGTGCCTCAACCTCGATCTAGAGGTGTTGTGGGTAAACCTCGCTCTCGTCCGAGGTTTGTGCCTGTGTGCCATCACTGTGGCAAGGTAGGACACATTAGGCCTAAGTGTTTCATGTTGCACAAGAAAAAGAAGAGGCCTAAGAGTGTGTCTCCTAAATTTGATTCGTCAAATCTAATGTTTCAAGTTTCTGCACTAACCAAACAAGCTCAATTCCTTAATGAGAAACTTGTTGTGTTGACTATGAATTCTCAAGTGGAAGAGGTTCCTAGAAAAGTTTGGGTGAGGAAGCAAGATGTCTTCACATATACTTCTGAATGCCTTGATCCTGACAGGCAAGATGAGAGTACACTCCGGTGTAACTCTTGCTAGAAGTTGCATTTGTATTTCTCATTGCATATGTGTGTGCGTGTGTTTTATGTGTTTGCACGTGTGTTTTCTTTTCACTGCATATGGGTGTGTGTGTTTGTTTTTGTTATATGTCCCTTGGTATATAGGATGGAAACCCAGACATAAATTTCATAGCTGATTCTGAATGGACGGTAGTATGATATGTACTCGGGATTCAACTCCATGTACCATTGGATATTGTCAAGACATGTTGTGTCTTTACTTTTTGTGTTTTAAAACTGAAAAATTCAAAAAAAATGAAATTGAAAAAGATCAAAAATATTTTTTTATGGCTTGTTAGAGCATGAATAGCATGTGCATGTGATCCTGGTATGTAGGATATATGATTATGCATGTATGATATGCTGTTATTTTTGTTGATGATCTATATGCATATGTGTGTGTGATAAAAACTCTTGGTATATCTTGTGCTTGCACCTCACATACACGATTTTATTTTATTAAGACTTGGTCGCATGTATGAGTTTTTAGAATGACAATCTAATCTCTTTCATGCTTTGTTTGCTTAATAGTGTGACCTTTGACTAGTTGACCTTGTGCTATCTCCCTTTGCAAAAGTAAAAAGAAATATATTTTTTCATTAAAAAAATGAGACTCAAGTGCAAAAGAGCTAATGTGGCCAAATTCAAAAGATAATGGCAAAAACCCTTCACTCGAAAGAGTTGTTAAATATGAGCTCATGATATTTATGGGGTAAACAATATAGCATGCAACCAATGTTGCTTATTTTCAGGTCCTAGTGGCGCTGAGTTTGAACACCTTTTTTGTGGACTTGGTTTGTTTAGAGATTGATTTTTTTTGCTGTGTCCAGCTCATAAAATAAGGTCTTAAGCCTTGATTTGTTGTGCACTTTATTTTTCACGCAAGTGCTTGATATGCTTTGGTGTTTATGTCATATGCATAAGTGTTGTATTTAACAACTTTTAAAATAATGCATATTGTTTCATGTCATAAACAGCTGAATACTAACTGAGTATCATTGTATCTGCTTGAAATGTTGTTTCAGTCAGTTTTGACAGAATTTTTTATTTATCTCATTGTGTCTTGTATATGCTTCATATCAATGCATATCATTTATTTTGCATATCATTGAGTATTTACTTCCCATTTGATCACTTATTTACTAACTGAGTTAGCATGTTAGTGAGGGGGAGTAAGTCATGTTTGTTTATGCTCTTGCATGTGTTTGTCTCCTGTTGTTTTTCATGTTTCCTTCGACCTTTGTCATTTCGTGACAAAAAGGGGGAGAGTAATATATTAATGGGGAGTGCCTTAATATATGGGAGGGAGTCGTAGATTGTCCTTTAGATATCTCTGTTTTATAGGGAGTTCAAATTAAGGGGAAAAGGATTTCTACTTGTACATGCATGAGTTTTATACATGTTTATTTTATACTTGATAATCCCAATGTTTTTCACGGTATATTGTGGATGTTTCAGGTAAGCAGGTATGTTGCTGCGGTGGCATTATTTCAAGACTACTTGGTTATGTATTAGATCGAGTCCTTATGTAATAAGTCACTGTTTTGATGGTTGACAGTTGACTATTTTTCATTTTGGGTCTATTACCGTAGTCTTTGTATTAGGTAGTGTTTTGTCATGGAATGCCAAATGTGGAGATTGTTAGTTCCATTTTTATTGGCAATGTCCGTAACAAAATAAGTTCAATTGAGTTGTAATGAGTCTTGAAGATCTCAGAGTAATAGGACAAAATCTGATGGAATTATCCGAGCGATGTTTACTCTTTTGAATATTCTAGAATATTTAGAGATCAAATTGACATGAGGTCAGTTTCATTGGAAAGTAGACTTGAAGACGATCGCGTACATATAAAGAACCCGTGATTTGGCCAAGAGACGAGAAAGTTACAAGTGTTTTAAGTTGTACCTGAAAATCAGTCCGCGACCGCGTTCGTGTGGAGTTCGTACATGAGTTCGAACGTTTTCGAGGCAGAAACTTTGCGTTTGAGTTGCGTTTGAAGTGAGTTCGAACGTTCCTGCGTAAGTAGGTTATCTTAGACACGTTTTTAAGCCAAAATAACACTAGGAAACCCTTTTCCTTTGCCCTACCTATATAAACAAACATTGAGCCACCTTCCCCAACGGTTGAAACACAATTTCCTCGAGCCAAAATCTCTCAAAGCTTTCAACCTCTTTGATTCCACCATTGAAGACTTCTTATCTCATTGTCTTCTTCACTGATGGTGTGAATGTTTCTTTGATAAACCTTCAACACAACTTAACCCAAAATTCATAATCCTTTAGAGTTCTTTAGGAGGGAGTTTGGTAGTCGAAGTTCCGGCGTCATTGGTGATACAATCTACTCAGAGACTTCAGAGGTTCTGAAGAAAATCATGGGTCGCGGGCTTGAGGAGTTGCCTTGAGTTCTTGCAGTATTGAGGTACTTGAGTCGGTGGAGTTGCCACCATAGGTCTTGACCATCGCTGTAAGTTTTTCTCTATATAATGGATTCGGGTGGTAGCCTATACCCGGGGTGGTTTTTTACTCGCAAGAGTTTTCCACTTCGTCACCGAAATTATTGTGTTGATTTTGTGTGGTTTGATTTATTTACTGCATTACTTTCTGTTATTTATTTACTATTTGCAGCATATATTAATTGTTGTTTATTGTGGTTGCTTGTTGAGATTTCATAGTTATAGTAATCAAGACTTGTCATGTTTATTGTTATTAATTCCGCATAGGGTCAGAATCTTAGAATAACCCCGAATTTTCATAAAGGATCAAAATACTTGGTTACCAATAATTATAAACCCTGTGGGTAGAAGTAGAACTCATCCTTAAAGCATTATTGTTACATTGATGGATTTATAATTTAAAACATTAACGAACCTATCACCAATTACCGAAGGGTCACGTTAGCTTATAACATAACCATCAATTTTTTGTCCCATTAACAATCTTCACAAGACCTAAATTTGGCTCACTCATTCTTTATAAACCCATCTACGCAACACCTACTACACAAAGCCGCACCCTAATACAACACCATCATAGACGACACTAGGAGTAGACCGCTAATGTTTAAATATGATACCGATCCCATAATTTTTTATATTTTAACTTGAAAATAATAATAACATATTTAATCCATCAAAATTATATAACCACACATAGAGGTGGTCATCGGTCCGATTCTCAATTCCACAAGTGTGGAACCGGAATCGGATAATTTCGAATTGTTCTGATTCCATTCCGGTTTTCTTTTTTTCTTTTTAATTTTAATAATGATTTTTTTTAAAAAAAAAATTAAAACGATTCCACCGTAGAACCGTTGGAACCGAACATTTCCAGCGGTTTTTTTCAATTCTGTCATGGGTGAACCCTAACCGAACCGAAAAATTCTGATTTCGATTCCGCCGGTTGGAAGCGGAACCGTCTGATTTCAACCGATTCGATTCTGATACCGAACCGGAACCGTGGCCACCTCTAACCACACACATAAAATAAAATCTTACATCAAACTACTTACAAATTTTGGCATTAACTTTATCTACTGTTTTTATTGCAGAACGAGTTACTAAACGACAGGTAGTTGGGTCGGTTGGTTGAGCAACCGTTGAATTTGTAAACCCAATTCTATCTTGTCCCACATGCTACCAAATAAACATCAGATATTTTAATAAAGACACATACCTATAAAAATATTTTAAAGCTTGCATGTGCCAACGTGAGACCAAACTGATCGCAATAGTCCCATTAGTTAGACAAATTAATTAGGTTTAATGGAGCTGGAAAAATTCACATTGATATATTTTATTATCAATCTGGCCATGTGGCCGTAGTTGCCATAGCTGGCCACAGCCCACAGAAGCAAAGTCTGATTGCCGACGCCCGATTCAAAGATGAGATGTGTTTCAAACCAAGAATTATACGAGCACTACTTCTGTTTTCACACTTGGGAGTTTCTAAATTTTCATTACAAGTATTAAATCTTGGTTAATGATTCCAACTTCTGCAATATGCATTAACTAGATACTCCATCAAATGCTTTCTCTAGTGTGCAATATTCTCGTACAAGGGTTTGAATTAGATATTGCAACCAGTCGGTTTGGATCGAGATTTGTCAATTCTAATTTAAGATGAAAAATCGTCTCAAATTTCCCGAATGGTCATGACCGTCTGTGAGTATTCCGGGATCTAAAAAAGAAGTTGTTGGAAAATAGCATGATGAAATGTTATTTGGTAGCATAATTTTGAGTGGGGTCTATGAAATGTTATTTGGTACCATCAAACACGTTGTCCAACTCGAAAATTTTGGGTCAGATGAAATTTTTTTATTATTATTTTTTTTAAACCTGCACGGATCGAGTCGAGTCATGTTGGATCGGTTCGGATCGCGGGTTGACCCGACCCTATGAACACTCTTATGGTTGAGTAACAATATAAGCATATAAACTCTCTCATGTGCCAGCAAGGATGAGAATCCCAACTCTAATTAGGCTGAATTAATTTTTGAATAGTAGAATTAATTTTTTAACTCTTAAACTGCTTGTAATAGTAGAATTAATTTTTGAATTAATTATTAAAGTTTTGAATGAATGAATTGTTAGAATTAATTATCGTATTAATATGACAGTTATGAATTTGATTAATTACCAAATTAATTGTTATAACTAATACGGCAGTTACGATTTGTTTTATATTATCCATATTTGAATGATATAAATTGGTTCATTCTTTAGGATTAGGAAGAATACAGAACGCACAACATAACACCAACTCCACATTTTTTGTTTGTCGTCGATGTCTTCTTCAGTTTTTGCGCGGAAAGAGTTCAAATATATTAAAAGTTCATCGGAAATAATTTGGTGATGTGCTAAATATATTTTATCATGTTGTATTCTAAAAAACAAACGTCGAAATCATCATAAGCTCTAACGTATGAGACAAATTTATTTTAAGGACATTGTGGGCTACACAGACCTTGATTTTATCTATGTATCTCATTTATTTACTGTTTCATATTTGATCAGTTCAATTTCGAAAGTAATATTTCATACCAATTATATTTATTTTTATATTACTAATATTATACATTTTTCCTGCAGATGTAAAATTATGGAGCTTAATTAATCATCGAATATATTGGCCTTTTGATGAAAATTGAAAAATAAATAAAATTAAGGAAATTGAAGTTTAGTGATTGAAAATTTAAAACCAGGGCTTAATACAAAAATTACAATTTTGTTGTTATTTCGAAATTGGAATTGATTTCTAAAATGAAGTTTTCACACTCTTCTTTTATTGTTCACGTTATGTCCATGTCTTTTTACTGCTTTTAAAATACAATAAAATAAAATACATTTGGGGCCATCGGCGAAGGCCGGCCTTGTGAAGGGTGCAGAATTCGAGATTTTTATGCAATAAAAAATATGACATATAAAAAATAATAATAATTAAGATTATATTATTGGTCACATATCATTCAATGATGAGAAATTATCAAAATTGGGGAAGTGGTAAAATTTTTTTCAAGAAATGAGCAAGATACATAAAATGGCATTCTCCATCTTTCTCAAAACTTAAGATTTTTTTCATTAAAACGGTATAAAGTTTTTTTTTTTTTTTTTTTTTTAATCGGGATGTTTGGACCATGCTATCTCAATTAATTTTCGAAACCTATGTCCAATGTTCTCAAAAATTTCTCAACACAAATTAGGACAAATCACTATATTTTTTACACCATAAAATCATGACCTCAAAAAAATACACCTATTAAGATTCCAACCTTCAAAATGTACAAACCACTCAAGTCTTACTAGGGGTGTTCACGGGTCGGGTTGGGTCGGGGTTTTTGAAATTTTGTTAGACCCGATCGGGTCGGGTCAAGGGAAAATCGGGTCACGGAGAAGTGGAATCCTGTCCGGTTCGGGTCGGATCGTCGGGTCATTTAAAAAAATAATAATTTTTTTTAAATGAATTAATTATTTTGAAATATTAATATTAGTTATTTTATGTCCTAAAAATATCATATATATAAAATTTTAATACAAAAAAAAGTAATAAACAAATTAAATAATAGTAAAAACTTTAAAAATAATAATAAATTTTTAGAAAAATAATAATATTTTAGAAAAATAATAAAAATTTTAGAAAAATAATATATTTGTATAGGGTCGGGTCGGGTCAAAATTTTGCAAATTTTTTTATGAACCCGCGCGGGTCGAGTCACGTCAGATCGGGTCGACCCGACCCTATGAACACCCCTAAGTCTTACAACTGGGATTAAAACGATTGAAAGCTGTTGTCATGAGATTTCTCATGTCGACAACGGGATAAAATTGTAGGAAATTCTTCTTAATATTTCATTAAGGGTAATTCTATCTTTTGGTTGGATTGGGTGCTTGTGAGGGGTACAACTCTTTGGGGGGTTGCACCTCATCCCAAAGGGTGCCCTATTGGCACCCTTCCATGCCTTATATAAGAAGGCTTGATATCCAAATAAAATATAGAAAATATATCCGAATTTCTTAAAGAGACATTTGTTTTTTTCCTTTGTTTTGAGAGTTTCACCATCTTCCTAGTTCATAAACTTGTGAAGGAGTGCTCCTTGTACAAATAGCATCCAAGTTATCCTGGGAGAACGTTGGCAATACGAAACCGTAGAGCACTTGTGACGGGCCAATAAGTTCTTAATGACAGAGATCATCTCGACTTGGACAATTCTGTAATCTCCATTTTCTGGTAGTATTTAAAGGTTTTATGGTTTTAGGATTTCATGTATCTAGATCTACTTTTACTGTTTGATCTGTTTGTTTGCAAGTGATATTACTGTTTAATGACACATATTTGACAACAATCTTAAGAACTTATTTCTCTAGTGTTATTAGATAGTAATTCGCATGTTAGGGTTTGTTTATTTTCTGTAAAATACGAACTGTGCATGAAAAAACCCGTAGGGCATTCGAACGCCCGACGCACGCGAAAGCATAAATTTGAATTTTCATAAGAACGTTCGAACGCGTCTTCAAACGCAACTCGAACGCAAGCTTTTTTCCTTAGATTGTTCGAACGCGTTATCGAACGCTATACGAACGCGAACTCTCTGGAATCATTCCGTTCAAACGCGTTCTCGAACGCTATACGAACGTAAACTCTCTCTGGAATCATTCCGTTCGAACGCGCTCCTCGAACGCTACACGAACGTGAACTCTCTGGAATCATTCTGTTCGAACGCGTTATCAAACGCTACACGAACGTGAACTCTCTGGAAACACTTCGTTCGAACGCGTTATCAAACGCAACACGACGCACACACACACCAGACGTCTCGTTCGAACGTAGATACGAACGTGACACTAACGAATTTGTCCTGAAAGTATCATATATTACAAACTTTAATTAATATTAACTTGGTTCTTCATATACTGTAAACACATTAATCTTGGTAGTATAGACTTAAGTTATTATTAAGTTGTTCAATTATCACAAGCATTCACATAGTGATAAAGTTGAAACTAATTGTGTGTTGCATAATTGGTTGAGAATTTAAAGTGTAATTTTACACAAGTAATTCCATCCAATCTTGATTGACATATATATCTACATTTATCGTATATCACTTTGAACAAGGTCATTCGTTGATCGTTGTGCAATTTGTCTTTCGTAGACTAATTGACCCTGTTGATTTTCCAGTTACATATGGCTAGCGGAAATATCACGGTACCGGTCTCTCACGGAGAAAACCAGAGAAATTTGGTGGGGCAAATTTCAAACAATGGCAGAGCAAGATGCTGTTCTACCTGACAACTCTCCAGTTGGCAAAATTCCTCAAAGATCCTCCGGGTCTTGTGGAGGTGAATCTGAATTTGCCAAGGAAGAGCGAGAACAGACTTGGTTGTCTGGAGACTTCTTATGCAAGAACTACCTTTTGGGTGGTCTTGACAATACCCTGTACAATGTGTACCAAGGCATGACTTCTGCGAAGGTTCTCTGGGAATCTCTCGAGAAGAAGTACAAAACCGAAGATGCCGGACAAAAGAAATTTGTCGTGGTAGGTTCCTGGACTACAAGATGGTAGATTCAAGGACGGTGATGTCTCAGTTGGGTGAACTGCAATTGATCATTCATGAAATACTGGATGAATGAATGAAACTCTGTGAGATGTTTCAAGTTGCCGCCATAATTGAAAAGTTGCCTCCATCATGGAAAGACTTCAGGAGCTATCTGAAACACAAAAAGAAGCAGATGAGCCTTGAAGACCTCAGTGTTCGATTGAGAATCGAGGAGGACAACAGGATGTCCGAGAAGGCCAGCTACAAGACTCTGGAGTCTAAGGCCAACATCATTGAAGGTGTAAATGGTAGCAAAAAGAGAAAGAACTGTGGAGCTGACTCTGGGAACAAGAAGTTCAAGGGAAAATGCTACAACTGTGGAAAGAGCGGTCATATGTCAAAGGACTGCAGGAACAGAAGTCTCAGGACAAGGGCAAGAAAAAGAAAAATGAGGCCCATGTCACTGAAGGTGAGCAGCTGACTGATGATATCTCAGAGATGGAACTATCAGCAGTGGTAACCGAAGCCAACATAGTTGGGAATCTGAGAGAATAGGGGTAGACACTGGGGCTACTCGTCATATCTGTGCAGACAGTAAGATGTTTTCCATGTACCAGAAGGTCGATGGCGGCGACCATCTGACAATGGGAAACTCGTCTACCTCTTAGGTGGTTGGACAAGGCACAGTGGTTCTGAAGATGACATCCGGAAATGAGCTAACATTGAAAAATGTACTGCACGTTCCAGATATTCAGAAGAACTTGGTCTCGGGCTCTCTTCTTAGTAAGGCTGGTTTTAAGCTTGTATTTGTTTCTGACAAGTTTGTATTGACTAAGAATGATATGTATGTAGGAAAATGATACCTAACTGAGGGCTTTTTCAAGCTAAATGTAATGACTGTTAACCGTGCTATTAATAAAGCTAGTTCGTCTGCTTATATTATTGTGTCACAAAATGTATGGCATGGGAGGTTAGGACATGTTAATTATGATACCATGCGTAAATTAATTAACATGGACCTCATACCTAAATTTGCAATTGATAGCCAACATAAGTGTGAAGCATGTGTTGAAGCAAAAATGCATCGCGCATCATTTCATTCTATAGAACGCAGTTCTGAACCGCTAGAACTTGTACAGACCGATGTATGTGACATGAATATTATGCAAACAATAGGCGGTAAAAAGTAATTTGTCACTTTTATCGATGACAGTACAAGATTCTGTTATGTGTACTTGCTGAGAAGCAAAGCTGAAGCAATTGAGAGCTTCGTACACTATAAGAACGAAGTTGAAAACCAACTTGGCAAGAAAATCAAAAGAATCAGGAGTGATAGAGGCGGTGAATACGTTTCACCATTCGGTGAATATTGTTATGTGCACGGAATTATTCACGAAACCACTGCTCCTTATTCTCCTCAACAGAACGGAATTGCGGAGCGCAAAAACCGAACGTTGAAGGAAATGATGAATGCCTTGTTGACAAGTTCGGGTCTGCCCCAGAACTTGTGGGGGGAAGCCTTGCTTTCCGCGAACTACGTTCTGTACAAGCTTCCTCACAGAAGACTAGACAAGACACCATATGAATTGTAGAAAGGTTTCGTACCTTCCTACGAAAACCTCAAAGTGTGGGGGTGTCTTGCCAAAGTAATGGTTCCTAAACCTAAGAAGGTGGAATAGGACCCAAAACTGTTGACTATATATTCATCAGATATACTTGCAACAATAATGCATATCGATTCTTGGCACACAAAAATGAGATTCCTGACATCAATCCAAATGTGATGATTGAGTCAAGGAATGCAATATTTTTTAAGAGACATTTCCTTGTAAGGAAAGACAAAGAAGAGAGTCTCTCAAAAGATCTGTTGATACTGTCAATGATAGTGATCAGGTTGACCAAGAGTCAAATCAACATGAAAATGTTGAGGCAAATGAACCTAGACGTCGTCTAAGTCATTTGGACACGATTTTCTGACATATTTGTTAGAAAATGAGCCTCAAAGCTATAAAGAAGCAATGTCTTCTCTGGAGGTACCTCTTTGGAAAGAGGCGATAAACAGTGAGATTGATTCAATCCTACAGAACCATACTTGGGAGTTGGTTGATCTTCCACCAGGTTGTAAGCCACTGGGCTACAAATGGAAAGATGAAAATAGATGGATCAATAGATAAGTACAAGACGAGGTTTGTCATAAAAGATTATAGACAGAAAGAAGACTTTGTTTACTTTGACACATATCCACCAATGATTCGTATCACATCAGTAGAATGCTTATAGCTATAGCAGCTATATTTGGTCTTGAAATACATCAAAAGGATGTAAAGACGTCATTCTTGAATGGTGAATTGGATGAAGAGATTTACATGGAACAACCAGAAGGGTTTAGTGTTCCTGGACAAGAACAGAAGGTGTGCAAACTTGTAAAATCCTTGTACGGATTAAAACAAGCACCGAAACAATGGCATGAGAAATTTGACAAAGAAATGTTGTCAAATGGGTTCAAAACCAATGAGTGTGATAAGTGTGTGTACACCAAATAAACTCAAAAATGATATGTCATTGTGTGTCTCTATGTAGATGATATCCTGATAATTGGTAGTAATCATGAAATGATTCAGTTTACCAAAAACGTGTTATCCAGCAGATTTGATATGAAAGATATGGGGATAGCTGATGTGATCCTAGGAATAAAGATTTCTAGGACATCAGACGGATATATATTATCACAGACTCATTATATTGAGAAGATACTCGATAAATATATCAAAGGGGATCTAAATGTGGCTAGAACCCCTGTAGACCTAACTCTTCATTTATCAAAGAATACTGGTTCAAGCATATCGCAACTAGAGTATTCGAGAATCATCGGAAGTCTGATGTATCTCACGAATTGCACACGACCTGATATCGCTCAAGCTGTGAATCGGCTTAGCAGATATACGAGTAATCCAGGACACAACCACTGGAAAGCCATAGTAAGAGTTTTGAGGTATCTGAGAGAAACTTCAAAATATGGGCTACATTACGAGAGATATCCTGCTGTACTAGAGGGTTACAGCGATGCTAACTGGATATCTGATACGGTGGATTTGTTTTCACACTTGGTAATGCAGCCGTGTCATGGAAATCCTCGAGGCAAACGTGTATTGCCCGGTCTACTATGGAATCAGAATTCACAGCGTTAGACAAAACAGCGGAAGAAGCAGAATGGCTTAGAAACTTCCTGGAGGATATTCCTAGTTGGCCCAAACCGTGCCAGCAATAAGCATACATTGTGACAGCCAATCGGCTATTGGGAGAGCCCAAAATACAATGTATAATGGTAAGTCTCGACACATACGTCAGAGACATAATACCATATGTCAACTGCTCTCAAGTGGCATAATAACGATCGATTATGTCAGGTCGAAGGAAAACCTAGCGGATCCACTAACTAAAGGTTTACCTCGAGAGCAAGTTGAGAAGTCATCGAGGGGAATGGGCTTGAAGCCTATAATCTAAGAATTGTCACTGTGGAAACCCAACCTAGTTGACTGGAGATCCCAAGATCTAGGTTCAAAAGGGACAACAGAAACTTTGTGCAATTCAAAACAAGCACTAAGAGTTTCGTACTCTTTCCCATTCCGATAATGACGCTGAGTGCTGTCTGTCATTGGTTAGGATAAGCTAAGGCTTTTAATGATCACTATATTAGGAGATGAGTCCTAATGGGGGTAAAGACATATTACCTCTTCATAGCAGATCACCTATTTCAAGTAAGAAGTGAGGCCGCTTCCATGGGAACCTTTAAAGGCGGGTTACCCTAAAGTGCTTGATGAATCCAGGACCGTTGTTCAGGGCCAAAATGAACACAACCGTAGAACGGGAAAATGGTCGAATTAAAGCTGTGTGTTGGCAATTGTCTTGGTTTACACCAACGGCAGAACAGTTCAAGACTATGGGTCACTGGTTTGCCAAGTAAATCCGATTGTCACTCACTAGAAAAGGTTCAAGGCGAAAGCTACCTATTTCGATGCAGCTTTAGTTCATGGTAACTCTCTCAAGTGTCTCCATGAATATTTGAAGAATTGTGGGGGATTGTAGGAAATTCTTCTTATATTTCATTAAGGGTAATTCTGTCTTTTGGTTGGATTGGGTGCTTGTGAGGGTTACAACCCTTTGGGGGGTTGCACCCCATCCCAAAGGGTGCCCTATTGGCACCCTTCCATGCCTTATATAAGAAGGCTTGATATCCAAAAATAAAATATAGAAAAGATATCCGAATTTCTTAAAGAGACATTTGTTTTTTTCCTTTGTTTTGAGAGTTTCACCATTTTCCTAGTTCATAAACTTGTGAAGGAGTGCTCCTTGTACAAGTAGCATCCAAGTTATCCTGGGAGAACGTTGGCAATACGAAACCGTAGAGCACTTGTGACGGGCCAATAAGTTCTTAATGACAGAAATCATCTCGACTTGGACAATTCTGTAATCTCCATTTTCTGGTAGTATTTAAAAGTTTTCTGGTTTTAGGGTTTCATGTATCTAGATCTACTTTTACTGTTTGATCTGTTTGTTTGCAAGTGATATTACTGTTTAATGACACATATTTGACAACAAAAATCTTTGATGCAACCGTGGTACCACATTATCTATGCAACAAGAAAATCATCATTGCCCCTCATGCTAAAAAATTAAAAAATAGATATTAAATTATAAATGTCATTTTTTAATTTGTTGATGATACTACATCAACCATACCACCGTTGCACCAAAGATTTACCCCGACAACTGCTACTGCTACATTTCTTTTAAGACGAGCATTTTGCGACTCCCGTTACAAGTGTCCCAAAATATTTAAAAAAATTTGGAACTGGCTGCCCTGGCAGCTTTTGTTGTCATGGAAATGACAGCAGCTTGTTGCTATTTTTTTCCGAAAAAAAAAAAAAACAGAATGAATGAAAATGGTGTTTTTGTTTAAAATGGATATATTTATTAGAAAAAAAATTACATATTTAAATTTGATTAAAAAAAATTAGAATTGTCCAAAAATGATAAATCCCCTTAATTTTAAAGTAGGAACGTAAAATAATATCGAATATGAAATGAAATTTACACACCAATGGGCGGCGTGAAAAGAGGAGGCTACAAGTGGAAATATAAAATGAACTACAGGCAGGCGTGATAACAGGAGATATGGAGGACCCAGTCAATACAACCCAAAACGGAACGCATCAACCGACGTGGTTTCCCAATCGCAATGAGCGCGCGTGTGAGAGCTCACATTGGTGGGTGGTGGTGGTGTCCCCCATGTGGGTTCGATAAACAAAGGTGCATGGCTAAGCACATGGTTGATAAGCACCGACGAGGCCTCTTTTGCCGGCTGCGACCACAACGCGTGCATGCTGTGGGTCGCCTTGAACAGTGAGGCGACAAAAAGATCACACAAAAAAGATTAAAGAAAATGCAAATTTCGATATCAATTTTGAATATTTAAAATAAAACTTAAAAAATATAAATTAATACACTAATTAAAACTTTAAAATTAAATTTTAAACTGTATCTTTGCGTGTAATTTGCGGAAAGAAAAAGATAAGGCTAGCTTAACACTTGCCACGTGTAAAGTTAATACACCTCTTCGATGACAGCTAGGAAAATTGTGCCCTCCTTTCCCAAGTATAGATGAAAGTAACTCGATTGATTGACTCACTGAGTGGTTATGTACGGGCAACTTGATTAATTTAGCGTTGCTATTAAACTTGGATTTAAATAAAAAAATAATTGGAGCCCGTGAATCCGAAGATCCAGCTGTCGGTCCTCGAGAAAAGGGAAAGCACTTTTAATAGAAACAATTATACAATCTTCCAAAGCTGGAAAGCTGACTAATCAGAACCCTAATTAAATGATTGACCTGATTACAAACTTCAATTAAATAAATAAATAAATAAATAAAAAGATTAACAAGTTCTCATTAATAATATTATTTATTACTTCATTCATAGCAATTGAGGGGGTGGACAGGTGGGAAATGAAGGGAAAATTCTAAGAACACAAGCATAGTGTGACACTAATAATGCATTGGCATATGAGTAAATGAGTGAATAATTTAGCCTGAAAAAAGAAAATATGAGTCACAACTATGCCATGTGTCTCATTTACTATGCAAGTACTAGTTACTAATTTTGTTTTTCCCAAAAACATTCAATTTTTTCCCCAAAATACAAAATAAATAATAACACAAAAGAGAAATCCTCCCCCCATCCACCACTTGCCCTTTTTTTCTTGAGCCCAACAAAAAGAACAAAAGCTGCTACTTTCTTTATTTTCCCTCTAGTGCTATTGCTATCCCCAAAAAAACATTTCTTAATTCTACTGACCCTTCTTAAAAAACAATATTTTCTATATTTGCTACTTAATACTATTCCTATATAGCAAAATACCATACCCCACAGCTTTATCCCCATCTCTTTTATTATATTATTATTTTTTGAGTTTTTTTTTTTTTTTTTCTAATCTTCAAACTTCCCTTTCCTTTCCTAAAAACTCTCACAAAACAAATACAAATACTAAAATCCCAGTAGTGAAATCGGATCAATAAGTCCACTCCTGAGGCAACCGGATCTCGTGATTCATTGCTTGCTGCGGCCTAAGATTGCGCTTCTGATATGAAACCCCATTGTTACTATTTCGAGACCTCAAAGCTGCAGTATCTACAGAATCACCAAGAAACGTAAAGAAAAAATGAGCAGCCAGTAAATAAATAAATAAAAACAATCAGACAGTAACAAAACATTACAACAAAAAAAAAAATTTGAAACGGGCGGCGGCTTGTACTCACCACTTTCTTGCATGTAACTTCCAAAACAAGGATGAAACGGAACGCCCTTTTCATCAAAATTCAGGTTCAAAGCATGCATCACTTTAGCTGGGAGCAAAACGGTGGAACAAGCTGTAATTATAAAACAAAATTCAAAATCAAGATCAGATCTCTGAAACAAAACCCCAAAAAAAAACAAAGAAATTGATTTGAAAATTGAATATAACAAAAATATATTCACCTGTCTTCTTGCGGGTATCGGTAGATGTGTTATTGATTCGGCGAGGCAAGAAAACGCCAGTTCCAGCACTCTCTCTTTTGGCACCCGGAGCTCCGAGAAACACAGCGCGCATACCCGACCCGTTATGTTGGTGCTGGGTCTGGTGCGGCTGCTGTGTTGTTGTGGGTGCATGTTGCAGAGGCGGCCATGCAGAGGGCGACAAACCGAGGGGCCGTCCATTGTTTGAATTATTACTTCTCATCACTCTGTTAATTCCACCCACTTGATAAAGTCCATTCGGCTTGCTCTGTGTCTGTGTTCCTGGTCCCCAAACAGACGAACCCTGTTGGTTCATCATTTGCTGCTGCTGCTGCTTCAGTTGCTGAAACTGTGACAAAAAACAAACAGAATTAAGCAAAAGACAAATATGCGAAGCTGTGGAGAGAATTTAATTACAGTGTCGTTTACGAGGTTGCTTACTTGTGTGGCCTGTAACTGCTGGTGCTGGTGCTTGGGATGAGAGTAGATACTACCACTAGCAGCAGCGTCGACGAGATTTGCGGACACGGAGATTGGAGATGGCTTTCTCGGCGGACCCAATAGGCCTCTGTTGTGTTGATGATACCCGTATGATTCCTCGTTCATTCTCATCCTCGCTACTTCCCCTGCAGCCGCGTATAGCAGATCCCAAGTTCCCGGCGGCGACGATACCTGAGATTGACAGTTTGGGCTTCCTCTGCTCGAGCCCTGCCTGCAGCCACAGCCTCTCCCGACCGTACACAGCGTCGATTGCGGCGACCCGGACACATACCGAGCCTAATAAACAACAAACGAAAGATGAGAAAAAAATTCTTCAAATCGAAAGCAAACAAACAGAGGATATAAAGATTAGTAAACCTTAGTCGGAAATGCATCGCCTTCAAGAGTTGAGTGAGCTATTTGGCGAGTCAAGCCAGCGATGTAATCCTCCTCATCACTTTCGGTTTCAGTGGAGCCCACCACCGACTCAACCGGAGAGCTGAGATCCGAACAGGAGTGGCCGGAAGAAGCTCCGAACCCGTATGGGAACTCAAAAGGAAACAAAGACTTATTAATTGCAAAGTCAAAACCCTCCTCCTCCTTCTTGAAGTTACTTTTAGTCATGTCCAAGAGCACGTCGTCGTCAGTGAGGAACTGAGGCGGCAGCCAAAACTCGCCGTCGTCTAAACTCTCAGCCATGTATATGTTTATGTGGTTTTGCCGGATGGGGCTTCAATTCAGTTGTGTTGTTATGGCAAGCAGAGGAGGAGAGATACTCTGGGTATTTGTAGAGGTAGAAAAGGTAAGATTATGCATTATTTTCAGTCGCGAGAGAGGAAGTTGTGGGACACGCGCTGGGTCCTACGAGATCCGACGGTGGAGATATGAATGTAGGAAGGTGGGGGCCACGACTAGTTGCAGCCAGGTAAGATTAGAAAAGTGGGGCCGAGTGAAGACGGTAGACGCACTTGGCAACCATGTGAGGGGGCCAAAGGAATTATTTTGAAATATTTTTCGGTCTTTTGTTTTTTTTTTTTTTTTTGTGAGTTGTGAGTGGGGGAGGTGGTGAACAAATCTCACGCGACGTGGGGTTAGGGCTGTTGATGGGCCCACTCACATCTCATTCGTTTATCTGCAGTCCACTTGGCACTTCGGGGACATTATCCCTTTGCATGTAAGTTATTAATTAATTAATGAGATTTAAGTAATTAATTTTCGATTTTAAAATTTGTTAGACCTATTTGCCCTTGGATTTTTCATGTATTTACCTAGTTCACGTTCAAAACAGTGAGAGTGAGAGACAGAATCATCATCAATGAAAAACAGGACCAAATACCGGGCCCTTCAGTCAATGAATGCTCTCTCTGAAGTCTGAACAAAGAAGATCTATTTGGTAAAAGGCAGAAGGAAACAAGAAAATTGACACATCCATTTTCAGCTAAAGCCTGAGGTAATATCAGCTTTGGATCATAAGATTTTTATCTTTTTTTTTGTAACCAATGACTATTGTGGGGGATCTCGATCAATCTCAATGGTAAAATAAGTTAAAGAAACAGGTAAATTATTATTTCTCCCAATAAATTTGAAATTTTTTGAAGTACTTCAATTTTCATCCGAAATTATTAATTGTGTATTAATTTTTGTCTCCAAGGGACGTGACATCTCATCTGAGATCATGTGTTCAAATTCAGAGAGTCTATTTTTTTATAAAAACCTTGGACAATTGTAGGTTTTATTTATCCGCTTAAATCCGGAAGAATGATCGTTAGCTGTGTATCAATTTCTTCTTATGTAAATCAATTTTCACTCAAAATTTTAGGAAAATTATCATTCTTTTATTCTTGATTTGTGAAAATTAATATAATTTAAAAATTTGGAGTAAATTAATACAATTTAGAAATTTCGAGAATATATTGATATACTTCAAAAGTTTTCTTAAACTTTTAGGGGGGAAAATGATAATTTCTGAAAGGCAAATTACTATTATAATGGTTGCATTTCTTATTATGTGAAACAGTTTCACTTTTGTGAAAAGACGGGACATGTTTTAACCCAACATCGGTTTTTACAGATTGCAATCTAGTATTATGTCATGTTTGTGTTATATTACTATCTTTTATTTCAACAATTCTGGTGTTGGGACTGTTGAGGGATTTATTTGTCTCCTCTGTAATTTCGGTGTTGGGATTGCAGTGAGGTTTTATCGTTTTGATTTCCTATTAAAAATTTCAAGTGTAAAATTATAAATTAATATATTTTATAAATTTTGAGTAAATTGATACATTTTTAAAAAAATTCAATCAAATTTTAGTGGGAAAAATGATAATTTCTCAAAAGAAAATTACCATTATAATGGATGTGTTTCTTCTTGTGTGAAACGGTTTCGCTTTTGTGAAAAGAAAATTAAAATTAATTGGATTCATGTTAAAAATATCAATTTGTTGTAAATTGTGGTGATCTCAACTACTTAATCTTTATCTTGTAATTTATTATTATATTTATTGTTTTGTAACTTATCTCTACCATAACACCTCTCTATAAATATAGAGGGATCTCCTTTGTATTTTTGTATCAAAAAACCATTCATTCTAAAATCAATAAGAAGAAAAGCTTGCAGCTTTACAAGGTATTATTTTCTTCATTTTATCTCTTATTTTATAACACGTTATCAGCACGATTTGCTTCTATTTAATTTTTCTTTTAACAAAAATAAGCAAAAGTGAAATTCATCGGCCTGAAGCCAAATGATACGCCTAAGCCAATTCAATATGGCAGTTTTAAGCTTCATTCAATAGCCCCAACTCTCAGATTCAAATTCAAATATGGCATGAAGCCCTTTGTTTTGATATTTTGATGGTTTTGAATCATAAAAGTCAATTGATTATTATATCAGGCCTGAAGCTTGAATTCATGATTGACCTGCAGCATGATCAAGCCTGAAGCATGATCAATCCATGCAGCCATGAGGATATTTTTTTTTTCTTTTTTCGAATGAGTCTGCAGGAACGATTGTGTGTCCTGTTGATATTTTGATGTTTGATTTTTTTTTTGCCAGTAGCATTTGTTCATTATTTGTAATTTAAAACGAAAGCTGAATGATTTGAAAATAATCAATCAAGGCCTGAAGCCTTTGCATGATCAGTCATCGCATACAACTCTAATACTGTAAACAATTGACATGAGGTCTTATGGCTGAATGAATTTTTTTTTTCCAGCATGGAAATGGTAGATCTAAATTTTTTTTTTCTCTTTTATTGCAACTTGAAGTTTACAGTGTAAATAAATCAGAACCTGAAGTTCTGAATTTTCAATCATAATATTAGAACATGTAGTTCTGATTCAGAATCTGAAGTTCTGAATCTCAATATTATAATTAGAACCCGTAGTTCTAATTCACAGCCTGAAATTATGAATCTCGGTACTTAAAATAAGAAAAAAAAAGCATAAATCTCAAATCAAGTATGGTGATGATGATCAAACCAAGGCCTGAAGCCTTTGTTTGCTACAGGCGGGTGATTGTAAAATGTATGATCAAACAAGCCATGATGATGACATGGACCGTCATGATGATGATATAATATCTCCAAAATTTGGATGTTGATAAGCCTTTGTTTGTTGCTTATAAAACCTTTATCAAATTGACAAATAACAAGGCCTGAAGCCTTTGCTTGCTGCTTGTGAATTTGATGGATTTGGCGTGAATTTAATGACGTTTATTGGAGTGGGCATGCCTTTAAACGTGGCCATTGTACTTCGGCTCCAAATTTTTTCTTTAATTTGGTTTCGTATGATGATCAGCTCATCAATTGATTTGGTTATAAGATTGTTAATTGATATTGTTGTATGATTATATCAATATTAATTATTTAAAATTCATATTATAACTTGAAGTTTTGTAATATGATCAAAACCTGAAGTTTTGAATTGTAATCTTAAAATTAGAATCCGTAGTTCTAATTCAGAACCTGAAGTTCTAATCTCAATTTTAAATTAGAAACCGTAGTTTTAATTCACAACCTGAAGTTATGAATCTCAATATTAAAATTAGAACATGTAGTTCTAATTCAGAACATGAAGTTCTAAATTTTAATCTTAAAATTATAACTCGTAGTTATAATTCACTATGTTATTTTTATTTATTATTAGTTTAAGAAATTAATTATTTTATGAGTATGCTATGTGGTTGTCATTAATTTGGATCCTCCACATCAGAAAATAGAAATTGTAGTTCTAATTCATTTTACAATTTATGTTAATTTCTTTCATAATTGTGATCAACTATTAGAGGTAAATTAGAGTCCGAAGTTCTATATTCATTAATTAATTATTAGATTAGAACCTGTAGTTCTAGATATATAAAATAATTATAAAACTTGAAGTTCTATAATCACACTACAATTAAAGAACTTGAAGTTCTAATCTCAATCAATCAGACTTTTGATTAAAACTTTCAGTTTTAAATCTTTCATGGAACCTGAAGTTCTGAATCTATAATATCATATTTATTAACTTGAAGTTCTAAATATTAATGTTATCAATCAGAAATTGCAATTCTGAAATATAATTCTCTTTTAGAACCTGATGTTCTAATTGATAATGTAAAAATGGAACTTGAAGTTCTAGGTCAACGAATTATTTTTCAAGAGAGCTTGAAGTTCCAAATATGTATGTATAATTTTTGATTTATACATATTTATGTGATATTTTTACCGCACGTTTCGCGGATTGTAACTTTGATGAGACAAGTTTTCCACTATTATGGGAAAAGAAAGAGCCTCCAGAAGCAAGGTATGAACTTTCTTGGAAAGTTCATAACATGTCTCATTTAGATCCTTGCACCAGCTAATGTGAAAATGAAGTGCAAAAGATTATCCATTTGGCAGCAAATTGTAAATCAATTACGTGATGTATTTATACATGCATCAAAAGTAACCAAGTCACATATACCAGCTGCTAATACACCAACCCGGGTGGTTGTTCATGTTGAACAATCAGGTGTAAATGCAGCTAACGAATCATCTATTGCACGTCAGAAACGTGGTAGACCACTTGGTTCTAAAGATACTATTCCGGAAGAGGAAAATAAGAGATCATGATCTTGTTACAAATAATGCTCGAGCTATGAATACACCCACATTCTTATAATCACTAGTTCCAGAAGAACTGATAGTCCCTGAAGAGATACTAGTCCCTGAAGAGGCTCAAAATTCATAAAATGAGGAAAAGTCTACAAACTATACTTATATAAGAGAACTGTGGGATCAAAATGAAATAATCATCGACGATATGTTTTCATATACAATAGCTACTGAAATTGCAAATGATTTTGATATATCAAACTGTCGATGAATGTAGACAAAGACACAATTGGCCGAAATGGAAAGAAGCAATTCAAGCAGAATTGACTTCTTTAGCCAAACGTGAAGTATTTGGACCTGTAGTCCAAACACCTGAAGATGTTAAACCCGTTGGTTACAAATGGGTGTTTGTACGAAAACGTAATGAACATAATGAAATCGTTAGATATAAAGCGCGACTAGTTGTACAAGGTTTCTCGCAGAGACCAGGTATTGATTATGAGGATACATATTCTCCAGTGATGGATACCATTACATTTCGATTTTTAATCAGTTTGGCAGTCTCTGAAAGATTGGACATGCGTCTTATGGACGTAGTGACATCATATTTGTATGGGTCACTTGACACTGATATTTACATGAAAGTCCATGAAGGATTGAAAATGCCTGAAGCATATAAATCAATTGATCGTAAACTATGTTCAATCAAGTTACAACGATCTTTATACGGATTGAAACAATCTGGACGCATGTGGTATAATCGTTTGAGTGAATATTTGATGAAAGAATGATATATAAAGGATCTTATCTGCCCATACGTATTTATTAGAAAGTCCGAAATTGGATTTGCCATTATAGCAGTATATGTCGATGATATGAACTTAATTGGAACTCCTGAAGAGCTTCTAAAAACTGCTGAATACTTGAAAAGAGAATTTGAGATGAAAGACTTGGGAAAAACAAAATATTGTCTCGGCTTGCAGATCGAGCATAAAAACTACGGAGTATTTATCCATCAGTCTGCATATATTGAAAAAATTCTCAAACGTTTCAACATGGATAATGCTCATTCATTAAGTACTCCTATGATAGTCCGATCTCTCGATCCTAAAAAGGACCAATTTCGTCCTAAAGAAGATAATGAAGAGATACTTGGTCCAGAAGTACCATATCTTAGTGCAATGGTGCCTTGCTGTATTTAGCTCAATGCACCAGACCAGATATTGCATTTTCTGTTAATTTATTGGCAAGATTTAGTTCTGCGCCAACTCGAAGACATTGGAATGGTGTCAAACATATCTTTCGTTATCTTCACGGCACTAAAGACTTGGGATTGTTTTATTCAAATGAGCAAACACAAAATCCAGGCATTGTTGGTTACGCTGATGCAGGATATCTCTCTGACCCTCATAAGGCACGTTCACAAACGGGGTATGTTTTTACCTATAATAATACAGCAATTTCATGGCGATCTACAAAACAATCTTTGTTGCTACCTCATCCAATCCTTCGGAGATACTTGTATTACATGAAGCAAACAGGGAGTGTATATGGTTAAGGTCACTTATACATCACATTCAGAGCACATGCAACTTAAATTCTGCCACAGATATTCCAACAGTTATATATGAAGATAATGCTGCATGTATTGCCCAAATCAGAGGAGGGTACATCAGGGATACAGAACCAAGCACATCTCACCTAAATTCTTTTATACTCATGAGCTCCAGCAGAGCAAGCAAATTGATGTCAAGCAAATAAGGTCAACCGATAATTTTGCAGACTTATTTACTAAAGCTTTACCGACGTCAACATTTGAGAAGCTTATATATAACATTGGCATGCGCCGACTGAGCAAATTATCTTGATGATATCTCTCATCAGGGGGAGCATATTCATTGACATGACATAAGTACATTGTACTCTTTTTCCTTCGACCAGGTTTTGTCCCACTGGGTTTTTACTAGCAAGGTTTTAATGAGGCAATGTTATTCCGCTCAGAAGTCAAACAAATTATTTATGACTAAAGTAGTCTGGCTCAAGGGGGAGGGAGTGTTGTAAATTGTGGTGATCCCAACTACTTAATCTTTATCTTGTAATTTATTATTATATTTATTGTTTTGTAACTTATCTCTACCATACACCTCTCTATAAATATAGAGGGATCTCCTTTGTATTTTTGTATCAAAAAACCATTCATTCTAAAATCAATAAGAAGAAAAGCTTGCAGCTTTACAAGGTATTATTTTCTTCATTTTATCTCTTATTTTATAAACACAATTAACTTAATAAAATATCCTAAATTATATTTAATTTTTTATTTTTTAAATTAACCAGTTCTGGAATTATGTGAACCCGAGTCCGGACCCGGATCCGTATGGGTCTTTGAAATCAAGACTTGGATCCATAAAAAATATACTAGAAAACCGGGGCCTTCCGGGTCTTTCGGATCCGGGTGGAATTGCCATATCTAGGGTTCATTTGTCTCATCCATAGTTTCGATGTTGGGATTGGATACATATTTCTCCTAAATATATGTCAGAGTTGATTTTTGAACTTTATTTTGGTAGATATCTGGAGTTGAGTTACAAATGTATGTATTTAAACTCTCAATAAATATTATATTGTAATATCTATAGATTTTAATGTATTAAAAAAAACAACAAGTCCATAACTTTGTAATTATATCTATTATGGGAAGAATTCTTTGATACCATCATTGTATGGGTGGCGTGATATTATTAACTAATAATTATATAATATATAAAATTTGTGTTAAATAAAATTATCATTTATTTAGTTATTTTTTACTACTTAATACACGTGATAATATATGATTAGGTCATTTACATGAGTGATATGATACAACTGTTATATAGTATAATTTTTATGCAGACCATAGCAAACATGCCAAAGAAATATAAAGAATCTAGACAACCCATGCATTTAAAATAATATTAAATTACAAATTATTTATGAAAATTATTATAGGAAGTGACGTTTAATAAGTTTATAACAAAATTAGAAGAATAAAATTACTGCGGATACTATAATTTGGTCCGGTAGTTAAATATATAGATCGAAGAAACTTTTTTTTGAAAACCACCGAAGAGGTGGGGTTAGGCTAGACCCCTACTTGTTTAATAGATCATCAAAAATAAGTATAATACTAGTGGAAGATAATAACCAAATCACCGGAGCAAAAAATAAGACAACAAAACTCGAATATCATCTCCTAATGTGTGTGTGAGAAGTGATATTATGAAAAAAAAAAATTACCTTCAGTTCGTTATGCTTGGTTTGGTCACGATTCGACTTTTGATTTTAGGCTTAATATTGAAGTCTTTTTTTTCCTTTTTTGGACCTTCACACATGGATTTTTTATTAATTCTTTCATTTTCTTCTATTTCTTTCTTGTTTTTTTATGTTCCTTTTTTGGTCTTCCAAGAAAAATATTTTATCTTTACGTTCATTGGTTTATATAGATACTTTTTAGGTATAAATGTTAGTGATGAAGTGGTTTATTAACCTGCATGATTTACACTTATTATGGTGTATCCTGAAATATTATGTGGTAATACACATGTTGGTTTATATGTTTAATTAATTTCTCATGCTGAGGTAAGCATATTACTATTACGACTTGTTAATCTCGGTCATAAAATATTCATCATAGAGATATCGAGCAGAGATATACATGCATCATGACTAAGGTTGAAATTTGGGTGACATCATATCATTTGGCGTATTATACGTTATTTTTAATAATGATCTTTTGGATCAATCCGGTTCCGGAGTATTCTAGAGTATTTGGGAGTGTTTTAGCTCATGTGTCAGATATTTCCGGTATGCTTTATGAGTTTCCAGTGTAATACTACTCCAGAGATCAATTTTTTAGTCTTAAGATTTGTTTCCGGTCATCATGGGCTTCGAAGTGATGCTATCCCGGAATAACATTCTTCCGAGATCTTCATATATTTTTGAAATAGGTTGTTCTTGTTGAAAACAGAGTGCATGCAGTTGCATGCAAGTGGCGCGAAAGCAAAGGAGCAAGCTTGCTTGACTACATGGCCATGGTAGCTGGAACGTGTGAGTGAGTTGGCAAACCGCGTGACACTGTTCACGCGGTTTGATCACTATAAAATGAGCCTCTGGATCAGTTGAAAATCATCCCAAAGTGTATAAGCTTCAAGTAGAAAGCTTGAGAGTGTGTGAGGTTTTTGTGAGTTTCTTGTTGTAAACTTGTAGTGTTATTCTTGTAGTAATAATATTGATTTCGGTTTTTCCTCAAATACACCCTAAAGTGATCGGTGAATCACAACAAGTGGTATCAGAGCTTTGGTTCTTCATTGGGATCGAAAAACCGAAGAACGGAGCTCGGTTCGGAAAATTCGAGTTCCGGAAAAGTTGTCAAAAATCAACTTTGATCACACCATCAGCTAGTTCACGTCGAGACGAGCACGGTGGTATTTTCCGGCGACCGAACCGACGTCCACAGACGCCGCACGCGCCGCACGCGCTTCACAGAGCACTGCCCACGCGCCATCACGCGCAACACGCGCCTCACGCGCTCCAGAGGTTAAGACGACACACGTGGCCGACACGTCAGCGCCCCAGTCAGCGCCACGTCACGCACAGTCAGCGCCCATTCATCCGCCACGTTAGCGCCCAGTCAGCAGACACGTCATCCGCCACGTCATCCGCCACGTCAGCGCCACGTGTCTGCCACGTCAGCCATCCGGTCCCACATTGCCACGTCAGCACTGCCACGTCAGCGTCACGTCAGCATCCTGGTAAATTTCATTTAGCCCCCTGAAGTTTTGAAATTTACAGTTTTGCCCCAGAACTTTTATGAATTTACAAATCAGCCCCTGTGTCGGATTTAGACCAACGAAGTGTCTATTCCACCATTTTCGACCGTTCCGGACGCAACGGTGACCTCAGATTTGTGAAATTCAGTCCCGATTTTAGGGTATTCCCATTTTAAAATTTAAAACTTAAAATGGAGTTGGAGGATTCTCATTCTGGTGCAATGATTAAACTGGCTGCCACTAATTACTCCCTCTGGAGACCTAGGATGATAGATTTTTTGCATTGTAAAGATCTGTTTGATGTCATCGAGTTGAAGGGAGTGAAACCAGAGTCTGTTAAGGAGTATGAATGGAATAAACTCAACAACAAAACTTGGGTCAGATTAGGCAGTGGATCGGTCACAGTGTCTTCCACCATGTAGCACAGGATTCAGATGCTTACAAGATGTGGATAAAGCTGGAAGACATGTTCCAGGCCAAGACAGCTCGGATAAAGCCCTGTTAATGAGGCGTTTGGTGAACCTGAAGCTACGGAGTGGAACTTCCGTTGCGGAACACACCAACGAGTTTCAGAGCCTGGTGAACCAGTTGTCTGCAGTAGACATGCAGCTGGGAGATGAAGTACAAGCCCTCTTACTACTCAGTTCCCTTCCTGATAGCTGGGAGACATTGGTGGTTACTCTCAGCAATTCCGCTCCAGGAGGTAAAGTTACCATGCCTATGGTAAAAGATGCCCTGTCGAATGAGGAGTCCAGGAGAAAAGATGTTGGCTCAGAACAGACAGAAGCCTTCGTCACAGAGACTCGAGGAAGACATCAAGGAAGAGACGGAGAGAGAGGCAGAAGCACAACCAGGGGTAGATCCTCAGATGGAAGGAAGCCTACCTATAAGTGCTACCATTGTGGCATTGTAGGCCACCTAAAGAAGAATTGCCGAAAACTGCAACGAGAGCAAAGAGAAGGCAATCACCAGCCGAAGAATGACGAAGGAGAGACACTGGTCGTTGTCCAAGCAGATGTAGCAATATGCTCCATACAGGAAGAGACATGCCTTCACAACGCAACCCAAGATGTTGAGTGGGTGGTAGATACTGCAGCATCCTACCACGTCACTCCTCACAGAGATTTCTTCACAACATACAAAGCGGGAGACTTTGGAGCAGTGAAGATGGGAAATATCAGTTCCTCTGGGATAGTAGGAATTGGTGTGATTCAGTTGCGGACAAATGTCGGGTGTACATTGATCTTGAAGGATGTCCTGCATGTTCCAGAACTTCGGCTGAATGTACTCTCGGGGATAGCTCTTGACAAACAGGGCTATGAAAATCACTTCAGAAATGGCACATGGAGAATGACAAAAGGTGTCATGATTGTCGCCCGAGGACATGCTTGCGGCGCACTATACAAGACTCATGTGAAGATTTGTGCAGACAGCCTCAAAGTAGCTGAAAAAGAGGCTTCTCAAAATCTGTGGAACCGGAGACTCAGACACATGAGTGGGAGAGGGTTGTCTACCCTAACAAGAAGGAGCTTACCAATGATGCTGCACGAGGTCCTTGCAACCACTACTCAATTGGTAAGCAACGCAGAGTCTCATTTGATTTCTCTTCAGAGAGAAGATCAGAGTTGCTCAGTCTGGTGCACTCTGATGTTTGTGGTCCCTTGGAGGTTGATTCATTATGGGTGGTAACAAGTATTTTCTGACTTTCATCGATGATGCTTCACGGAAAATCTGGGGTGTATTTCCTCAAGACGAAGGATCAGGTCCTAGATCAGTTCAAGCTGTTCCACGCCATGGTAGAGCATGAAACAGGGAAGAAGCTGAAGTGCCTTCGCACAGACGATGAAGGCAAGTACAGTTCCAGAGAGTTCGAAGCCTACTGCTGGAGACACAGGATTCGACATGAGAGAACTGTTCCATACACAACACAACATAATGGTGTCGCTGCAAGCATGAACCGCACCATTATAGAGAAAGTCAGAGGAATGATCAGTATGGCTAAGCTGCCAAAGCCATTCTGGGGAGAAGCTGTTCGTGCTGCCTGTTACCTGATCAACAGATCACCAACTGAACCGTTGAACTTGGAGATTCCGGAGAAAGTGTGGTCTGGTAAGAATCCCTCCTACACTCACCCTAGAGTATTCGGTTGTTTAGCCGTTGTACATGTATCCAATGAGCTCAGGGAGAAGCTCGATGCAAGGACAACTCCATGTATATTCCTAGGCCATGGAGATGAAGAATTTGGATACAGACTATGGGATCCGAAGGTAAAGATGGTCATCAGAAGCCAGGAAGTAGAGTTTCTTGAAGACCGAACAATTGAAGACATTGAAATGCCCAGAATGTCTTCCAAATCCAGTGCCAACAGAAATCCAGACCTCAGCACCAGCACAATTGGCCACAGATATGGTGCACGAGGAAATTCCAGAAGCAGAACCAGAGGAGGCAAATGAAGATGTTGAGCAGGGGGAGACACAGCCTGTTCCATCGGAGATTACAGAAGAAAGTGTTGAGCAGGGGGAGCCGCAACCCACTCCACTAGAAGCTGCAAGATCATTCACAGAGATGGATGATGACAGACCTCCAGAAACCAGTGACCTCAGACAAGAAGATCTGAGCGAGGCAGGATTCCATCAACCAGATATCCGGGATCCGAATATATTCTGCTTACTGATGTGGGGGAGCCAGAGAGTTCCCAAAGGCAAGAAGGCACTGAGGAACAAATGGGTGAGAGAAACATGGCAGAAAACTGTGCAGAGACACAGTGGATTGTACTATGCAGAGACATAGCAGAAGATACTGTACAGAGATGCAGTGAAGTGTGCTGTGCAGAGACACAGCCGACATGTCAACAAAGGAACGGATCGGGACAAGCTAGAGTTGTGCAGAGACATAACCGGGATAGCTGTCAGATGATGATCAGATACAGAGAACTACGATTGACTTGATCCTAACTCGGGGTACGTAGGCAGTCATACAGATGCAGCCAGGGGAGGATCCTTTGGAGGATCCGATTTGGATGATTAATGGTCGGCTCAGATTTTGGGGAAATCTTCACCGAGGGGGAGATTTGTTGAAAACAGAGTGCATGCAGTTGGCATGCAGTGGCGCCGAAAGCAAAGGAGCAAGCTTGACTTACATGGCCATGGTAGCTGGAAACGTGTGAGTGAGTTGGCAAACCGCGTGACACTGTTCACGCGGTTTGATCACTATAAAATGGAGCCTCTGGATCAGTTGAACATCATCCCAAAGTGTATAAGCTTCAAGTAGAAAGCTTGAGAGTGTGTGAGGTTTTTTTGTGAGTTTCTTGTTGTAAACTTGTAGTGTTTATTCTTGTAGTAATAATATTGATTTCGGTTTTTCCTCAAATACACCCTAAAGTGATCGGTGAATCACAACAGTTCTCGTATCATATTTTTAGTATAAAGGTACTCCAATACGTGTCACACAATACATATCACATTCTTAGTGGGGTTATAACCGTCTACAGTCGTTCCACTAAGAAATTGTGTGAGAGAATTATTTCATTCCGTATTGACACGTGTCCCTTATGACTGCGCCAATTTTAAGGACCTAGAGAATAGAGATGCCTTGTGGGAGATCCTGATGACCGAGGAAATGTTGGTGAAGCTGATGAGAGTAGGCCTAGTTAGCCATGAAATTTACTGCGTGATTCGTTTCTTGGAACACATGAGAGAAGAACTAGTGTCTTGTATTCTTGAATAATCAGAGGAAACCAAATTTAATTGAAGGAAATAAAATTTTGGGATTAGAATAAAATTTGCACTTTCATCCCAATCTTCAGATACGGATGAACTACGTAAATCGTGTAATTATTTTAAAATCATCCCTATAATTTCATATTTTTGTGTAAACAATCATTGTATCACATCATTTTATAGAAATAGTTTCTCGCTCTAGCATTATTTAAAATGTAATTTTAACGAACAATATATTTACTTTGTGATTAACTTTAATTATCATTCTATCGCCCTTCAATCCGTCTATCATTTTCCTTTACCCTTTAATCCGTCTATCGTTTACTTTTAAAATTTGAGTAAACATGTGCTATTTTAAACACACACAAAAAAATAAAAAAAATTGCTCAAATCTTTTTCTAAATTCAATCTATCCATTATCATCATTATTTTCCAGTGTATAAAAAAAAACATATAAATTTACTCAACTGACTACATTTTTTTTCTATTAATGTTAATTGATCGAATTAGAACAATAATTTTGATCATCTAACTTGCATGTGTTTCATAGATGGTTCACGAGGTAGTTACCTTTCTCATGATATGAGATTGTATTAATATACCCATCATATAAAACGTGCAAAGTTGATGTTAGAAAACAGAACAAACAATATTGATGAAGGCTTTGACGTGTATTCACTGTCCTTAAAGGAATTATGCATTCACTATGTTGCTACCGGATTAATGGCAGTCCATTCAGGATATACAAAGCCAGACAGAAATTTATAGATAGCAATTCTAGAAATTCTCCAAGAACATGTAACCAAGAATCGTTTTTTTTTGTTTTGTTTTAAGAGTAAGTAAAAATTTGGAAGTTGTTATTTGGAAATCAGAAGTGGAAATGCATATATAGAACTATAAAGTTATAACACTTCAAAATGACATAACACTTCAAAAAAGACACAACCGTTGGAGTTTTTAAGATAAAATAAAAAATTAATTAAACTAAATAATTAATTTCGAATTTTAAGTGCCCATGTGCCCCAAGTGCCAATTTTTGACTTTAAATAATATATATATAACAAACATTTATATTTCCCTCATACATTTTTCCCTCCAAACTTTCCAACAACAATTTGAATTATTTGGTGTAACAAGCCTTTATAAACTTGATATACTCTCAATGCTCTTCTTATGTGGGATAGGAAGTCACCCACTTATCACTAACTATACCAACAGTTGACACTAAAATTAATTTTCTATAATTTTTTACGTTTATGATATTGTTTTGAGTGCTCTTAATAATATAAAAAACTAAATTACTTTTAATTTTTAATCATTTTAATATTTTATTTAATTAAGTTTGTTTTGGTTTTTACTACAAGTAGTAAAATATTATATTTCAATAATTGTTGTAACCATTTGTTATTTCTTCTTACTTTTTATAGTAAAATGTAATATTTTATAATAAAATAAATTTTTATAAAAATATAATAGTAAAATATTACATTTCAATATTTATATTGTAATAATTTATTATTTCTTAAATTATAAAGGTAATTAAATGATAACAATCCTTTAATTTAAGACAGTTTCTTAAATTATTAATCTCATAATTTATCACCAAAAAGTAAACAAAAATAAAGAATCAAAACTAGGGGTGAACATAATTTCGGGTCAAATCGCGAACAGCATCAAACCGCACCGCACCGAACCGAACCGCGCGGTTTGAAAAAATATTAAAAATGATTTTGAACCGCACCGAATCAAACCGCAAATTTCGGGTTGGTGTGCGGTTTTGACCCATGTCAAACCGCGAACCGCCCAAACCGCATATTTTGACTCGAACCGCGACCCGAACCGCCTAAACCGCCGACCCGCGTACAAATTAATTATTATTTTATATTTTTCTTCTTCTTTAACTATGAAAATTAAGATATTTAATGATCATATAACAATATGTAATGAATAAATGAAAATTATGTAATTTTTTCTTCAATTATAATGTGAAAACACACAAAATTTTCTTAAAAAATTTATAATCCAAACCGCCGACCCGAACCGCCCAAACCGCTAAACCGCCAACCCGAACCGCCGCGGTTTTCCTTATCAAATTTGCGGTTTCGTTTTCTAATTTCCCAAACCGCCAACCCGCGCGGTTTGAAGTAAAAAACGAAAAAACCGCCCCGAACCGCACCGCGAACACCCCTAATCAAAACAGCGCGAAGCGTAATATATAGTTTTATATTATTAGGTTCCGTCCTAATTAAGTCCGAGTCATAAGTTATTATAACTTATAAGTTTATAATCGAGTCGAAATGATCACATATTTATGTGTTTGTGGTGTCTTATTAATGTAGTTTTTCCTTATTATTTTTTAAAAAAAGCGCTAAGCGGGATGACGTGTTAGAAATGCAGATTTTCCTTTTGTTTTAACGGCCGTCGCTTTCATTAGACGTTATTACGGCGTATCTTAATCTTTTTCCAATCTCTAACCGACCTTTCGCCGGCGTTGGACGGCGTTTCTCTCTCTCTCTCTCGCGTCAGTTATGTGGACGCAACATCATTTATAAAATTTATTTTAATCGGTAATTATAGGCACAAAATAGAAGAATAAAATTCCATTAAATTTGGCAAATATGAGGCACGTGGTGTCGACGTGCTTATCTGCGGATATGAACAGCACATTTACACAACTCTGCTCCGTACATCATTGATCATAATCGCAAGTTCCTGTACTAGCGTTGACAGCCGTTAATCACGCTGCAGAATAGGCGGAGATTTTGTCGTGTGAATTCCTACCACTGTTAGCGCGTGAGGTTATTATTTTTCACTTGGGACGGCGTGCAGGTCATTAACTTTTTCTGTTTAGAAAAAAAAAGGAAAATTGAACAATAAAAAGGAAAATCAAATCTTTATTTCATTCGGGTAAAAGCGGTTGCTTCTAATTTCCCCGCCGAAAGAGGAGTATTTAAAATGTCAATTTCATATCTTTGACTCGAGCAATAAAACGTGACGTGTCCCTAACTTTTTTTTTTTTTTTTTTTGGGTATATACTTTAGAAATTTGTAATTGAATTGGCTTAAACAAATTGTTAACTATTATCAATTATGTTTTAATTTTGCAATAATGTATTCATAAGTTTAAAAATTTGCTGTCTAAATTTAAAATAAAGAAATTATCTCATTACCATAATAAATTAGACGAAAGTTTGAAAATATTACAACATTTTTTATTTTTTCATTTTTTCATTCAGAATTTCGAAAGTGTATCAATTTCGACTATTTAACGGTTAAAATTTGATATTTTTTGCTCATTTTTGGGTGGAATATGATACATTTTTATAATTTTGAGTGGAAAATGCATAATTTACAATATTTAGTGGAAAATGATAAAATCAAAAATATTGTAATATTTTTAGACTTTTACCTAATTTAGGATGAATCAAAGATAATTTCCCTTTAAAATATTACCAATCCAACAAACTTTTCAACATACCGTGAAAATAATTATATATAGGATCGAACGATCGGTCTTAGCCCGCTTATGACCCTCATTTTTTTTTAATCACCATTTTTTTTATTATAGTCCCAAATAATATATAGTTAAGGGATCAAATTTTTGTATTATAATATTTTACTTTTGACCACGATCTCAAAATATAAAAAATAATATCGGGCCCTGAAGATATCATAATCTCACTAATTATAGGTGCTCATTAATAACCTGCCACCAGGGACATGTGTCGACATGCAGAAGAATATTCCTCAACACACCTCATTAGTGGAACTATTATAAACAGATAAAAGTCAACTAGGAGGGAAACCATGTCATTATACTATTGTAATAGTAGACATGAGGAGTTAAGAATTACCTCCGAAGACCAAAGATCCCGAGAGAAAACCTAAACTCAACTACGAAGTAATACAAGCCCGAAATCTGGAAACCTATGGAGAAACTAATGATTGACCGATCAGAGCCCGACCTCAGAAATGACGTTACTCCGAAGTAACATCATTACGCGGTCATCTCATTTCTGAGTGGAGGAACACCAAGATAAATCTAGTCCGGTCAGAGACCTATTCTGTAGAAGGTTCATTTCAGAAATCATCGGAGTTCACTGAAAGTACTCTGACCTGAATATAAATACCTTGGACAACATGATGTCACATACATCTATCTTATATTATTGGACTTGAATGGTAATCCACTTATCTTAGCATGCAAGTAGGGTTTAATATGTATAATAATATGTGTAATTACACCAATATTCCACTTAATGTCATATTAGAGCATGTATCATGGCAAGTGTACATCATGCATATGCAAAGCACTCTAGTTATGGACAAGTGTCAGTAAAAAATACGAGACCTATATAAATGAGACTCTATATAAGCCAAAGAGCCGGTACGTACGAGAGGTTGAAAGAATTAAGTAATAACTGATACAATTAGAACAAAAAGAATACATAATTTAATACTCTGATTAGCAATTAAACTGCACACGTAAGTTGGAAGGGATGATCCTAATAAAAAATACACATATGTGCAGGTCCAGATTGTTATGGTCGGTGCTCGGAGCGCCAATCCGGATCGTATTTACATCTGATTCATGAATACAAGCAATACATTTTTCCATAATATTACTTATTTATGGTTGCACTTATTATCTTTTATTATATATATTCGATCTAAATCAATGGATTGAAACTAAATCATGTTTATTGATATGTATATTATAAAAGACCCGATAATATATAATGTAGTGCACAATTACAACGTAGCTTGTAATTGACATTGGGAAGTATCATTACTAGATATATATTATCAAATAAAGTTCATGGTCAAGATTTACTAACACATGTTTGTTAGTAAAATCCGCTGAGACTAGTACATGTCGTATATCGGACTTGATCCGATGGTTTATCTTAATGAACCATGAGTCTCAGGAGACTTGTATAGACATGTAGGTGTTTATATCGGATAAATACTGAACGACTCATCGAAGATTTCTTAATAGATGATACACCAACGTCAATAGGAATCTTCTCCGGTTGAGTAACATAATGGTCCTTCGACTTGAGATACCACTGTGGATATATGAGACATCCTTCACACTTTGATGACAGTCACGTCACCGATCTATTTAGATCAGATCTCCGCATGTTCGTTGGGTGTGGACTGATCCTCAGAATATCATGTGTGTGTCAAGATAGGATCCGTTAGTTCTGTGTACAAAGCATATGTAGTCAATATATGATTAACAATATGTTAAATCCATGGCTGCGGTATACTTCAGAAGTAAGTTCCGAGTGTTATTTAGAAGACTGCTAATAGATACGTCGACGAGATTATATCTATAGAGATTTGACATTTATATCTATATCTTTGGGATAATCTGGATACCTGTGACAGAGAGATTATACGTATGCAATGACCTTGACCTATATGATTCAGCGAGTTTATCAATGATCATCATAATTTACGGGTGGGTGAATTATGGACACGAAATTGGATTCTGCGACGGATATGCATGAATCTAGAGAGTCTCACTAATGAAATATACTCGTAGAGCACTAGGGAAACTTTTATGAATAATGTGTATTTATATTTAATACTTCATTTTATTAAATACATATTAATTAAATGTCAAATTGTGACATTTGACATATATCATTAATATATATGTATTTGAGTATTTAAAGTAAATATAATACATATATTTAAAATATTTGTATTTAAATATTTATTTAATTATTTAATTGTTAAATAATTAAATTAATTAAAATATAAATATCTTTATCATGATTAATGATTAGGAAATGACATGTTTTGGTTGGCTACACTTGTTGATTTACTTTTTTGGTAATAGTTACCAAATGAAACAAGTAACCTACTAAATAAAATAGAAATTAAATTGAAATTAAATATTGTATTTACTTTCTCTCATTCACGTCAATTTAGAGGAAAATATATAAGGTTTTTTGTTTTATTTTCTTTCATTCAACACAAGTTACCTAAATTATTACAAGTACAGTTTTAGAGAAAAGCTTGAAGAACAAAGGAAAAAGCTTAAAGAAAATTTGATTTTGTAAGTATTTTCCAACTTTCTTCAACTAGAAAAATATTTCCATGTTTCTAAGCTTCAACATGTGTTGCTTAGAATTTTATCTGCTCGTTAAGTATGTAATTAAATTGGTTTGAGACTTGTTGGAAAGATGTTTGCATGTTTATTAACAAAGTATGCATATAATTGATTATTAATCATTCTTTTGATTAATTAATAATCAAGTTGTCATTCTAGAGTTTTAAGGCCACTCATTTATGACGTATAATTTTTCTTGTGTTATTTCAAGTGGTGAGACTTGTTTGGTGTATTAAAGAATTGATTAAAGTATTGAATTTATTCAATTTAGTGTAAATTGATCAATTGGAGTAATTTGAGAAATTAAGGTTCTTAACATATTCCAATTTTAGGGATTTTCATATATGTAATGTATTATGCTGTATATATGATGTATATCAAATTTGGGATTGATTGGATTTGATCTTGACTTGTTTTGAACAAGATTGAACTAAATTGCAAAATTTGAAATCCTTATGGGGTGTCTCAGTAATTTTGTCTTTTAGTGGGGATTTTATTACAATTTATATTTTGATGTGTTGGACATGTTGAAAATCATTTTAGAATTTATTTGGAATCATCTAAAATTATATCTGACAATTTGAGGACTAAAATGAACAAAATGCAAAGTTTATGGGTCAAACGATAATTTTCAAGAAATATGATTTCTTGGGTAAAATTTTATTTTTTAAGTATTGAGTAATTAAAATTAATAAGTTTATTTTAATTGCTAGGAAAATAATTACCAGAAATTATTTCGGAGTGAAAATACGCGAAAACGGCTAAAAACGGCATTACCAGGTAACGGCTTTCCAAACAGTGAGTTATTCACTGTTCGGGCAGCCCACGAATTGTCCAAATGTTCTTGGGGCTGACCTGGGTAGCCTCCATGTGCATTGGTAGGTCGGTTCGTCGGAAACGAGCTTTATGCTATTTTACGGAAAAATATTTTCGTAAAAGTTTTGCGGTGTTTCTATATTATTTATGTCGTTATTTGATATCGAATAAATATATTTAGGTGAAATATGAATGAATTATTAATATTGGATATTGAATAATTTATTCGTAAGTGTAAAAAAATTTAAACTATGATTTCGCCCGAACCGCGCTTCTTCCGCTGCGCCGCCCTGATAAAACCCTAACAAAATGGTATCAGAGAGAGTCTGATTCTGAACCTATGATATGATTAGCCCTTTAAATTTGATATTTAATCTAATCTTTACTTTTTACATGCATGTATTTATTTAATTTGATTAAATAAAGTGAATTACATCTTTTAGGAAAATCCCCGTTAAATAAGGTTTTATAAAGTGATTAGTATTAAGAATACTTGTTTCTTCGTCCGCTTTGTCAATACAAATGTGAATGTTTTCATGATGCTATAGTTGTATCGTGCTAAAGCTATGCAGTTATGGTTGAATGTAGTTCATTTGCGCCGGTAGAACTTATATGATAAGAGACAAATTCAAGTGAAAGTGGAAATCCTGAACGTGCCAAAGCTGTCAGGATTACATCGGTAGCTTGAGTTTGTCATTGACAAGTGAAGCCTTGATACGCCTCATGTGAACATGCCAAAGCTCTCACAATGAGAAACTATCAAGACAAAATCAGAAGTCATAGCGAGTGTGATTGACAATGAGTTATCTGCCTATGAATAGACGTAGGCGAGAACGTGCCAAAGTTGTGAGTCGAAATATATTCATGGGGTCCGCTTCCTATTATGAAATTCGATTTAATTATTGAATTCTTATTTTCCGTTGGGAATTACGGTATTACGTAAAGTAGTGGGAGACACTGCTAGGTTAAAAATCCATAACTAATGCACTGTGTAATATTATGAAAATTATCGCTTATGTTTTTTCCTTATTCTATTATTTAGATAGAATTAAACTTTTTATCCACTGCGTGCAAATTTATATATGTTTTCTGACTTCAATTATGGTTACAGATTTCTAGAATATGTTCTAGATTAGAGTAGACTATGATATAATCATTCTAGACATAATAATTTCTTATACAGTAAAGATTGACATGAATTGGTTCATGTCTCGAGATTTTTCACTGGCATTAAGAAAACCCCATTAGATATTTGTTTATCTAATAATGATGTTTCTTGGCTTTAGTAATATTTAGAGGTCACATGTCAGACACTATTTGCTTTTCAATTATTTACAAATGTCGTAAATAGTTGAAGGTAAATAATAAAGCTAAAGAAAGAAGATGTGTATAGTTGTGTATAGAAAATATCGATTTTCATAATACGACAACTATAGGTATTGGTAGGGTGATCACGGTTTCGGTTCAAACCGCAACCCGATCCGAACCCACCAACCCGAACCGCATCACCCGGTTTGAAAAAAAATTAAAAATAATTTCGGGTCAATCGGAACCGAACCGCAAATTTCGGGTCGGTGTACGGTTTTGACCCAACCGCGACCCGAACCGCCCAAAATCGCAAATTTTAACTCAAACCGCCACCCGAACCGCCTAAACCGCCGACACGCGTTCAAATTAGATATTATTTTATATTTTTCTTCTTCTTTAACCATAAAATTTAAGATATTTAATAATCATATGACAATATGCAATGTTTAAATGAAAATTATGTATTTTTTCTCTTCAATTATTATGTGAAAACACACAATTTCCTTAAACAAAATTATAATCCAAACCGCCGACCCGAACCGCCCAAACCGCTAACCCGAACCACCGCGGTTTTCCTTATCAAATTTGCGATTTCGGTTTCTAATTTCCCAAAACGCCAACTCGCACGGTTTGAAGTGAAAAATGAAAAAACCGACCCGAACCGCACCGCGAACACCCCTAGGTATTTGATATCAGATCTCCCCTCTAGTTATTTAAAATATTATTGAATGATTTTTTCGATATTTGATATCAGAACTTGCGACTATTGGATAGTTACTTGTTCTTTGTAAACAATTGTTACATATTTTAAAATGACTAGTAGTGTCACTGACGAATAGATAAACATTAAGAAATATATTTGGTTAAGTAAATAACTTAGAACATTGTTTTATGAGATTTTACACTTAAGTATTAGATGCTTATTCCATATGGTAAAAGATGGTCCGATACTAGATCACACCACATATCTTTATCCATCTAATGAATATTATATTCGGGAAGGTGATTAAATCTTATTTAACCAATGATTGTCATTGGACCAGAAAATTTATTAAACTGATACATTGGATGTATGTACTTTAATGAGTTGTAAATTGATTAAGGTAATTTTCTTTACCTCGTAACTTAGTCAATAAATCATCGTGACTTAGTTACATGTTTCTGATGAAACGCAGATATAATATTTTGACTGGTTCAAAGATATTCTATCTGAAGTTTTGAAAACTGTATCTTTAAAAATTCATCATGAGTCTTTGAATTTTTCAAAGATGTTTGATATGATCAAACATATGAATTTATGACAATTAGTTCTAAGATTATTGATTGAATACGATTCTTACTCAATATTATTATTCTACGATTCCATCATAATGGAATTGGTTAGTGGGAGAAATCGAATCTTATACGATTTGATTCTCATGATATTGAGTGTTACCGAATTAGTTTCAATACTCTTGGGGATATGCTCCAGTAACACTATTTCATTCTTTTAATTTAGGTTTTATTAGTTTCTACAGTTACATATATGATATGTATAAGTAGAAAATTCGAATCTTGAAATGTTTAAGATTTGAATCTTTCTTTTGTATAATGGTTATATAATTAATAGTACTTGTGCCTTGGAGGTACGAGTACAAATTTATCATTTATTTTATTTGATAGAATATTGTATTCTATTTGATAAAATATCTTTTCTACAATCCCGAGTAATAAAATTATTTTATTACTTAGTGTGTAACATCAGATGTTGACAATTGTAGAAAAGACTTGACTTATTGAAGTCAAATGTGAGAGTGATAAACTATAAATGGAACTACATAACTAATAAGATGAAAAAACCCTTTAATTACTTCCATATAAGTTCAATAGGATGTCAGAATCATTTGCAAAATATTTGATACTTAATGGTTCTGTTGTTTTCTTATCGAAGAAAATTATCTTATAACTTAAAGTGGGAACGATATTTGATATCGATTCAGGAAATTAGCATTAAACCATAGATCTAAGATTATTCATAGCTTACTACGATCAAGTTTGGACCTTGATTGAGCTTTCATTATGAATCGTTCATAAAATATGGAAATGGTTTACGCAGTAAAAGCAAAGTGAGCTTATTAAAGGTTTGACCTTTATAGTATGACAATGAGAAAATTTATACTCAGCAATCTATTATAGATTCTGAGGAAACTTGTCTCTAGTCGCACTAATTGAACAATTAAAGATTTATTGGTTAATGTTAATATTAAACTGTATATTTTAGCCAGAAAAATAAAATGGTGTTTCTGAATGATTTCTTCATATAAGAGATCCATTGTGATTTCTTAGTTTGAAAAGTTCATTTTGGAATGACCATAGAGTTTGTATTATGCTAAGATTATAATTTGGTATATTAGCTTAAAGAGTCTATTGTAGACTCAGATGAGCTTTCCAAAAATTTGTGTTTTCTAATTTTATATCAGTCATATTGTCTGATTTTATCAAAGCTTAGAGAATACATAAGAGATAGAAGGGTTAGTGGGAGCGTACAAATTTCTTTCTAGTGTTTTACATCATAATGATATTATCATTATTAAGGTAATAATAAGATGTTTATGAGATAAAAGGTTTACCTGAGTCTTATTTTCTCCGTGAAAGCAGTGGAAGTGGTCTCTATTATATTCGATATAAAGATTTATAGATGATATAAAACTAAGAGACTTGAGAGATGCTTCCATTAGTCGTATATTAGATATGATCTAATAAAGGACACAATGAGACTATCTGTGTGACAGTTAATATAACTGTTTGACAGTTGGTGTGTCTATTGTATATAATATTCATCTTTCGTAAATGATGATTCATTTGTTAAAAGAGAAATTGACTAGAATGTCTAGTCAATCTTATGCATCATAAAATGATGGCATAATGAATACTATATTAAGTGCGATTAGAGATATCAATTTAATCGTAATTGTTATGACTTATTTTGATACCCTCTAGACCATAAGATGTTTCTTGAAACATGTTTTTTATTGTCTTTGAGCTATTAAGAACGAGTTTCTTATTTATGGAGAATAAAGTTTGCAACCATTAAGGTCAGATTAGTTTTGAGTATAATTATGACGTTAGACTGTCTACGTCATAAAGAGTCAGACATGATGCAGTGGGAATGCCACATATGATTCTACTGTGAGAATGGAATTAGTTGCAACTTATGAAGTATTGGCTTTTGAAGTATTGACTTTTGAAGTTGCATAGTGACCTTGTATATTAGAAGTTTGATATTAGTGTTGTATTTGCGGTTGTCTGCATAGTGTTTTAGATTTGATCCGTAAATCTAAATACTTAGACAAATTAGTAGCTGAAGCACAATATTGATGTGGCATCCGAGTCATATTGATGTAGAACTTAGTTTCTACAGAATATGAATGATGCTGGCTAAGGGAAATAGTTGTGTTTGTTGGACAAACTCAATATGTCATAGATGGCTTACTTGTTGTTGCGTACCTTTTGAGCGCTATGTGAGTTCTTGAGGGTCATGCGTATGTGATACACATTAAGATGTGTATATGATACTGTGGATTGACACTAGAGCAAATGAGAGAAATTGTTATGGTTGATGCTCAAAGCGCCAATCCGTATCGTATTTATGTCTGATTCATGAATACAAGAAATACATTTTTCTATAATATTACTTATTTATGGTTGCACAGTGGCGGAGCCAGGGATTCAACACAGGAGGGGCTAAGATAAAAAGTTCAACAAAAAAAATACCAAAATTTTGAAATTCATTCATATATTTAATATTTTCATTCAATACATTTACAATTGTCCTCGACGAGCTTTCATATGTTGAAAACGTTGGATAATTACTTCATTATCAATATTACAAAAAATATCCTTTTCTATGTATACTACTAGACTATCATTTAACCATTGATCTCCCATCCGATTTCGCAATCGATTTTTCACAAAATGCATAGTTGAAAATGCTCTTTCCACTGTAGCTGTGGCAACCGGTAATATCAATACTAATGTCACCAATAAATAAACTAATGGAAACACTTTATCTTTTCCAGTTTCAACCATTCTTCTTGCAAGCTCACCAATCCCTTTCAATCTTGAAAAATCATTATCAGAACCAACATCCATAATATAAACTTCAAGCTGAATTTCAAGTGCCATGAGATCCATCGAAGAAAAATCATTTGGATAAAATTCAGCAAGGCGCAGTAATTTATGTTTATCAAAAGCTGCAAACGAGTCATTTGGACATAGACATGCCAAACAAAGGAGCAACTCGGTGTTCGTCTCATTGAAGCGGTTGTTTAATTCTTGAAGTTGCATGTCCAAAACTGCATAAAATAACTCAACACGAAAACGATGTGTATTTGTGATCTTTTGACCCTTGCGTTGTGATCTCCCATTAGTCAAAAAAATATCATCCATATTAGGAAGATCAATGTCATGATTCTCACAATAGGAAGAAACTTCACCAAGTAAAGAGTCCCATCCATTCTCTCTCATCCTTGACCAACAAATATATCACCACCACTTTGTTTACCATTCTCTTCTTTAAAAAGATAACAAAAAAGACAGAATGCAGCATCTTTTTCTATGCTATATTCCAACCAAGAGCCAAAATGTTCAAACCAAGTTGAGACAAACCGTCGTTTTTGATTTCCAAAATTTGATAATTTAAAGTTGTGATTTTTAGGTTGAACAGGACCCTTTTGTAAGTACGCTCTTCGGACTTCATCTCGGATATTATGACTATAATAAGAGATTCGAGGTCTTAATCCAGGATCTGTAGGAAGATCTTGTAAATTAACTTCTACATCTTCACTTGAACAATACTTAGTTTTCTTCGGAGAAGATTGTAATGTTGATATTCTTTTAAAATATTTCTCCATAACTATATCAAATAAACAAAAGAATAATTTAGTTTCCTATTTTATTATTATTATATGAAAAAAATGTTTATGAAACTTCATCAGCACCAAAACGTGTTTCCTATTTTATTATTATTATTATTATTATTATTAATTTTTTTCTATGCAAATAAAGTGAAACCCACAATTTCAATGATGCAATCAATTTAAGTAATTAACAAATGTACAAATTAAACAGAACTCATTAAGTTAATGGCATTAACGATTAACCCATTTCAAGCATCAAATTGAAAACAAAAAATAAAAATAAAAAAAAAAAAAGAAAGATATTTGTTAATTTGCATAATATTTGCAATCAAAAATGGATTTAACAAAAATGGATTTGCAATCAAAAATAAAAAATGGATTTGCATAATACTGTAGTAATGATGATTAACAAAAAATAAAAATAAAAGAAAAAAGAAAGATAGCAGGGGCTGTAATACACGCATTAACGATTACCCATTTCAAAAAAATTAAACAGAACCCATTAAGTTAATGGCATTAACGATTAACCCATTTCAAGCATCAAATTGAAAACAAAAAATAAAAATAAAAAAAGAAAGATATTTGTTAATTTGTATAATATTTGCAATCAAAAATGGATTTAACAAAAATGGATTTGCAATAAAAAATAAAAAATGGATTTGCATAGTACTAATAGTAGTAATGATGATTAACAAAAAAATTAAAAAGAAAAAAGAAAAAAGAAAAAAGAAAGATACCAGGGGGCAGGGGCTGTCGGCTGTTGCTGTGAAGTGTGAAAAACTGAAGATGAAGATTGAATATTGAAGGGCACTCTGATTTTGAAAAAAGCAGGGCTAGTAACAATTTTTTTTTTTTTAAGTTTGATAAAAAAATTTTGGGCCCAGCAGGGGCTGCAGCCCCTGCTGGGCCCAACTTGCCACCGCCCATGTGGTTGCACCTCTTATCTTTTATTATATATATTTGATATAATTCATTAGATTGAAACTTAATCATGTTTAATGATATATATATATATATATATATTAGACAAAGACCCGATAATATATAATGTAGTGTATAATTACAACGTAACTTGTAATTGACATTGAGAAGTGTCACTATTAGATATATATTTTCAAATAAAATTACTGGTCAAGATTTACTAAAAAGGGTCGGTTAGTAAAATCCCCTGAAACCATTACATGTCGTATATCGGACTTGGTCCGATGATTTATCCCAATGAACCATGAGTCTCGGGAGACTCGTATAGATATATAGGTGTTTATATCGGATAAACACTGAACGACTCACCGAAGATTTCCTAATAGATGGTGCACCAACGTCAATAGGAATCTTCTCGGGTTGAGTAGCATAGTGGTCCTTCAACTTGAGATACCACTGTGGATATATGAGACATCCTTCACACTTTGATAGCAGTCACGTCACCGATCTATTTAGATCAGACCTCCGCATGTTGTGGACTGATCCTCATGATATCTTGTGTGTGTCAAGATAGGATCCGTCAGTTTTGAATACAGATAATAAGTAGTCCATTTATGATTAGCAATATGTTAAATCCATGGTTGTGGTATACTTCAGAAGTAAGTTCCGAGTGTTATTTAGAAGAGTGCTAATAGATACGTCGACGAGATTATACCTATAGAGATTTGACATTTATATCTATATCTCTGGGATAATCCAGATACCTGTGATGGAGGGGCTATACATATGCAATGACCTCGATCCGTATGATTCAGAGAATTTATCCGTGATCATCATAATTTACGAGTGGGTGAATTATGGACACGAAATTGGATTTTGTTACGAATATGCATGAATCTAGAGAGTCTCACTAATGAAATATACTCGTAGAGCACTATGGTAACTTTTATGAATAATGAAGATTATTTATAAATCGTTTATGTAAAAGGACTTAATGGTCATTTCCTAATTAATGTGTATTTGTATTTAATACTTGATTTTATTAAATACACATTAATTAAATGTCAAATTGTGATATTTGACATATATCATTAATATATATGTATTTGAGTATTTAAAATATTTGTATTTATATATTTATTTAATTATTTAATTGTTAAATAATTAAATTAATTAAAATATAAATATTTTTATCATGATTAATGATTAGGAAATGACATGTTTTGGTTGGCTACACTTGTTGATTCACTTTTTTCATAATAGTTACCAATGAAACAAGTAACTAACTAAATGAAATGGAAATTAAATTGAAATTAAATCTTGTAATTACTTTCTCTCATTCACGCCAATTTGGAGGAAAGTACATAAGTTTTTTTGTTTCATTTTATTTCATTCAACACAAGTTACCTAAATTATTACAAGTAAAGTTTGAGAGAAAAACTTGAAGAACAAAGGAAAAAGCTTAAAGAAAATTTGATTTTGTAAGTATTTTCCAACTTTCTTCAACTAGAAAAATATTTCCATGTTTCTAAGCTTCAACATGTGTTGCTTAGAATTTTTCCTGCTCTTTAAGTATTTAATTAAATTAGTTTGAGACTTGTTGGAAAGATGTTTGCTTGTCTATTAACAAAGTATGCATATAATTGGTTATTAAGCATTCTTTTGATTAATTAATAATCAAGTTGTCATTCTATAGTTTTAAGGCCACTCATTTATGATATATAATTGTTCATGTGTTATTTCAAGTGGTGAGACTTGTTTGGTGTATTAAATAATTGATAATGTATTGAATTTATTCAATTTAGTGTAAATTGATCAATTGGAGTAATTTGAGAAATTAAGGTTCGTAACCTATTTCAATTTTAGGGATTTTCATATATGTGATGTATTATGAAGTATATATGATGCATATCAAATATGGGATTGAATGAATTTGATCTTGACTTGTTTTGAACAAGATTGAACTAGATTGCAAAATTTGAAATCCTTATGGGGTGTCTCGGTAATTTTTATCTGTTAGTGGGAATTTTGTTACAATTTATATTTTGATGTGTTGGACATGCTGAAAATCATTTTAGAATTGATTTGGAATCATTTAAAATTATATCTAACAATTTGAGGACTAAAATGAACAAAATGCAAAGTTTAGGGGTCAAACGGTAATTTTCAAGAAATATGATTTCTTGGGTAAAATTTCAATTTTTAAGTATTGGGAATTAAAATAAATAAGTTTATTTTAATTTCCTAGGAAAATAATTACCGGAAATTATTTCGGAGTGAAAATACACGAAAATGGTGAAAAACGGCGTTATCGGGTAACGACTGTCCAAACAGTGAGTTGGTCACTGTTCGGGCAGCCCACGAACTGTCCAAATATTCTTGGGGCTTACCTGGGCAGCCTCAATGTGCATTGGTCGGTCGGTTCGTTAGAAACAAATTTTATGCTATTTTACGGAAAAATATTTTCGTAAAAGTTTTGCGGTGTTTCTATATTATTTTTTTCGTTATTTGATATCGAATAAATATGTTTAGGTGAAATATGAATGAATTATTAATATTGGATATTGAATAATTTATTCGTAAGTTTAAAAAAAAATTAAACTATAATTCCACCTGAACCGCGCTTCTTCCATTGCGCCGCCCTGATAAAACCCATACATATATTATAAAGAACTTCCAAGGTAAAACTCAGGATTCTATTGGTCTTCTCCCAGGCTAGGCACAACAAATTGAAGGTACCCAATACTATTTCTCCATCCTCACTTTTACCACACATTATACCATTGTCGTGTGAGAAATTGTTAATACCAAGTTATAAGTGTAGGGGTTGGTGCTCAGAGCGCCAATTCCCGGTTGTATTTTGTTAAATACTTCTGTAAAACATTATTATTAGTAATAATATATGCAGTTTCTATAATATAATCTAATCTTTTATATGGTAAAGACGTAATGACCTTAGAATGATTAGTCATGGTACAGTTGCAAAAGCGTCGCAACGGACATTGAGTAGTATCATGACGTTGTCATTCTCAGATAGTTCCTGGTCAAGGTTTACACTACTTGGTCAGTATAGTAAACCCGTTGAGACCGGTACATGTCGTATACTGGAATATATGATTCCAATGGTTTCTCAATGAACCATAAGTCTTGGAGACTAGTATAGACGTGTATGGATAAACACTGAACGACTCACCGAAGATTCTTAATGGATGGTACACCAGCGTCAATAAGAATCTTCTTGGGTTGAGTAGCACTTGTGATTCTTAGACTTGAGATGCCATTGTGGGCACATGAGACATCTTCTACACTTAGACGGCAGTCACGTCACCGATCTATTTAGATCAGACCTCCGCCTGTTCGTTGGGTGTAGATAGATCCTCAGGGTGTCCTATGTGTGTCAAGATAAGATCCGTCAGTTCTGTGTACCAGAGCATAGGTAGTCCATATGATTAGCAATCAGATAAAACCATGGGCCCGTGGTAAGTTTAGAAGCTAGTTCTAAACATTCTTTTTGAGATTGCTAATAGAATAGTCGACTGGATAATCCCGATAGAGATTTGACGTTCATATCTATATCTCTGGGATTTATCCGGATACCTGTGACGGAGGAATTATACATTTGCGATGACCTCGACCTGTATGGTTCAGCGAGATTATCCGTGATCGTCATAATCTACGGGTGGATAGATTATGGACACGAAATTAGATTTCGTGACGGATATACCTGAACCTAGAGAGTCTCAATAATGAAACATACTCGTTGAGCACTAGAGCAACATAAATAAATAATATTGATTATTTATAAAGTCGTTTAATGGTTAAACGCAAGATACATGCTAAAGAGACTAGATAGTCATTTCCTTAATTATTGTGTATTTACATTTAATACTTGATTAATTTAAATACACATTAATTAATAGTCAAAATGAGTTATTTGACTTATTTCCTAAATGAATATATGTTTTTAATATTTAATGTAAATATTGTACATATATTTAATATATTTGTATTTGATTATTAATTAATTAATTATTTAATTGTTAAATGATTAAATTAATTAAAATATAAATATCTTATGTTAGGATAATTAAAGTAAATGACATTAGTTGCATTTGTTGACCAAGATAAATATCTAATAAAGTAGTTTATAAGATATTTGTGCAAGTTGACATTATGATAATTGAAATTAAATTGAAATTACAATTTCTTGAATTTGGCCATGAATTTCGGCCAAGGTGTAATTGTTACACATATAAATTGTTTTTCATTTTTCATTTCACTTAACCTAATATACACTTTACCAAAAACAAAACTCCATTGAAGAAAGACAAAGAAAGAAAGTGAAGGAGAAAAGATAAACTTAAAGAAAAAGCTTGGATTTTGTAAGTTTCTTAAACTTACTATTAGAAAGGAATTTGTTCCTTAGGATCTAGGCTACATCTTGTGAGTTTCTTGAGTTATTCTTTTCTTTATTTCTTGTGTTTTTGATGATGGAAATTTGTTTGGAAGTGTTGAGCATGTATGATGAACAAAGAATGTAACTAGTGTAGTTATATGTATTCTTTTAAGGTTTATGAAACCATGTTGCTATTCTAGAGTTGTTGACCCACTCTTAAATGACCTAGATTTGATCTTGAGTTGTTTCATTGTGTTGAGACTTGAATTGGATGAAAGATTGATGATTGAAACATTTGATTTAATGTAATTAGCCTAATTTGTCCATTTTGTGGAAATTGAAAAATTAGGGTTTCTAACTAATTCCAAATTTGGGGGTTTTCATATATGTTGAGCATTTGGGTGTGTATATGATGCATGCAAAGTTTCATGTTGATTGGATTTCATTTGGATGAGTTTTGAAGCATGAAATGACCAAATGGTCAACTTGGGCACCATTTGGTGCTCTCTCGGCTTTGGATGAAGAAATTGGGGATTTTGGTTACTTTGGTGTTTTGATGTTTTGAACATCATAAGTTCATCTTAGAAATGATTTAGAATCATTCAAAATTGATTGGATCAATTTCGGACTAAAACGGACAAAAATACAAAGCAAAGGTATTTCGGTAAATTCACTTAAAAATGTTTTATTGAATTTATTTTCATAATTTGATTATTGGAATGTTAAATAAATATGTTTATTTAATTTATCCGAGAAAAAGTTTTGAAATCTGAAAATCGGATTTTCACCGCTTCCGCTGCGTTACCGGACTCACCCTCTAAATAACCCCTTCAATAAGAAACTCCTACATTGATATATTAGAAGATTTGTAGACTCGGAGTCTGCATAGCATGTGGAGGGATAATGCCTCCATGGCGTTTGCCACCTCTTTTCTAGAATCTATAGTTCGGGGTTAATAGAGGTCCCCGAGGTGATTGGGTTGAGAGGTACATAAAACCTCCACAACGATTGTAGCTCTTAAGAATTAAAAGGCTCGGGGTTGAAAGTTCTCCCCCGAGACCTTGCTATATTAATGGCCCGATGAGGAGAGTTTTCCCTTGTGGCTTGTTTTTTATTTTTTTTTTTTTGCAGGTCTTTACAGATCATTCCTCCTGGTATTTCAGCATGTGCGAAGAGTATATTCGGTCAATATGGCATGAGATGAACTTATTCAAACTGAGGAGGAGAAATGGATAGGGTAACCGAATCATGAGCCACTATTGGAGGTGCCCTTTGTATGGGTCCAAGATATTTTAGCATGAGAGCATGTTCAGTGAGAGCTAATTTAGGGATATGGACCCGAAACTGATTTTTAGAAGGTCTATAAAGTATGGAACTGACGAGGATAAACATCAGCATAAGAGGGAAATCACCATCTTTTTATAAAGTTCCAGGCCCAACTCGCAAACTTATTGGTATCAAAAACTAGAGGACATATGTTGATGATGATTTTTTACAACAGCTACCCCGATGAAAATTAAAGCATGAAGTGCCCGAGGCCTTGTTATTATGAGAATGGCACAATGAAGGTTCATTCTATTATGGCCAAGTGTTTACTTTGGATTGGGCTAGATCCGTTCCGACGAGGCTCTATTATTATTAGGACTTCACAATGAGGGTTTATCCCTCATGGCCAGTATTTATATTGGCTTGGGGTTGGATTCGTTCCGCTGATGCCCTATTATTATGAGGAAGGCATAATAAGGGTTCATTCAATTGTGGCCAGTGTTTATATTAGCTCGGGGCTGGATTCGTTTCGTCGGGGCCTATTATTATTAAGGCACAATGAAAGTTCATTCTCTTGTAGCCTATGTTTATATTGGCTTGGGGCTGGATTCGTTCTACCGAGGCTTTGTTATTATGAAAATGGCACAATGAGGGTTTATTCTCTTATGTCCAAGTGTTTATATTAGATTGGGGCTGAATCCGTTCCGCTGAGGCTATATCATATCAAAGTACATATGGTTGAAGTTTATCCCCAATGCATTGTTAGAGTAAAATCAAAGACTAGGTTCCCTCGGAATTATCATGTTGTGAATAACATGGGGTTAAAGTTATTCCCCAATGACCTTGCTAAAACAACATCTGGAGGGCCAACCTCCCTCAGGATAATGAAATGATGGCATGAGGTTGGAGTTTCTCCCCATATGGCCCTCATAATATGAACAACAACGTGAGGGGTGGATTCATTCGAGATAAGCATAATAGATAGGTCGGGGAAGTTCTTTCATTGGTTATGTTTGTAATTAGACATATGAATGAATATAGAAGGAGTAGAGATGAAGACACATACCTCAGTTTCTTGGCTAAGTGCCAGCCAGTGTTGACTTAGTTAGGCTTGTGGAATGTGATGACAACCTCAAGGGCATTATGGAGGTTTTGGAGTTGGTCGGGTCATTTTATAGTTAGTCGGGTATTGAGTCACATTGACAGTATGATTAGGAATAGAATTATCATCATAAGTGAATGGTCCATTTGAATGATCGAAAATTTTCTAAGTATTGAAAAGTGTCCCAAGATACCGGGCTTAAATGATTAGCTTTATCAGGGCGTCAGAGTGTATTGGACAGACAATTGGTCTAATCGAAGTAAGTTCGTCAGAATGGATTAGTCCATTATGTGTTTGCATATCATTATTCATTATGAGGGAATAGTCTTTATTGGATCAGTTGGTAAGGTTAGTCAGAATGTGTTACCAAGTTATTATTAAGCTTATTTACAATTCTCAAATTTTATTAAGTGTTGAAAGATGGAAAAATGCCCTAATTCGGGACTTTGGCTAGTGTGTGCTTAAGTGTATGTAAAAAAAGAGCAAGTAACAAAAGAAATAAAAATATATACTCTTTATTTATTCAGATATTGGTTACATTTTGGTCCCCATTGGATTCTCCACAATGGAGATGGTAGTTGTATGAGAGTGGTCGGGAATGTCTTCGACCAAATTAATAGTCAATACTGAGGAATGAACATCAACAATGGAAGTAGCATGATCAACAACAGCAGAGGCAGTAACAAAGACAAGTCACAGATGAGTGACATTTGACACATCAAGGAGATGAAACGAAAATAAATCTGATGGATGTGATGGGCATTTAAGAAAGAATATTATACATTTGCATATTCCTATGGACATTTCAGAACCCTAGAAGCACCTTTTTGAATGACGGTGAAAGAAAGACAATCGACATGAAAATTATATTTTTGGCAGTAAGTATAGCAGTTTGTCCCAATGAGGTTGGACCTGGAAGAGCTTATGTGATATTGATTTATCAAAGAATCAAAACCGAGAAGTGGTATAACATGAATTGTATCTGGCTCAATAGTGGATAGCAAAGGCCCAGAGAAAGATAGGGTTAGGCAGAGAGACCTGACCTCATGGTACAGAGAAGTCCTCCCAATGGCAGAATATGTTAAAGGGTTGTTTGAGAGTTTTGTATCAACCCGACCCGATGAGTTCCTTGTGTGTGAACCCGACCTAATTAAAGAAGTTAGGCAGGACTTCGGTAAATATCATCTACCTCGGTACAATGACCTGAGGAACAAAGGTGGGATCACATGTCGGTCAATATTGAGGTCTTGTGACATATGCCTTAAATGAGAATATTTGTTTTCCAGAAGGCTAATGGTGATAGATGGAATATGGCAGTTCATAGTGTTCGTAGGCCCTACTAGCCGTCATAGGGCAGTGTAGTGGCAGGAAAATGGCATAGTAGAGCCGCCATAGGCCTTCCTAGACCGGTGCATTAGTAGAGGAATAAACATATCTTATTGACTAGATTGAGGGTGGTTGAAGAGAGTTATGGTTGTAACGAAACCTAAGTGACATGAGCTGACGTCAGAGTTGGGAGAATAGTCAAAATTTCAAGGATTATAAATTTTTGTATTACACAACTTATAAATTCCAAAACTCAAGAGCTTGAGATAGAGAGAGAAAGATGATCAATTACTCGACGACTTAAGCATGCACACGGTTCGGTTACGGTTCAAAACTGTAACCAAACCGTGCGATTGGCGATTTAGCTTTGGCCGAACCGCAGCCGATTTATAGACCGACGGTTCGGTTGCGATTTTGGCCAAAGCCGAAACTCAACCAAACCTTAATCAGCTGAACCGCACAGTTTAATTTGGTTTAAGGTTTGATCGGTTACGGTTTGACCAAAACTGAACTGCAACCGAACCTTAAACCATTCGAACCATGCAGTTAGGTTCGGTTTAAGGTTTGAAATCGTTTGGTTTTAATAAAATAATTTAATTTATTATAAAAATAATAAAAAATTAAAGATTTACTAAAGAGTAAATAAATTAATTTAAATTCTTATAAAATAATAAAAAATTAAGGATTTATTAAAGACATTGATAATTTATTTATTGTTTTGAAAAAAAGAGTTTGCACTTATATAAGCCGCTACGTATCCTCTTGGGGCGTGGAGGAATCAAAGCTCACATAGTTATGTTACATTTTATCTTTAATAATTTACCTCATTAATATTTTATTCATCCTCATCCGGGGAAGGTGGTCCGATTCTTGAGCCTTCGATTCCAGTTGTGTCCGTGTTATCATATAAATATTCAAAAGTTTTCGGTTGATTTTCTTAGTCACGATGTTCCTCCATACACCAATCGTCTAGACACGTTTGAGTTTCTAACGTCTTCGGTTTCAACCTTGATATTTTGTCATCAAGAATATTGCCGCCCATACTAAATGTCTGCTCTACAGATACAATTGAGACTGATGGTTCTAATACCTCACTTGCAATCACGGCCAGGACTAGAAACAATCGTTGATGTTTTTGCCACCAATCAAGAATAAGAAATTTCTCACCTACAAAAGCACTTTGGGGAAACTCGAAATTTATCGTTAGATATGCATTAATTTTTGAATTATTAGTTGTGGTATTGGTGGACTTTGATTTTTTTATTTCGCTACATTAAACAACTTCTACCAGCGGAAAGCTTAGATTGTTCAGTTGGTGCATTCATGAATTGTGTAGTATCAGCTATTTGAATATTATATCTACTTACATAATCATTATATAAATCAAGTAAAGTTTTCCTAACATTATCAATAATTGAAGAAACAATCACAGTTCTTTCACCTAATAAAGCATAATAATTTTATAAAATATTTTTTAAATCTTCAAATTTAAATCTTGGATCCAAAATAAAAACAACAAGATAAAGTAATGTTATGTCTCTATAATAATTAAGTCATTTTATCCTAATTGATGCACCATATTTTTTAATTGTGTTTGAAGGATCGTCAACAACATTGTTAGGATAATCATATTCATTGTTAGGACTTAGGATAATCAAATTCGTTGTTATGATCATTAAAAATTTCGTTAGGATCATAAAAAAACATCATCAAATTCGTTGCTATTATTATTATGTTCGGCTATTACCCTAATAATGTCAAAACTTGTAAGGAGAAAAATATTTGAAATTGGATAATAAACACCACTTAAAATATTAGTAGTATTATTAAAAACTTTTAAAATCTCTAATTTTTTTTAATAGACTTCTCAATGACTGGGATATAAAACTACATCATAATGATAGCGAGCAACAAATGAACATAATAAATCTTTATATTCAAAATTTTCATTTAGTAAAAAATAAGTAGAATTCCAACGTTTTGCTGAATTGTTTCGGCCTAACACCATTTTACTTACAAAAAGTATAACATTCTCTTCTAATTTTAGAATACGACCAAATTAAATTAATTATTTTTTTAATAGGTGTAATATGAGAGTTTACAAATTTCAAACCATCTTGTATAAATAAATTCAAGTAGCTTTAAGTTCATTACTAATTAGCTTTAAGTTCATTAATTGATGCAGTATTAGCCGATGCATTATCAAATCAAATAGTTAAATTTTTTTCACTAATTCATATTGCTGTAAAATATTACTAATCGTTTCATAAATATTACGTACAATGTGTGCATCATCAAAAAGCCGAAATATAATAATTTTGTTTGAATAAACCACGAATCATCAATCCAATGACATGTTGTGGATGCTGGTTTTCGCCCGAGGTCTACAATCGAGAATCTGAAGTATTGAGGCACTAGCGAACTTGCAAAACAAAGGTAGAATGAGCGGGGAGTACTGCCCACCGGTGTGGTAGAAGCCGTAGGCTCTCCGACGCTCAAGTCAGTGATGAGGATGGGCAGAAAATAAGGAAGAGTAAGGCTTGATGTTACCTTAATCTCTGTCTGTTTGCCGTGAGGGCGGTGGGTTTGTGTTTCGAGGGTGAATTGCTAAAAAAGCTCAAATGTGAATGTTCAAGCTCTCCAAGCCCAAAACTCTCTTTGTTACCGTGGATTGCCTTCTCCTTTTATAAGCCCTTTAAGGTAGGCTCATTCATTCTTTTGTCCGTTGGACGCCCTGTAACGGTCTATTTAATGGAAGAGTTATGAGTTTAGGCGTTTTCTGATTTGGTAACTGATGAGTCTGTAGGCCATTTTGATCCAGTCTCTTATTGGAAATGGGCTTGGGCTTATGAGATCTCTTGGTCCAATATCGATTTTCAAGTTGGGCTTATTAGAGGGTTTCGGGCTTCTGGCTTTGTGGTTGGTCCAGAGATGAAATGTCGATTTTACCATTGGGCCCAAATTTAGCCGTACACATGTCACACCCATGTATAAATGTGACTGCCAATTGTCACTCCATATGTCACTACAAATTGAAATACGACATTTAAGTTTAAAAAATAATTCCCTCAAATTATTATTTTATTTTAAAAAAATAGCTGTTAACGGTTCAACTGTTAACCGTAATGGTTCGAACCAGAATCATAACTATTACGGTTCGAACAGGTCCAACCTCCGGTTTGGGTATTTAGAATTTTGGCCCAACCTTAACTGAACCGGAGCCATCCGATTCGGTTACGGTTAGCAGTCTGATTGGTCAATGGTTCGATTGTGGTTTAGTTACAGATTGAAACCACAACCGTGTGCCGACCACTTGAGAGAATTAAACCAGGCTCGTTCAGACCCGTGGTGTTGTATAATTGTAATCGTGCCTCCTATTTGTAAGCTCGGATCAATATTAAATTCAAGGCATGATAAAATATCCCTCATTCACCCGTGAACGTAGGTATGAGCCATTCTCAGCCGAACTACGTAAGCTCTTGAATTACCTAATCTCCATGTCAAATTTGTGTGGTTCTCAACTAACCAAATAAATTCACTGTTCGATCAAGGTTTATTTGAGAGGTGAATTCTCTTATTTTGCTCTTCAAACTAAAAACAACCGTCTACTATTTAATTATTTAATATCAATATTGACTCAAAATTCATGTCAAAATTTTATATTTAAATTTAGATTATATTAAAATTACATTTTAAATTTTATGCACGATTTCATTAAAGATTCATGAAAATGATTAATTTATCGTGTTTTCAGCCTGAAATATATTTTAGATCTGAACCTTGAAAATCTCGAAGGAAGTTATACATAGTTTTGAAATCATGATTTCGGTTCGATAAGAGACACAATGCACATATATATTATAAATTTGGGTAAACTATAACATAAAACAATAAAATTGAAGAGGCTTAATGAAGACTGCTGTGTAACTATAATGAATAAATAATAAATTGTGAATGTATTATTCGATTTAATATAACTAGACACTGGTGATATGATCATTGTATTAATTTCGAATGTTATGTTAAATTATTATCCACCCGAAAAGAATATTTGATTGTAAGCAATGAGTCAATATCATTACTTTTTTTTTATTACAATACCACTCTACAGATATATAATCTGAAATCTACTGGAATATTGAATACAAACATTTATAGCACATCCAGAATTCTACGCCTACTAGAGACGAAATATCTACTCCCACTCAAATATGAGGAGAATTCTACTCTCAATCTTGGAGAATCTCTCAATTGAGAGATTTGGACTCCCTGCATGCCATTGAGTCAATATCATTACTTAAATATGCATAATTCGACCAAATAAAATTCCACGAATGATGGGATCTAAATAATGGTTGCAACTTGCAATTGTTATTTAAAGCTTTAGCTTTTGTATGCGGTCGGATAATGTCGATTTGACAAGCTTGATCTGCTTCATAATTTATAGACCAAAGGATCTAGCGGACCGCTTAATGTCTTGTTTGTTTTGGAAATGTTGGGAATTCCGCAGCTAAATTATTTTATTCAGATTTAAGTGGAGCATGTAAAATTTTGATGGTCTCAGGCTCTTACAAGAAATGCATCTTGGATTCGAACCTATAACTTGAACAACCAAATCCTAAGTCTTATGCTACCAAACCATACCATTTGGGGGGCCTTTGTAGGAGCGAAACGAGATTTACAGCTATGCCTATGACGTCGGCGACCACTACATTGTTGAGTTCGCAACTCGTAGAGAGTACGACTTAGTCCGCGAGGGACTAACTGGAGAATAAAAGAGTCTCCACCCAGTATGAGATACTGAGAATGATTTAAGGCTGTATTACACCCATCACAAGGTTAACTCGGCCATATATTTACTGGATTCAGCCGAATATATATATACTATCTCTTTATTTCCGACCAAACTTACATGGAGTCTGACCAAATTTATTACGTGATCAAAGGATCATAGATATGGGGTTATGTCCACATACATCTGAAGAACAATTATAATGAAACCATAAACAGAGGAATCAATAGCGAAACAACAATAGCAATTGATAGGCATCTAATCACGAGGATATGTTTTGTTGGCATGGTATCTCATGGAGACCTGGCCAGACGTATATAAAGCAAGCCAAAATTATTTGATGTCTGACCGGACTTCAAGTAAGTCAGGCCGGACGTACTACGTATCCAAAAACGCAGATTTAACAGTATCACACATATTCAACGATAATAGCGTATGATAATTAAACAATGATAATAGTAATAAAAAAGAAAATGCAATAACGATGAAAGTAATATTAAAACTGCATACGTCGCTTTCGTGTGGTATGTGGATTTGTATCCCGAGTGTAAATTATACTACCGCCATTCGAAATCGTATGGAATCTACGTCCCGATTTCCATCCTATATACCACAAAAATACAAATGGCTGGATGCAGTCAGATGATTGGCCAGATTTACTGTGTGACAATATAAAAGGTACACTCACAAAGTTCTTGACATAACTAACATGTACACAAAAACTCTTACATGTTTTTTTTGAAGAATATTCTTTGAAGAATATTCACAGATAACAACCCAACGATAACGAATTGGAGTTTAAAAAAACCATAATAATTTTTTGAACGACAACAACACATTGTGTAACTCAACAAATTTGTTTCAAGGATCTTAATATTCTATTTGAGATTTTTTTTTTTATATATCATATTTAATTTGTACTCTTTGTAGTAATTGTTCTCATTTAATGACATCGTACCTTGCTCCTTAAGATTAAGCCTAATCTTTTACACAAACTATTTGTGAGTGGAGTGGTGATGTTGTTTACTTTTGTTTTTGTTTTTTTAAAGAAAGAAAGGAAATGATACAATTTGATTATAGGTAATGACATTAATAAATTTAATTAAGTAGTTCTTAGTTGTAATTTTCGGATTTTCCTCAACTATTTAAGGATCTATGTAAAATTTAGAAAATATAATAGCCTCGAAATAATGATTCCATTATCCATTTTTATTTTTTTAAAAAAAATTATAAATATAATAACATTAAAAATTGATCCGACATGTTTTAAATCAAATTATTCAGACTGTGTTATCTCAAAGTTAAATTTAAAAAGTTTTTTTGGTAAACTTAAGAATCATCGACTGTTTGGATTTTATATATATACTAGATATTGTCCGTGCCTACGACACAGTATTAAAAAATTTATCGCATGATCTACTATTACCATTTTCAGAGAGATTTTAGAATTCTGTCATTTAATTTATTTGGTAATCTACAATTGATATTTTCAAATAGATTTTATAATGAAATGATCTTGTTATTTGATTTATTTGGTAAACTATAATTACCAATTTTATAGAAATTCTATAATGAAATGATTTTTTTTATCAACCATTGGATTATATATAATGAAATGATCCGAACTGCTAATTAAACCACATAAAGATAGCATTTGGATACATTATCTCTCTTAATCATAACCATTGGTTGTCTTCTCTTCCACCTACATCATTGTGCTTTATAATATACTAGTGTGTGCCCGTGCCTATGACACGATTTTACAGAATTTACAGAGAGATTGAGATTCTGTTATTTAATTTGTTTATAATGAAATGATTTCATTTTTTAATTAAATGATTTTATTCTTTAATTTATTTGGTAGTTTTCATTTTCCATTTTTATAGAGATTCTATAATGAAAGAATTCTTTATCAGCCATTAGATTATAATGAAAATGATCTGAGCCGTCAATTAATCCACATAAAGATAGCATTTAGATACATTATCTCTCTTAATCCTAACCATCCGTTACATTTTCTTTCCCCTCACACCATTGTGTTTTTATAATATATATATATATATTATTCATTGTAGATATAAAATAATTTATTTAGATTATATAGAGATTATGTGAAACCCAAAATTTTAATTGGATTTTTTTGGTCACCACACCAAAAAAAAAAAAAAAAAAGGTTTAATTTAACATGATGAGATGAGCCAACGTGGTCCAGTCCATGCCTGGTAAGTGGTGCGTGAATCTTACATTATCATACTCACTCCATCTTCTTCATTGAGAGTGACAACGGAAGAAAATTATTATTATTATTTCAAAAAGGTAAAGCAAAACTTCAAATGTCATTTTCTCAATAAGATCTTAGGAACGTGACAGTGTAATAATTTGACAAAACATGATCTGTTTTATTTATTTACATAACTGAAGTCCGTTAGTGTGGAGAATGATTTGTGTGGAACGAACGTACAAATGACGTGATAAAGTTATTAATATTTTGTGTGTGTATATATATTAAAAAATAATGGAGAAAAAAGATTATTAATTAAAATATGATATATATTTATCGGACGGATTCATTAGACCCGTAATATATAAATTTCTCTCTTAGCAGTGATGTGACTTATGTGAGTGGATTCCAGAATGTGAAGTGGGTCACGTATTAACTTAGGGTTCTTTTATAACAATAATAAGATCAGGATTTATGAAAAGGAATAATAATAATAATAATGTAACCTAATTTTTTAGGATTCTTTTTGAGTAAGCTTGAAGCTTGCTCGCATTATACCCTCTTGCTTGCTTTGTCTTGTCTCCCCTTTTTTAGCTTTTCAAAGGGCGGCCATGTCATTTGCAAAGTTAGGTCAGCTTCCATTACCAACCTCAATTATGTTCCCCACTTTCTTTCTTAGGCTTTATTTTCAAGATTTTTCAAAAAAAAATAAAATTATCATAACATATTTGAAAAATTATTTTTTAAGAACAAGAAGTGTTTAATGCCTCTAATTGAACCGAAATGAGACTCCTTATATCCACTATGGCGATTGATTCCAAATGAGACTCCACTTATAGGTGATTTGATATATACCCCGCAGAATTTATTTATTTATTATTATTATTTTTTTTTTTATTTTTTTTTTCAATTTTAACCTTTAAAATAAATATTTTTATGATTTTACTATCCTAGATTATTATTTCTAATTTGACATTGTGAAGGATTACAACTAGGATTTAGAGATGGTCGTGGGGACAATACATACAAAAGGCATATTGAGATAGGGGTGACAAAACGAATCAACGAATCGAATTTGTATCGAATCCTAAACGAATCGAATCAAAATATTATGGATTTGTATTCGATTCGTTTATTAAACGAATCATAATATCAGGATTCGTATTCGATTCGTTTATTAAACGAATCGAATACGAATATTCGTTTATTCGTTTAGTCAATGATATTATTTAATAAAATAATTTACCACACTTGATTTACATTAATTCTTCATAAATATATACATATGAAATATGTAATTAATATATTTACTAAAAATACCTCACCAAATATCAAAAATATTACTTTTTCTATGATAATTAGCTATAATTTCTCGAATCTTAAATGAAAATTAGCAAGAACTAGTAAATAAAAATAATAAAACGAATCTTAAACGAATAAACGAATCAATGAACTTAAATTCGTATTTGATTTGTTTAATAAACGAATCGAATCGAATCGACCCATTTATTAAACGAATCCATTTTTTCAAACCCGTATTCGTTTTAAAGCAAATCGTATCGAACCGAGCGAATAAACGAATCCTGACCCAAATTGCCACCCCTATATTGAGACACATAAATTTACGTAAATAAGGACTCTAAATTTTAAAAAAATTAATATTTATTATAACAAGAAATAATAAAAAAATACTTTTAAAAAAAAAAAAAAAAACTTATTTAGGACCCCCAAAAATTTAGGGCCGCCCATGAATACATGATGATTTCTATAATTGTAATATTTGTTAGTAAATCACAATAATAAACTGATGCTCTTATCTCAAATCCAGTGTTTTAAAAACCGGATTGGTCCATCGATCCGGGATGACAAGAAGATCAAGGGACAGAGGTCGAACCGAGATTCAATCGGGGGTGGACCCAGGGTCATTAATTATATATATATAACCTAATTCAACAAAAAAAAACTCACTGAATCAGGATCGAGTCACCGGTTCAGCGATTGAACCGGCCAATTCGACTGATTTTTGGCCGATTCAACTGCTAATCGATTTTTTGGGATCATCCAGATTGGATTTTGGACATGATTTCGATTCAACCAGTCCGACTGACAGGTTCGTGTTCCACATCATTGCTCAAATCAATCTCTTATGGTTATGGAACTATAATTAAGCCTTTTTTAAACCAACACTCACATGGTTAGGCTTATAGGCTACTAACAAAAGTTGAAGGTGTAAAGGAACAGAATAAACAGCCCATCAAAGTCTCAAATGGTCATCAATCCGAGACTGATCATGTCCACTGTAAGTGAAACTAGGTGCCGCCGCTAGATCAATTAAATCAACACCGTTCATTATAAGTTGACCAGATGTTTTGTTGCATGCAATCAAAGTGAAATCATCACAAAAAAAAAAGCGTAATGGGAGGCAAAAAAGATTAAAAGAAAAAGAAGAGTGCATTTGAGTCAAAAGGAATGGCATGGCTTGGCAGCACAGAATCCTCCTGGCTACAAAGCTTTCTTCTTTGATTCGATTTTTATTTTAAAAGTGGTGACAAAATCATCACATTGTTCTCACATATTCACATGAATTATTTAGACTAGTACTGTGTCGTTTTGTCACGAGTACTCGTGGCAACATATTTTCGCATAATTAGGATACAATGTTGAGTTGAGTTTTCTGCAGTTAATTTAGTAGTCAACATAAAGTCAACTCAAGAATGAATCATAATAGATGTTCATTCTTTACATGGCTTCTTTTGTCCTCACGGTAGTATGTATTCACATAATTATGATGTAGTGTTGAGTTGAGTTTGTGATATTAGATCAATAATAAAGAGAGAAATAAAATCCACATAAGACGTATATTAAATAAATTCCGATAATTAATTTAATAATCAACATAAACTCAACTTAATATCGAATCATAATCGGCAAATTGTTTAAATATGTGGCCGCTGTAAGGGCAGCTAATGGCGCGTGTAAGAGACCAGCTGTACATGATTAAGCACGTCTAATCATCAAGATTAATCACAAAACATAGACAAATAAAAGAGCTAGTATGTCCCATAATCAATGATTAATTACTATTATTAAAAGCTTGATGTAATTCGAAGTATGGGATAAGGAGAATAACGAGGAACTTGTCACCTTGATTAGCGGAATGGAATAGGGTTTTGTGTTTTGTGCTTGCAAGCTTGTCGTTTAATTGATTTTTATTTATAAGAAAAGTTTCATTATTCTTTTGGAAAACTTTGACAATTTGTCCCCCGCTATTTGCAGCTTCAGCCATAACACTTGACTAGTGCAAATCTGCCAGGTTATAATCCATAATTAAAAGGGAAATTTACTAAAATGATTCAACAAATTTTTAAAGGGAAATTATCAATTTTCTATCTAAAGATTAACTAAAATTCAGTCATATTCAGAATTTTTTGAAATGTTCAATTTTTATGTGAAGTTAAATAATCAAAATACCTTTATAACATCAACAAACACTACAAGAATTATGGCTTTTAGCGTCCAAATATTTAGCGTCGAAACAATATGCGACGCTAAAAGTTAGTTTTAGCGTCGAATATTAGTTTCGACGCTATATGTCATGTTTTTAGCGACGGAATAAAAATTCGACGCAGAATATTAATTTTTTGGCGTCGAAACTATATTTCGACGCTAAAAACAGAACTTTAGCGTCGAAAAATATTCGACGCTGAATAATTATATTATTGCAATAATTTTTGGTGCCAAATATTACACTCTTAGCGTCGAAACACGGAGTCGACGCCAAAAATATACTTTTAGCGTCGAACATATATCGTCGCTAAAGGTGTATGAAGTTTCCACCGGCAAATCCTTGACTCTTTCGCGTCTAATTTACATTCGACGCTAAAAAGGAAACAATTAGAGTCGAATGTGAATAATCGACGCAAAAAAATAATACTTTTAGCGTCGAATATTTGTTCGACGCTAAAGAGTTATGAAGCTTCCACCGACAGTCCTTGATTCTTTCGCGTCTAAATTTAATTCGACGCTATATGTTTGATATTTAGCGGTGACAAAACGGTGTCGACGCTAAAAACGTATACAATTAGCGTCGATTTTGAATATTCGACGCCAAAAATAATACTTTTAGCGTCGAATATTTGTTCGACGCTAAAGAGTTATGAAGCTTCCACCGACAGTCCTTGATTCTTTCGCGTCTAAATTTAATTCGACGCTATATGTTTGATATTTAGCGTCGACAAAACGGTGTCGACGCTAAAAACGTATATAATTAGCGTCGATTTTGAATATTCGACGCCAAAAATAATACTTTTAGCGTCGAACAAATATTCGACGCTAAAGAGTTATGAAGCTTCCACCGACAGAACTTGATTCTTTCGCGTCTAAATTTAATCCGACGCTAATTGTTTATATTTAGCGTCGAAAAAACGTTTTGCGACGCTAAAAATGGAACATGTAGCGTCGAAACAACCTTTTCGACGCTAAAAACGGAAACAATTAGCGTCAAAATACTAAATGCGACGCTAAAGATAGATTAAAAAACAGAAGGTCGACACCTTCTCCCCCCTGTTTTTTCTTCATTCTCTTCGTAAAAATCCTCTGAAATCTGAGAATTTCTCCTCTACAGCCTCACATCTCTCCTAAAAATTTTCAATAAAATTGTAATCAATTCCAAAAAGGTAAATCTTCTTTCATATTTCTTTTTTTTATATTTCATTTTTATGATTATAATGTTGTTTATATGCTGTTTGTTAGTGATTTATGATTCATATATGTAGAGTAAGTATATTAATTAACAAAATAGAATTTTTCTGTAAACTATTTAATTAATTTATCAACCAATATATATATAATATATATATGCTTAATTAAGTATTACTGAATTAGTAATGTTGATTCCAATGTAAAATGATATCTAATAATTAATATATTATATTTAGGTATTCTGCTGAAATGGATAAATTGGATGAGCTCTCTGGATAGATTGAGTGTTGAATATCGTATGGAGTGTCTGAGTTTATGGAAGTCGCAAAACAACACATTGATGCAGAAGGTCGTTTCGTTGTCCATGTGCAAATTGTTTGAATAGGAAAAGGAATGGTTAGATGAAGTTCATAATCATTTGGAAGTCGCAAAACAACACATTGATGCAGAAGGTCGTGTTCGTTGTCCATGTGCAAATTGGTTGAATAGGAAAAGGAAGCGGTTAGATGAAGTTCATAATCAAATTGTCTGAGTTTATGGAAGTCGCAAAACAACACATTGATGCAGAAGGTCGTGTTCGTTGTCCATGTGCAAATTGTTTGAATAGGAAAAGGAAGCGGTTAGATGAAGTTCATAATCATTTATACATGCCAGGAATATCACCCACTTACCGTACGTGGATTTATCACGGTGAGCAGTATCATTCTCAGTCACGGTTTTTTGATGTCGGCGAAGGGAGCAGTAGTTACAATCAACCTGCAAACGATGATATCGCCGATATTTTGCATGACTTACAAGGTCCACAACTTGGTCATAGTGTTAGTGGCGACATGCCAGTGTTAAGTGGAAATGATCAAAATTTATTTAGTGAACTACTTGATGAGGCAAAAAAAATTCCATTCGAAGGTGCTGGAATGTCGATCTTGAATTTCGTTGTGAAATTATTACACATTAAAGTGATCAACAGAATGACCAACAAAAGTATCGATATGATGTTAGAGTTACTGGCCCAAATGTTACCGGTTGGAAGCGAATTGCCTAAGTCGTACTACGAGGCAAAGAAAATGTTGCGTGATCTGGGAATGGGGTATGAATCCATTCATGCTTGTAAGTTTGATTGTGTATTATTTCGTGCCGAGTATGAATCACTTGAACATTGTCCGATATGTGGTGAAAGTCGGTACAAAGTCCGTGGTATGGGGAAGAAAGTGCCTCAAAAGATATTGCGATATTTCCCTTTAACGCCCAGGCTGCAGAGATTGTTCATGTCACGACACACAGCGACTGATATGATGTGGCATCATGAAAAGAGGATCGGTGCGGAGGGCATACTTAGACATCCTGCGGACGGAACCGAATGGAAGGAATTTGATGACATGTACCCCCGTTTCGCTGAGGACCCCCGTAATGTCAGGTTAGGTCTTGCCTCTGATGGTTTTAACCCATTTGGGAATATGTACAACTCTTATAGCATCTGGCCCGTTATTGTCATTCCATATAACTTACCTCCATGGAAATGTATGAAAGATCCGTTCATGTTTATGTCATTGCTTATCCCTGGTCCACGTTCACCTGGTAAAGATATAAATATTTACTTGAGACCATTGATCGAGGAGTTACAAACATTATGGAATGTGGGTGTGCATACCTATGATGCAGCTTCAGAGCAGTATTTTCAGATGCATGCCGCATTATTATGGACCATTAATGATTTTCCAGCCTAGCCTATGGTCATTATCTGGATGGAGCACTAAGGGATACATGGCATGTCCAGTTTGTGCGGATCATACACCTTCGCAACGATTACGGAATAAAATCGGATACACGGGGCACAGGAGATTTCTTGAGTCGAGTCATCCTTGGCGGAGGAGTAAATTATTTAACGGGCAACATGAACCTCAGAGTAAGCCCAGTCGATTGTCTGCATTTGACATACTTTGCCAACATCAACAGCTCAAAGACAGCACACCAGGTAAACATCCTAATAATAGAGATAAAAATCAAAAACGGTTACCTGAAGAGTTGAATTGGACAGGAAAAAGTATTTTCTTTGAGTTAGAATATTGGGGGACTCTGAGTTTGCGACATAATTTGGATGTAATGCATATAGAGAAAAATATTTGTGAGAGTTTAGTGGGTACACTATTCAATATTCCGGGTAAGACAAAAGACACTGTAAATGCTAGATTGGACCTACAAGATCTTAGAATTCGCAGTGAATTGCATTTACAAGACTCCTCTCGAGGTTTTATTAAGCCTCCTGCTAGTTATGTGCTCAATCAATCGGAGAGAAAATCATTCTGTGATTGGCTGAAAATGGTTAAATTCCCTGATAATTATGCATCCAATATTGGGCGTTGGGTCAGAGATGATACAATAACGGGATTAAAGAGTCACGATTGTCATGTGCTGCTCGAGATTCTCCTTCCTGTTGGCATTCGACCTTATCTCCCCCCGAATGTATGCGACGCCGTACTTGATCTATGTGGCTTCTTTAAACAATTGTGTCAGAGGACATTAAGCACATCTGTTATTGACGACCTTGAGCGAGGAATCGTGATAATCCTATGCAAGCTGGAGCGAATTTTGCCACCCGCTTTCTTTGATGTCATGGTACATCTGGCTGTGCATTTACCGGATGAAGCTAGAAAGGGAGGTCCTGTCCATTACAGATGGATGTATCCCATTGAGAGGTACTATATATATATATATATACAGTTTTATATAAGAAAATTTGTAACCGTTTTTTTTTGCATATAATTTAGTGTTAATGCAAACTTGTTGTCATATCTGCAGAGCTTTGGGAGATTACAAACAATATGTCAAAAACAAGGCACGACCTGAAGGTTCAATAGCTGAAGCTGTTATAATAAATGAAGCAATAACATTTTTGTTCGATGTACATGCAGAATATTGAAACTCATTTCAATCGTCGGCCACGAAACTATGATGGAGATGCAAGTAATAGCCAAGAGATCACAGTGTTCCGTCAAAATTACAGACCATTTGGGGCAGTAGGTGTCAAATTACTAACCCGTCAGGAAGTTCAACGTGCGCATTGGTTTATATTGAGTAATTGTGATGAAGTGCAACCGTATTTAACGTAAGTTCTTCTGGTGCATCATTACTGAATTTTTTCCATACATTAACCGTGATAATTTATTGTAGGCAACATCTAACAATGCTACAAATTGCTGGTGACCATAATGTTGATGAAACCCACAAAAAAGAATTTCCTAAATGGTTTGAGACAACTGTAAGTTATAATATTTTATATTTATTTTGATCCTAACATTAGACATTTCAGTTTGTTATATTAACACATATATTTCATTGTCAGATTATTAATCAAGTGGAAAATGGTCAATTGGACTCGCAATCCTCGTTGGTTTCTTTGGCTTATGGGCCTCAAATGCAGGCGTATGAGTACAGTGGATGTATTGTCAACGGAGTTAGATTTCATACCGAACAGCGAGATGTTAATCATGTGACTCAAAATTCTGGAAATGTAGTCCAAGGAGAACACGGCTCAGATGTAATTGACTTCTACGGCGTATTGCAATCGGTCATTGAGTTCATATATCGACCCAGACGACATACTACTGTGCTATTCCAATGTAAGTGGTTTGACACTAATGCCAGAAAGAGGAGAATTCAAGTTAGTAATCATCTCACGTCAATTAATGTTCAACGTTGTTGGTACAAGAATGATCCATACATTTTTTGTACGCAAGCACGTTCAGTGATATATAATACCTAGCGATGGCAAAAATACCCGGACCCGGCCCGGGTCCGCATGGACCCGGACGATCCGGGTCCGGGTAGACCCGGGTCCGGAATCAAAAATCCGGACCCGGGTCTTTAATATTAAGACCCGGGTGATCCCGGGTCCGGACCCGGGATCGCCGGTCCGGACCGGGTAGACCCGGGTCCGGAAAAATTAAAAAAAAATAAATTAAAAATAAAAAAATAAATTAGATTTTAATAAAAAATATAAATATATATGGGCATATATATATAAAATAATAGAATTTAATAAAAAATTAAAAGAATTGAAATAAAACTAATAAATACAAATATGAATATAAAATAATACAATAAAAATTTTAAAAAAAATTTTAAAAAAATTAAAAAAAAAAAGAATCCGGGTAAACGGGTCCGGACGGGTCTACCCGGATCCGGACCGGGTAGACCCGGGTCCGGACGGGTAGTAGACCCGGGTCCGGACCGGGTAGACCGGGTCCGGACCCGGGAATATTTACCGGGTCCGGAACCGGACCCGGGGAAGTGAATTCTCTTCCGATCCGGACCGGGTCCGGCCGGACCCGGGTCCGGATCCGGAAATTGCCATCCCTATATATACCTGATCCTAAGTTAGGAAGGGATGGATGGTGGTAGAAAAGTTACAACATAGGGCCATTTGGGACACGCAGGAGAAAGATAGAGTTGACATATCAGATGAAACACAAGAAGTCTCCGGCAATTTTGAAGTTCCTGAACAGATATTTGTTGGACCAACTGTCAACGTTCCTGAAAATATAACATTAACTCGATCTAGTACAGACGTTGAGCTAATTCATCATTCTGAAGTGAGCGTTGAAGTAGCAAGTGAAGAACAATTTGACACTGAAGATGACTTCGAATCCAGTCACGAATCCTCAAATACCGACGATAATAGTGATTAATTATGAAGTTACAGTATTTTGTGATGGATGAATAATTTTATGGATTAATGTATGGTTGTTGATTTTAATTACTCTTTAGATATTGTTGAAATATTAACGTAATGATTAATAGTATAACTATGTTATGAATGAGTTATTTGCTTCTGAGCCGAGGAAGAAGAGAAGCACTGGTTGCAGGGATGTAAAGGACATTTAGCGTCGAAGTAATCGACGCTAAATGTCAATTACTTCGACGCTAATGGTTAGGCGGGTTATTGAAAAATTTGGGTTTTTTTCCGGAAATTTAATTTTTATGTAGCGTCGAAATACTTATTCGACGCTATATGTCTTACATTTAGCGTCGACATACAATTTGCGACGCTATATCTCTTTAATTAGCGTCGAATACAATATTTCGACGCTATATGTCTCTACTTTAGCGTCGAATATAGTATGTCGACGCTAATTAAAAATTAAATTTCCCGGAAAAAAAAACCCTAATTTTTCAATAACCCGCCTAACAAATAGCGTCGACTACTGCGACGCTAAAAGTCAATTATTTCGACGCTAAATGTCTTTTAAATCCCTAAAACCAGTGCTTCCTTCTTCCTCGGCTCAGAAGCAAAAACTCATTTCTCATTCTCCAACAGTGACGAACGAAGGAAATCAACAGGTAAGTCTCATTTGTTGATTTAAAATTGTTTATGAGGATGAATTTGATGATTTGATGAATTTGAGGATGAGTTTGATGATATATTGATGAAATTGATGATGAATTATTTTTTGATGAAATTGATGATGATGATGATGATGATGATGATCAAAGATGATGATGATTCTGGGCAAGAACAGCAGCATTTGCTGCTGTTCTTGCCCAGAACAGCAGCAATTGCTGCTGTTCGTCTTCAAAATCATCATCATCTTTGGTTAATATTTATATAATGTTAAGTTTGAATTTGTGCCCTCTTTGGTTAATTATAACTGTTGATACGGACCAATTCCAGTGAGCTCACGTTCGTGTTGCGTTCTCAAACGCGTTCGAACGGACCAATTCCAGTGAGCTCACGTTCGTATGGCGTTCTCGAACGCGTTCGAACGGACCAATTCCAGTGAGTTCACGTTCGTATGTCGTTCTTTAATATGTTCGAACACCCATTTTACGTTCGAACGCGTTAAAGAACGACATACGAACGTGAACTCACTGGATTGGTCCGTTCGAACGCGTTCGAGAACGCCATACGAACGTGAGCTCACTGGAATTGGTCCGTTCGAACGCGTTTGAGAAAACGCAACACGAACGTGAGCTCACTGGAATTGGTCCGTTCGAACGCGTTCGTGAACGCCATACGAACGTGTGCATGAGAAGTCGTGTGATTGTCTGCTTCGTGGTTGGTTATATGTATCCCATTGAGTGTGTGACTGTGTATCCCTAAAACGTGTATGATGGAACTCGTAGATTATATGGATAATGAATGCATATGTGAAATGAATGAATTGAAAACGAAAGTGAGCATTCGATGTTATAAGCGCTTTTGTTAAGTTGTATTGACTTGTATGGATATGTATGTATATGTATAAGAATTTTGGAATTTGATGACGCTAATGCGACGGGTTTTTGCAGATGGCACCGGGCAATCGCAAAGGGCTACCGCGACTCCATCTACATCAGCAAGGGCAACCGGCCCTGGTGATTTCTCTGCTAGCACAGGTGAGTCCAGTACAGTGAAGGGTCGAGGACGCACCCGTGGCCTGGGGTTGGCTAAGTACGTTAAGGCTCACGGTCGTATCCGGATAGAGATATCAGATGATGGACACACTCAAGTCGGACAACATAATTCAGCGTTTAATACAGCCATAGGAGCTACAGCTCGATATGAAGCTCCCCAAAACTACGTATCTTGGAGAGAGATACCGTGGGAGACGAAACTGAACCAGCTATTCCCTTCGCTACTTGTAAGTTTTCGATATTGTTTGTTATTTAACATTTTTATTTTATACTTATTTTTACTCGAATTTTCATGTAGGAATGGTTCGACTTCGATCTGACCCAAGTGAATGTCCAACAATATATTGACTACCACATGGGGAAAAGTTATAAAGATTATAGAACAAAAGTCTTGAAACCAATATTCGACGAACATGGACCTTCAAATGCTCCACAACACAAACCTGATTTTATAGAGGAACAAGACTGGACATTTTTATGTGAGCTTTGGTCGAGCAAAAAACACGAGGTAAATTTTGAAATAAACGGAAATTTATAATTGTCTTTGTTTTCGGTACTTACAGTGTTCGTGAATACAGGATAAATGTCACGCAAATGCGGAAAATCGAAGTCACTTGCGTTTTAACCACCGTGGAGGTTCGAAGCCATTTATCCAACATCGTGCCGAACATTCTGAGGTAAATATATCCTAACGTAAAATTAACAGTTAATTGTTTTTACTATCTGGAATAATATTGAATTTATTTTATGTTTATAACAGAGTAGCACATGTGAGGTGCAATCATTTCCAGATTTTTCCGTGTGACGCATTACAATGACAAGAATAAATGGATAAATGAAGAAGCCGAACGCTGCTATGTAAGTTTCAGTTTTTAAAATAAAATAATTAATATTATATATGTTAAATTTTTTTCTCAAATTCTAATATTAACTTATTTTTTGAAACATAACGAAATGATGGAACTCCAACATCAAACTCAGGAGACAGGGACCGACCCCATACCAGATGAGCAGCTGTCGCAATTGGTTTTCAAGAATCAGACAGCTTACAACGTTGGTCTTGGCACTCGTAAGAAGCCAACGTCATCTGCACGCAATAGTGGTAATTCGGGCAATGTCTCTCTTCGAGACGAGTTAGTCACCACCAAAGACGACCTAGCCAGCACCCGAGACGAGCTGCAACAGACTAAGGAGAAGCTACAACAGGTCACGGTGGACCACGAGAAGAAGATGGTGGACCACGAGAAGAAGATGGAGCAGTTGGAACAGCAACTGATGGCTTTCCGTCAGATGTTCGAGGCCTCAATGAGTCATGGTGCATCGGGCTCGAGCGTCCCCCCATCACAGTAGCAATTAATTTTATATTTAGTTTTGTATAAACATTTTGAACAAATATATTTAATATAATATTTCTTTTTTCTAAAACAAATTTCAATAAATATTTCGTCATTAATTACATTTTTTTTCAGCTAAATAAATATTTTAGACCAAAAAATAAGTAAATTACTAATTTTTAAGAAAATAAATATTTACTTTTAGCGTCGAAATATTTCGACGCTAATAGTAACAAACATGGTCGCTATAAGCTTACATATAATACTTTTTAAATATACTTAGCGTCGACATTTTTCGACGCTAAAAGTTTGATTTTTGCGTCGATATATTTCGTCGCTAATAGTAAAAAACATGGTCGCTATAAGCTTACATATAATACTTTTTTAATATACTTTAGCGTCGACACCTTGCGACGCTAAAAGTTTAATTTTTGCGTCGATATATTTCGTCGCCAAATATACAATTAGCGTCGAAAATTTAACTTTAGCGTCGAAATAAATTGGACGCAGAATACTGTTTTAGCGTCGCAGTTAATTATTTCGACGCTAAAAGTGGTTTTCGTCGACATTTTATCGTCCATTTTTGGCGTCTAATTTTTTCGACGCTAAATATAATTTGCGTCGAAATAGTAAGTTATGGCGTCGAAACAATTCGACGCTAAATGGTCTAATTCTTGTAGTGAAATTTAGACAACATTAATTTGCTTAATGTAACTAACAACAACTTTTCAAATTTAATTAAAAAATAGCAAAAACTAACAAAAATAAAATAATAAATGAATTCTAAATGAATTAGTAAATTCAAATTCGTATTCAAACGAATTGAATCGAAATGATCTATTTACTAAATAAATCAATTTTTACAAATCGTATCCTTTAATACGAATCAATTCGAATGAATAAATGAATTTATTCTAATCCCGGCACTGTTGGATTAGGATTTTGATTTCTTAGATATCGTTCATGGATTTCGATTTTCACTGAAATACCCGGCACCGATACGCTAGATATTATGTTGTACTACTTTACAGTTAGGGTTTTGTTGGCGAGGTCCGATGGGAGGCAAGTGAATAGAGAAGTAATATGTGTGATTGATGATTTGGAATATGTCACAGACTCACAGTTGGAAGGAAGCATGTGTTCCTTGAATAGTAAGGAGTGGCTCGCCCGGACATTTCAATTTTGTAACCAAAGTGGGTTCAAGATGTTATTAAGGTTTGGTTTGCTGGTTCACAAGATCTTAGATTGGAACTATAGAAGATATCATTACAAAAATAAGAGAGTGCATCCATAATTCACTACTATAGAGTGTTAAAGAAATAATCAACGAATGTAATAAGATTTTTTGAAACATAAACTTATATACAAAATTACAAACTTATGAATCAAAAACAGAAACTTAATCAACAAACAAATCAGAATTGAAACTTACAATTCAAGTAACCAAATTCAATAAACACACTGACTTGTAAAGATTGAGGTTAACATATGAGGCTATGTCCTATAGCAGAAATTCGCCATTACTCATGTGCTTGTAGTTCGTTGGACGTCTGCCACTAGGATACAACAATCTGCAAGTCGAAAATCTGCACTGGATGTTTCGACCTCTTGCGAATCTACTTGATGTTTGATTTTTCGTTTTCAATGATCAGTAAGTTGGTATATGGAGAAATTCTATATTTTTCATGTGTGTCTCATCTGTTCTACTTATTTCATTTTTTTTTTATAGAAAAAATAGAAAGTAATTATTGCCAAGGTTTTTCATAATTTCAGTTAATTTTGAAGAGATGTGTTGATCAGACACATACCTTATGATTAACTGAAAATATAAATAATTTTTTTTTATTAAAATAAGACATTTAATGAATCACAATAGCCCAAAGGCCCAAGGCTCATCTTTTGATTAATCAATATATTAAATATATTAATTAAATCTAATGATATGGTTACCAACCACACACATCCAAGCTCAAGCCCAAGCCCAAACCTTACTTTTTCCAATTTAATATAAGTGTCTAGAGAACACTTATAAACCTTTCATCTCTCATTTACTTTTTAGATGTGAGACTACTCCATCTATTTGATATACAAACTCTTACATAGAGTTTATATATATAAAAATAAAACCCCTCACCATTTTATCGTCCAGTGTGTTTATATGTTGTTGATGGTTGTTTTTTGTTCCAAGGGTAATATAGAGAATTTACTCCTCGAACAAACCTCCAACAATTGTGAATTTGTTTGGTTAGTAGGAACTGCATAAACTTGACAAAAGACAAACAATCACAGATACATATATTTACGTGCTTCGGCGGAGAGTGGCTTAAACCTACATCAACGGGAGAAAAAGAAATGATTTTATTAGCTTCAGGGTAAATACCGACCCAAGCTGGTGAAAGGGGAATTACACAAGATATAGTAAAAATAACTCATCGGGTTATGATTGCCCGATCTACTTCTCACAACGTGGTCGGGTACACGACTCACTTTCTCTCTCTATCATTAATTTTTCTTGGTACTCTTGCTCTCAGATTACAATTTTCTCTTTCTCAAGTTCTTAGCTCAAAAAACCAACCCCTTCAACAATGACTTTGTGGATGCTGGATTTCGCCCGAGGTCCACAATCGAGAATTTATAGGTTGGGGCACTAGCGATCCTGCAAAACAAAGGTAGTGTGAGCGGGGAGTATACTATCCACCGGTGTGGTGGGTGCCGAGGGCACTCCGACACCCAAGTCAGTAGTATGAAATAAATTGTAAATAGGTAAAATGTGAAAGCAAGGTTTATTATTACCTTGACCTTCTTTGGGTGGCCGTGAGGGCGGAAGAGTGGTGTTTCTAGGGTAGAGGGCTCAAAGAGATCTAAGTTGGAGAACTCAAACTTGAATGAATCAGTTTCTTGAATTGTGTTGCATTTTATAGATGAAGAGGAGTGACTTTAGCAGCTGGCATAAGTCCCACAACGTACTCATGCTTTTGATGAAAGGTCATAGCATGTGAGATTATGTCTTGTGTTAGGCATAGTGGGGAAGGAGTGGTTGATGAGTTGTCTGTAAGCGTGTGGCTTAATTATAATTCAATAATGCTAAGTTTTCTGGGCTGTGTTTCTACTCTTTGGCCTTGCTTTGTGTTGGACTTGAAGTGAAAAGATGATTTTGCCTTAGCCCAATTTTGACCTGTATAGACTTCAACCCTTTTTTTATAAGTTCTCAAATCACTTTTTTCAACTGATCCTGAGGTCACCATACATCACTTAATCATCATTATCCATTTATTCGCTGCACCCACCACCCATTCTAACCACACTCAAGCCAGCTGCTCTACCACTGCACCGGCCTATGGCGGCTGATAAGACTCACAGCTTCATATGAGTTGTTGCTTTATCATTTTCATCATTAGCATTGTAGATGCATTTTTTTCAAGTAGGTCATATGTCATGTTACTCTGACCTCATCGGGTATTACTTCGTCACATCTCCTCTGGTCAGGATAACCTAGCGCATGAAACATCACAAATCCACACTTCTCAGTGGTCGGGTTGGGATCGCCATTATTTTTTCCTCCGAAAATTTCCTCAGACCTACCATGGTCGGGTCCTTCTCTCAATTTTCTTCTTGCTTTCAAGTACTTGAGGTTATCTAACCATCGTGGTCGGATAGTACAACAAAAATTCAAGTTTTCAGGACTTGACCTTCTTCGGGACAAGTGTGGTTAAAAACCACCATGTAATAAAAAATGGATTATGTAAGATAATTTCATTTCAAAACTGTCTTCATTGTGATGAAGTATTAATCCGAATTCGTCTCTAACAGCTCACACACATTTGTAATAAATTGTTCAAAATTCGTGTCTTTGCAAACAAAAAATGTGTTAACTTTCCAATTTTATATTTCATACATCCATGCGATGATTCATTAAACATTTCCATATTTTAAGCACAATTGACTTTATTAAGCCAAATGCAATGAGAAAAATATGATTACATCACTTCAAACAACAATTAGTTTTCATTGAACATATATTTACGAAAAAATGAATATGATACGGTAAAAAAAATAATAGCAAAATATCAATTTGGTCGAAAATAGGCGAAAGCCATTGCCGCTTTAGAAAACTACCATGTCACATAAGTGGCAGACTCTTCGCCATGTGACAAGCTTTTATCGCCCACCATCGCCTATTTTTTTTTTTGGTTTTTGTCTTCTAGACTGAGAATAAATATTTTTTGCTAGATTCTAACTATTTTTTGATCTATTAACATATAATAGGCTTTTGTATAAATTTTTCGGTGTAAGTATAGGGGCTCAGATTTAGCTCTATAATCATGGACACGTGTCGACATGTAATTGAATCTTCCTTATCAACAAACCTTATCAGTAGAATTGTTGCAAACAGACTCAGGTCCAATGAGAGGATGACACCTGTTATGGTACTACAATGATAGTAGTCAGGAGAGGTCAGACTGACGATCGGAGTATGAAGACTTCCGAAAAAACTAGGATTTGACCGAAGAGTTTAGACCTCGACCCCAGAATGACGTTATTCTGAAGTAACATCACTACGAGATCATATCACTATAGAATGGAGAAACTCATAGCTCAGTCTAATTCGATATAGACGTATTCCTGAGAAGACTCGCCCCGGAACTGATGTGAATCAATGACCATATGGATAAAGGTGGCAAAACGAATCAACAAATTGAATTTGTATCGAATCCTAAACGAATCGAATCGAAATGTGATGGATTCGTATTTGATTCATTTATTAAACAAATCATAATATCATGATTCATATTCGATTCGTTTATTAAACGAATCGAATACGAATATTCGTTTAGTCATGATTTTATTTAATTTCATAATTTACCATAGTTGATTTACATTAATTATTAAAAATATATACATATAAAATATGTATATATTTATTAAAAATATCTCACCAAATATCGAAAATATTATTTTTCCTATGGTAATTAGCCATAATTTCTCGAATCTCAATTGAAAAATAACAATAACTAGTAAAAAAAAATCAATAAAACGAATCATAAACGAATCCATGAGCTTAAATTCGTATTCGATTCGTTTAATAAACGAATCGAATCGAATTGACCTATTTATTAAATGAATCCATTTTTTCAAACCCGTATTCACTTTAAAGTGAATCAAATCGAACGAATAAACAAATCCTGACCCAAATTGCCACCCCTACATATGGATGACAAACCTAGAATATTAATCCATTACATGTTCCAGTAGAGCCAATCACGAGGCAATGAGCTAAGAAAATCAAGGAAGCAATGCAAGGTCTAGTTCTGAAGACCTTGGCTGAACCATGTAACACAAATAGAGCATAATCTTTTCAAATAAGTTTATTAGAAGTGAGTCCAAGCTACATTCATCTGACCCAGTTATTTGAAGACATTTAATTTTAATATTTTAATTTATTTATTGGGTTAGGCTAAATTATGGCTTGGGTGTGAGGTTTATTAGAGTGATGTTTGGATTTTAAATCTTAATTAGATTAGGAATTTGTTTTAGTTTCCTATTTGGATTTTGAATTTTTTTTAAATTAGGAATTTTTTTTTTTAATTTCCAATTTAGATTAGGGTTCCCTAAGACTTACTATATAAGGCGGTCTTATGCATTAATAAAATCAGAATTTTCAGACTAAAATTATTGTTATTATCGTAAGCATTGAGAGAGAGTGAGTGAATTTATTTGTTCATTGAATTGAACACCCGACTTATCAAAGTGGTTACATCTTTTGTGGCGTCCAACTGCAAGTAAGGTTTATTTATTGATTCAGAAAATGATTTTCAAGGGCAGGTTTCTTTAGGGTCTAATATGATCTTGGAAGGGATTTTGTTCATACAAAATCGTGATTCGTGGTTCTCACGTGGATGGATCTTCTTGGAATCAAACACAAGAAGGTTATGTCAGTTAGTATCGAGAGCTCAAGGTTCCGAGGTCAGATTTTTCTATCCTTATTGTGTCTTTATTTCGGTTTTATTGCTGAGTCTGTGTGGTTTTCATTTCTTTGTTATTCTTACTTGTGTATCTCGATTTTTTTTTATTATTTCTTGAGTCTTGCTTTAGGTTTTGGGTATAGTTAGTTTTGATTTCTTTGTTTTTGTTTCTTGTTATGTCTTGCATAAATCTTGGTTTCAAAATTAAAATTATTGAATTAAATATTCGGGTTCTTGGTTCCAAGATTTGGTTTCATGGTTGTACGGGCCAAATTTGGTCCAGGGGTAATTTCATCATTTTGCTTCAGGCCCAATACTAAACGCACCTCAGACTACCCAACATAAGACCCAGGCCCAAGTCTCTACCTCAAAAGGAAGCCCCAAGCTTTGAAGTATATAGAGGCTCAGAGATTCACAAGCCCAGGCCCAATGAAATACCACGTGCCCAAACCATAATCGGGGCTTACCCCACGCCAGTCCACATAACGCCCAGGCTCATAAACACCATGCATAACTCATCCGTTCCAGCCTACAACAGGCAAAACGCAGTAATTACACCTCATGAAGTCGACCGTTATTATGACCCAACAGACGAGCAATCAAATGGTAATAAAAGCATACGTTACTGGGGCATGTATATAGAGGAAACAAAACTCCATGAGGAGGGGACTTCTGACTCACCATTATTCAACTTCTAGCTCTCCGACTCACAGCTTTGGAGCCGAAGACTCACTCAAGCTCACCACACCTCATTCTTACCGCCCTCACGGTACCCTACAGAGTTCAAGATAGCATCTAACATTGCCATTTCCATTATAACTTCCTTAGACCTTTCACTGACTTGGGCGTCGGACTGCCTACGGCATCCACCACACCGGTGGGTAGACCCTCCACGCTCACCCTACTTCCTTTGTTTTGCAGGATCGCCAGTGCCCCTCTACGAAATCTCGATTGTAGACCTCGAGCGAAAACCAGCGTCTACAATGGTGTTTAATTTCAGTTCTTCGGCGTCTATTGTTATTCTTGTGTTTTAATTTTGATTTCTTGCATCTTCTTTACAGTCTTTTAATTTAGGTCTAAAAAACATCAATTTCAATTTTCTTAAGAGTCAGTTTGGTTTTTTATGTTTTTCTTTTGTGTTCTTGTTATTTAAGAGTTTTTAAGCTGTTCTTGAATCAATAAAATATCAAAATAAAAAGATATTTCGGTTGTTCTTGAGTCAATGTTTGGATTTGAGGACGAATCCTTTCGAAGAGAGAGTAAATGATGTGATTAAAGGTACGAGAATTGAGCATAATCCAAATCTAAAATTTTGAGTTTCAAAGTTTAAAAAATCTCAAAATACTCAAGATACATCAAGAAAGATGTTCTTGATCAAATTTCATCAAAAAGTTTAAGAGAATACCACCTAAGTAATGATGGCGGGATTTGCGCATTCGTCATATGTTGGCTATAACCTTTTCATACGATGTATGATTTAAGTAATTCAAGTTGCGTTATAAAGAAACGCAAGGATATACAACTTTGTAGTTTAACTCAAAGATAGATTCGAATTCATTCCAAGTCAAAATTCAATCGTAATAAATCTATACAGCTTTAAGTTGTATGTTTTTAATTTTATTTTATGTTTAAGTGATGTGCTGAATTCTAATGTTATTTTAAAAGCTCATGGATGAAATTTAAGTTTTATTTAGCCTAGGATTTAGTTTTATTAGTTCAATTAGTATTTCTTTTAAGTATTTTAGTTTAATTAGCTTTCATTGTTTAAGTTAACTTATAATTTACAAATGCCTATTTAAATGTGCTTTTACCTTGTAATTTTGGTAGAGAATTTTGAATAAAAAATAGACACTGCCGTTTAACATCCAAGTGTGTGAGAGAGTTGATTCTATTTTGGTTATTTATTGAATCTTTACCAAAACTTATCAAATAACTAGTGCTTTTTTGTGGTGTCTTTAAACTTCACTAGCAAGATTTCTTCAAGAATACAGAAAGATTGCTAAAGGTAGATTCTTCAGAGGTTCGACTTGATCTTGTAAATATTTTTTTCCTAACAAAATGTGTCCAAGTGCCTATGAATCAATCCTATAGTGGTTTCCGTCAGGAACACATCAGAGTACATCAGTAGTATTCTGACCTCGATATCAGTACTCTAAAGTACATTATGTCACATATATCACCATAGTGGAATTCAATGGCAATCCATTTATCTTAACATGCAAGCATGTTTTAACATGCATAATAACATGTGTAATTACACCCAGTGACATATTAGAGCATGTGTGATACCAAATGTACTCCATGCAGCTGGAGGATAGTCAAGTTTTAGACAAGTGTCAATCAGAAGTCGACACCTATATGCATATAACCCTATATAAGCCAATGAGCTTGAGGATAAAAAAAATACTCACTAATATAATTAAAGCATAAATATATTGTACTCTTGGATTAGAAACTTTATTGCAAATGTGAAGTGAGGAGGGAAAGATTCTAACCTACAAACACACTCGTGCAAGTTCAGTACGTTGGATTTCAGAATAGAGCTTAGAATTCAATTAGATTTCAAAGGCCAGACACATCAAAATGAAGGTAACAAACACAATTTCTTTATCTCACTTTTACCGCTGACCGGTGCTTACACACGCGTATAACGCAAGCGCACGTATCGTTCAAGTAGTATAAAAAGTATCGATCCCACGAGGACTTAATACATAAGCTATTAATTTTATGAGGTCAAATGATTACTAGTATCTAACAGATTGTTTGATTGATTTGAAACGGTGATGATTCTAAATTTAAAAACAAGTAAATAAAATTGTTCGAAAATATGTTTTAAGAAAATTCAATATTAAAAACTATCTAGGGTTGTGATTTCTTCAAATATCATTTTAAAGATGAAGTGGTTATTTTATGTTTGTGTAATAAATCGGTTTACTAACTTGGAACACTAAATTATGCGAAAGCCTCTGTCGATGGTCAGACGCAAATACCCAGTTTAACCCAATTGAACCATATGTCTATGTCAACCAAATTATCTGGATTCATTAAGTTTAAGTTCCAATTATGGCTACCCCTGCCCGACAGGTATATCTCTATCATATAAGGAAATCTATTAAAGGGTTATATATCCTTAAGGAAGATCGTGGGCTATTAAGTCTAAGGCTGAAACCTAAAATCCCTATGTCTAGTTCATTTTAGATTTACCAGATCAATCTTATTAGTGGTCAATTAACAATACGCGTTAGGCTTAAGACTTAATAAGTAAACCTTTAAATTACCCAAACTATAAAATAACCTCTTATAAACCGGTGATATTAAAAGTCATCACAACCCCAGATATCTAATTTAGTTACAACACATAACTAGGGCTAGTAAAAACTTGAAAAATAAAACACATAAAGTAAAAATACTGAAAAGTAAAAGCTGAAAAATAAATTGCAATAAAATAAAATGCTAAGGTAAAAGAATCAACTTTTACTACTACTAATTTAGATATCTCTCATAATATAATATATAAACTTGTGATTATTTTACCAACCAGCCATATAGGCGGTAACCTGATTAAGTCAAATTAAGTTCAACCAGCCATAAAGACGGAACCAAAATAAACCTGCCATATAGGCAATAAGAAAATTTAATTACCAACCGACCAATCTGGCGGTATCCTTGACTAGTCAGGTTTAAACCAGATGAAAATGAATTACCAACCGACCAATCTGGCGGTATCCTTTTTAAGTCGAATTTTAAATAGGGAATATATTATATTAAAGGGAGATTAATCTAAATAGCAATAGTAAAAGAATTACCTTTCACCCTAGCAGGGGAAAGTTACCTCCTCATGGTGAATAGTAAAAACTGTAAAAAGTAAAGAAAGTAAATTACTATTATTACATAACGTAATTAAAATTAATTACAAAACTGAAATTAGAAAAACTAAGAAGAGAACTCCCTATTTACATCAGAGAATTCATAGAGAATGGTACACCTAAAACTGAAATCTCGAGCTCAATTTATAGACCCCGGTAGGCCTCCAGCGTCGCGACGCCAAAGCCTTTGGCGATGCGACGCCAGCACTTTTTGGCGTGGCATGCTGAGGGCTTGACACGTGGAAATTCGGATAATGAGATAAGGCGACAGGTGGCGAGGTGGCTAACAACTCAATTATTATGCTGATGTGGCGCTGACGTGGCGATGGCGACTGTCGGCACCATAGGATTGCGACACGTGGCACTTCGTGATTGGCTGATGATGACGTGGCGGTGAAGTGGCACTTTGACTTTGTCAACTGATGATGTGGACACTGACGTGGCGGTGACGTGGAGTGACACGTGGCACACGTGGCAATGGTGATTACATGTGGACCCGGCGCACGTTAGCATGGACCCGGTGCACGTTAGGCGTCGCGACGCCAAAGGGTTGCGCGTCGTGACGCGCCAAAATTACCAAAATGCTTTTTTTTTTTTCAATTTTCATTGTTTTGGTCCAAATCACCTCTAGAATGTCCTGAAACTTTATTTATATACAAAATAACACAAAATACATCAAAATATTCACAAGACTCAAGAAACTATACAAAATATTAGGTTAAATGAGTGGGAAATAGTGATATAACTACCACTCATCAACCGCCTACGATAATAAATGAACAAAAGTAACCCTTTTGGACAAAATCACCCACAACCAAGGTAATATAAGCCACCCACATTGTATCAATTCATTATTAACATAATTTCTTATTCTCCAAAATAAATTATAATGATTATTCTTCAATACTGAATAATGGTGTTGGATGAATGTGACAAAGATGATAAGTGAAATGAAGAGTGTATAGTGAATTATTGAAAAGAATATAGTAGAGTTTTGTGTAATACAAAATTTATTAGAGTAATTTGGTCGGAAAAGAGGGTATTTGGTTATTAAAGTAAGAATGTTGAGAGTGTAGTCATTTTTATAATTTGAAAATTTTATTGGGTGGTTTTTATAAATTTTCATAATAAATATTCTTATAATCAAATGGTCATAGTGGTATTGGTGTGGTGGTGGGCCATGTTAAAGGAATACACGTTAGTGGGGTCAAAAAAAAATAAAGTTAGTTACCAAACCAAAGTACAATCATTAGATGATATTAATTACCACAAAGCAAAAAAAGTGTGATAGATGATAATGATACCGATGGAATAGCATCGACTCTCACTACATGAGGATACCTTAGGTGACAAAAAAAGGCAAGAAGATTGATGAGTAGGATTAACGTTTTGTTCATGAGTTTTAGCTTTTGATATTTTAATGGGTGCCACCTAGACGTAAAGATGACAAATTGACAATAGGGAGGGATGAGAATTATCGATCCCGTATATATTATTGATAATCTTCAGATGTCTATGTCTCTGTTCTTTTGTAATTGTTTCAAAGGATGTGATAGAGATCCTCAAAAAATAAAAGGGATATCAGAGGGATCCCGGATCCTAAATGACAGATAATTTTTTCTTAAAATATATTTAATTCATTTAAAAATATATATGTTAAACTATTAAATTATCCAAAATTAAATATACATGTTGACGGCTGATTTCGGTCTCAGGGGCAATAATTGTTTTTTACTCCCGAGACAATCCTCCTCCAACTGTGAATTTGTTTTGTTTATGAGAAACCAAAATCAAATTTGGCAAAAGATATATAAATACACCAATCAACAAAGAGATTTAACGTGGTTCGGCGGATCATATCCAGCCTACATCCACGGGCATAGAACGGACGATGTTTTATTACCGAAATATGTTCTCTGATCTGTTTAGTGCTTACAAGTCTAATTCTCTATTGTTCTTTTCTCCACTCTCAATACCTTCAACTCTCAACTCTCAACTCTCAACCTTTTTTTTCTCCCCTTACAAGCACGCTTTCCCCTCCTATTTATAAAAGCAAAGAAACAATTTTCCTTTTCCCATAAGGATTCCTAGTTGAAACTACATTCACTTCCTTTTTCCTATTAGGACACTGACTTATCAACTTTTCCCAATGAAAGTATGATAACTTATCTTCTTATCCGTAGGAATATGATGTCTTATCTTCTGGAGCATATCTCGTCATATTCTCGGTCTTTTGAACTGAGAATGCTGCTATCGATCTGATAATGCCCGGTCATCCGATCTTAAGTGGTCGGTTTACCGATCGTAAAGTGCTCGGCCCTTCACTCATGTGGTCCGGTCGGTATTAATGATCTTGACCAAGAAGGAAATTACCTTTTTACCCCTACCGTACTGCTTCAATATCATAGGACCTGAAAATACCATCAACATATGTCCCCTAATTCTCGGTTCCAACGAGTTATACAAGTTGCTGCCGGGAACTATATAAAAAGAACAGCACTCCTGACGGACTGATGGCAGAGCTTTTTTTTTTTTTACATGTTTATATTCCACTTTTTATCTTTCATAATCTGCTCCGAATAATCTCCTGCAAACGATCTCTCGAGGCCTGACCATGAGGGGACAACCCGAGCCAAAAATTAGATCATGCGGTGGGACGTAACCCGACCCCGAGCTGGGAAAAACACTTGGCTCTGGGGGAATGTTACGTCCCCAGTCCGAAAAGACAGACTCGGTGGGACGTAACCCGACCCCGAGCTGAGAGAAACACTTGGCTCTGGAGGAAATGTTACGTCCCCAGTCCAAAAGACAGACTCGGTGGGACGTAACCCGACCCCGAGCTGAGAGAAACACTTGGCTCTGGGGGAAATGTTACGTCTTCAGTCCAAAAGACAGACTCGGTGGGACGTAACCCGACCCCGAGCTGAGAAAAACACTTGGCACTGGGGAAAATGTTACGTCCCCAGTCCAAAAGACCGACTCGGTGGGACGTAACCCGACCCCGAGCTGAGAGAAACACTTGGCTCTAGGGGAATGTTATGTCCCCAGTCCAAAGAGACAGACTCGGTGGGACGTAACCCGACCCCGAGCTGAGAGAAACACTTGGCTCTGGGGGAATGTTACGTCCCCAGTCCAAAGAGATAGACTCGGTGGGACGTAACCCGACCCCGAGCTGAGAGAAACACTTGGCTCTGGGGGAATGTTACGTCCCCAGTCCAAAAAGACAGACTCGGTGGGACGTAACCCGACCAAGAGCTGAGAGAACACTTGGCACTGGGGGAAATGTTACGTCCCCAGTCCAAAAGATAGACTCGGTGGGACGTAACCCGACCCCGAGCTGAGAAAAACACTTGGCACTGGGGGAAATGTTACGTCCACAGTCCAAAGACCGACTCGGTGGGAAGTAACCCGACCCCGAGCTGAGAGAAACATTCGGCATTGGGGGAAATGTTAGGTCCCCAGTCCAAAAGACAGACTCGGTGGGACGTAACCCGACCCCGAGCTGAGAAAAAAAAACACTTGGCACTTGGGGAAATGTTACGTCCCCAGTCCAAAGAGACAGGCTCGGTGGGACGTAACCCGACCCCGAGCTGAGAAAAACACTTGGCACTGAGGGAAATGTTACGTCCCCAGTCCAAAGAGACAGGCTCGGTGGGACGTAACCCGACCCCGAGCTTAGAGAAACACTTGGCGCTGGGTGAATGTTACGTCCCCAGTCCAAAAGACAGACTCGGTGGGACGTAACCCGACCACGAGCTGAGAAAAACACTTGGCACTGAGGGAAATGTTACGTCCCCAGTCCAAAGAGACAGGCTCGGTGGGACGTAACCCGACCCCGAGCTGAGAGAAACACTTGGCGCTGGGGGAATGTTACGTCCCCAGTCCAAAGAGACAGACTCGGTGAGACGTAACCCGACCCCGAGCTGAGAGAAACCATAATGGCCTACTCGGCGGAGTGAAATCCAGCCCCGAGCCGAATAACCAAGTGGCCTCCGCGGAACGAAATCCAGCCCCGAGCCGAATAACCAAGTGGCCTCGGCGGAATGAAATCCAGCCCCGAGCCGGATAACCAAGTGGCACACAGAGGCCTCAGCGGAACAAATCCAGCCCCGAGCCTACACCACGAAACCTCGACGGAACGAATCCAGCCCCGAGCCGGTGGCACACAGAGGCCTCGGCGGGACAAACCCAGCCCCGAGCCTACACCACGAAACCTCGGCAGAACGAATCCAGCCCTGAGCCGGTGGCACACAGAGGCCTCGGCGAGACAAACCCAGCCCCGAGCCTACACAATGAAACCTCGGCGGAACGAATCCAGCTCTGAGCCGGTGGCACACAAAGGCCTCGACGGGACAACCCAGCCCCGAGCCTACACCACGCAACCTCGGCGGAACGAATCCAGCCCTGAGCCGATGGCACATAGAGGCCTCGGCGGGACAAACCCAGCCCCGAGCCTACACCACGAAACCTCGGCGGAACGAATCCAGCCCCGAGCCGGTGGCACACAGAGGCCTCGGCGGAACGAAAATCAGCCCCGACCCGAATAACCAAGTGGCCTCGGCGGAATGAAATCCAGCCCCGAGCCGGATAACCAAGTGGCACACAGAGGCCTCGGCGGGACAAACCAAGCCCCGAGCCTACACCACGAAACCTCGCGCGGAACAAATCCGGCCCCGAGCCGGTGGCACACAGAGGCTTCGGCGGAACAAATCCAGCCCCGAGCCTTGACAGATGCAAGTCATGTGGTAGTTAAGTTCCGGCTTCAGGAGTTTGATCCAACCACGAAGGGTTCACGCTCTCCCTCATACACTTCACCCCTTGAACCATAAGAATTGCCACTCCTAAAATCAGCAGGATCAGAATCCCTAGCTGTAGCACCTCTGCTACTGGATTCAGAAGCTGGATTATTCTGGCTATCACTAGCCGCTGGAGCAGTGGCACATTCCTCGGCTGAATCTCCCAATTTTACATCATGTACTTTTTCGAACAGGCAAAGAGGCAGAGAATCATCTTTTAGTATATCTTCATGATCGTCATCTTCATCATCTGAGATGTCATTATCTTCAATTACTAATGCATCATCAATCTGTTGTTGAACTCCCTGACGACCGGTGATTTCCACCTTCTGCCATTGTCTTACTGTTGGGGTTGGTGCTCAGAGCGCCAATCCGGACCGTATTTATGTCTGATTCATGAATACGAACATCCCCTTATTCCATAATATTACTTATTTATGGTTGCACCTCTTGTTTTTATATACGTATTCGATCTGATTACGATTAGATTGAAACTAAATGTGGTTTAGTGAGATGTATATATTAGACAAAGGCCCGATAATATATAATGCAGTACACAGTTACAAAGTTGGTTTGTAATTGACATTGGGAAGTGTCACTGCTAAATGTATATTATCAAATATAGTTCCTGGTCAAGATTCACTAACACATGTCGGTTAGTCAAATATGTTAAGACCAGTACATGTCGTATATCGAGACTTTGTCCGATGGTTTATCCCAATGAACCATGAGTCTGGGGAGACTCGTATAGACGTTGTAGGTGTTTATAGTGGATAAACACTGAACGACTCACCGAGATTCTTAATGGATGGTACACCAACGTCAATAAAAATCTTCTCGGGTTGAGTAGCATAGTGGTCATTCGACTTGAGATACCACTGTAGATGTATGAGACATCATCCACACTTAGATGGCAGTCACGTCACCGATCTATTTAGATCAGACCTCCACCTGTTCGTTGGGTGTGGATCGATCCTCAGGATATCCTGTGTGTATCAAGATAGGATCCGTCAGTTCTGTGTACCGAGCATATGTAGTCCATATATAATTAGCAGTCTGTTAAATCTGAGGCCACAGTATACTTCGGAAGTAAGTTCCGATTGTTATTTAGAGATTGCTAATAGATACGTCGACGAGATAATACCTATAGAGATTTGACATTTACATCTATATCTCTGGGATTATCTGGATACCTGTGACGGATGGATTATACGTATGCAATGACCTCGACCTGTATGATTCAGCGAGTTTATCCGTGGTCGTCATAATTTACGGGTGGATAATTATGTACACGAAATTGGATTTTGTGACGGATATACCTGAATCTAGAGAGTCTCACTAATGAAATATACTCGTAGAGCACTAGGGCAACTTTTATGAATAATGATGATTATTTATAAATCGTTAAATGTTAAACGAAAAATACATGCGAACGGGCCGAACCGTCATTTCCTAATTAATGTGTATTTGTATTTAATATGTGATATTATTAAATACACATTAATAAATTGTCAAATAAAGGTATTTGACATATATCATTGATATATGTATTTGAGATATTTAAAGTAAATATAATACATATATTTGAGATATTTGTATTTAATTAATTATTTATTATTTTAATTGTTAAATTATTAATATTAAAATATAAATATCTTACCAAATGATAAAGTTAGGAAATGATTATAAGTGTTTATTTTTGACTTTAAAGTAAAGGAAATGGTAATCAAAATTGGATTTGACTTCTTTGATATTTGTTTAAAGTGTTTAAAATTGAAATATCATTTTTCTTTATTTTTGTCAAATTTTGGGCAATGACCCTAATCGAATATAATGGTTATATTTTTCATGTTGCCATTGTTGACTAAGTTGAAATTTTCATTAAAATGTAATGATCATTTTATCAACTTGCAAATGAAATTCAAATGAAATGAAACTAATGTAACTTGTATTTGCTTTAGGCCAAATTCGGCCAAGGCTTACATTTGGGCAAGTATATATTGTTTCATTTAATTTTAGGGTTTAAGGAACCTTTTCACTTTATCAAAACTCCATTAAAACAATGCAAAGAAGGTAGAGAGAAAAGAAAAGAAAAATAAGGAAAAGCTTGGAATTTAGTAAGTATTTCCAACCTTCCATTAGAGAGTAATTTGTTCCTCTTGTTGTGGGCAACATCTTGTGATGTTCTTGAGTTTTTCTATTCTTTATTCTTTGTACTTTTGATGGATACAAGTTTGATGAAGGTGATATGCATGTATGATGTTGGAAGTTTATTACTAATGTAGTAATAAGCATTCTTTTAAGGTTTTAGAACCTTGTTGCCATTATAGAGTTATTGACCCACTCTTAAATGACCTAGATTGTTCTATAGTTGTTTCATTGTGTGAGACTTGATTTGGATGGAAGAAACATGATTGTAGTATTGGATTTAACCAATTTGGTCTAATTTGAAGAAATTGAAAAATTAGGGTTTAAGACCACTTCCAAATTTGAGGCTTTTCATTTATATGGTGTATTAGGATGTGTATATGATGCATATAAAGTTTCATGTTGATTGGATTTCATTTGGATGTGTCTTGAAGCATGAAATCACAAAATGCACAAGTTGGAAGCTTAATGAAGCTCTCGGCCAAATGGGTCATTTTTGGGATTTATGTTGCCTTTGGTGTTTTGATGTTTTGATGTTTTGAACATGCTAAGTTCATCTTAGAAATGATTTAGAATCATTCAAAATTGATTTGATCAATTTCGGACTAAAATGGACAAAATACCAAGTGTAAGGGTAATTCGGTAAATTCACTTAAATATGATTTATTGAATTTTATTTCATAATTGATTATTGGATAATTAAATAAATATATTTATTTAATTAATCCGAGAAAAAAATTTGAAATCGGAAAATTTGATTTTCCCGCGTTTCCGCTGCGTTACCGGATTTAGCCCCTAAAACCCCAACACTTACCACTCGAGCTGCTTTTTGTTTGGAGTCCCCACAAACGGCGCCAACTGTTGACGGCTGATTTCTGTCTCAGGGGCAATAATGGTTTTTTACTCCCGAGACAATCCTCCTCCAACTGTGAATTTGTTTTGTTTATGGGAAACCAAAAGCAAATTTGGCAAAAGATAGATAAATACACCAATCAACAAAGAGATTTAACGTGGTTCGGCGGATCAGATCCAGCCTACATCCACGGGCACAGAACGGACGATGTTTTATTACCGAAATATGTTTCTCTGATCTGTTTAGTGTTTACAAGTCTAATTCTCTCTTGTTCTATTCTCCACTCTCAATACCCTCAACTCTCAACTCTCAACCCTTTTTTTTCTCCCCTTACGAGCACGCTTTCCCCTCCTATTTATAATAGCAAAGAAACAATTTTCCTTTTCTCATAAGGATTCCTAGTTGAAACTACTTTCACTTCCTTTTTCCTATTAGGATACTGACTTATCAACTTTTCCCCATGAAAGTAGGATAACTTATCTTCTTATCCGTAGGAATATGATGTCTTATCTTCTGGAGCATATCTCGTCATATTCTCGGTCTTCATGAGCTCGGTTATGGTGGTCTTTTGAACTGAGAATGTTGTTATCGATCTGATAATGCCCGGTCATCCGATCTTAAGTGGTCGGTTTACCGATCGTAAAGTGCTCGGCCCCTCACTCATGTGGTCGGGTCGGTATTAATGATCTTGACCAAGAAGGGAATTACCTTTTACCCCGCCGTACTGCTTAAATATCATAGGACCTGAAAATACCGTACTGCTTAAATTCGTGTTTTCTTGTCTTCTTGCTTGATCTGTAACTTGATAAAATAATATATCCCTCAATATAGATTGAACTATTTATAATTTATATCAAATTTTAAGATACTTTTTATTTACATCTATATAAAATTATAATTTCATTTAAGTATTTGAACTATTTATAATTTATATCAAATATTAATATACTTTTTACTTACATCTATAAATTAAAATATTTTTATTAAAAGAATTAAAATATATAATTAAAACTTAAATGGATAATAGGGAGGGAATGAAAATTTTACTTGATCCCCACCGATCCATCGAATAAAATGAGTTAAATTTTCTTTGTTTCCATCCCCAATAATTTTTTTTTCAATTTTCATCCTTGATCCCTGCCTCAATTGTGGAGGGTCTCCGAGGGCTACTGTGTCCAAAGAGATTTCTACCATCCCTACTTAAATATGAATATTTATTGTTTGTTTTGTTTTGTTATGTTCTACTTTATAGAAATATATTACAAATATTACGAGGTTATTGGTCGAGTATGGTATGTGGATATTAATATTTGTATACGGCTCATTTAATCAACTGATATAAAATTTTTACTTGTACACGGCTCTAGTGTATCGAACCCTTACGGGCCTCAGTTTACATGAGGACTTACCTTTATTTTGAATAGGGATACAAATACTTATACTTCATCTTAGCGGTGTTCACAGGTCAGGTCATGTCGTTTTTTTTTTTTAATTTTATGAGACCCGATCAAGTCGGGTCACGCTGCTCGGGAATTCGAACCCGAAATTTGAGAGGTGAAATCCGATCGGGTCAAGTCGTCGGGTCGGCCAAAAAAAAAGAATTTTTTTTAATGATTTAACTATTTTGAAATATAAATATTAGTTATTTTATGTCCCGAAAATTATCATATATATAAAGTTTCAAGATAACAAAAGTAATAAATAAATTAATAATAGTAAAAACTTTAAAAAATTAATAAAATTTTTAGAAAAATAATAAAAATCTAATAGAGTCGGGTCAGGTCGGGTTTTAATATCAAACCAGTGACCCAACCCGTAAATATCGGGTTGGATCGGGTTAACCCGAAAATCATTATTATTTTTTTAAAACCCGCGCGGGTCGGATTGGATCGCGGGTTGATCCGAAAATTTGTACACCCCTACTCCATCTATCCAATTTTTTTTTTTTTTTGGGTCTAATCCTTTAGTCCACGATTGAAGCCTCAGGCTTTACATATATATGCCCAAACTAGAATGGGCTAATCAAAATGGATTTCTTTACTCTTCACTTGCCCAACCCAGAGCGACTATTTGGCAAGCCATTCCAAATCCAAATTATCCTCATCTTACTATTGTAAAATAGAACTAAACATGATTAGTTTGTAATAACTCAATTTTGAAACTCTCTGCTCAATAAACCGATGTCTTTGTTTGATAGGTAAAGCTTTTAGTAGTTTGCATTTTTTTTCAAAAAAAGTTAATTATTACAAAAGCTACTTACTTTTCACGATAATTTGTCATCAATTATACAATAAAGTTACAGCTGCAGAAGCAAACTAAGATGATAAAAATCTCGGTCGTATTCTGGTACCATATTCAGTTCGTTATCATTCATATATAAATTAATACTTTATTCAATTATTTCAAGGAACAATCGACATAAATGGCTGGTTAAAGTATAAAATTAAAACCTAAATTTAAAGAATCTTTAATTTTTAGATGTATACTAATATGTTTCATATTATTATCAACACAAGTGATCCCATGCCAAGCCATCGCATTATCTCTCTCTCGCCTCCTCTGAGAAAAACCCTAAAAATTTATTCCCTGCCGCTTGCCACAAATGTAGTGGCAGGCGGCATTTGTGGCAAGCGGCAGGCACCTTGCCACCCCATTCAATCCATGCCCATGCTCCTTTTTCATCCTTATGCTCCCTTCTTATTATTATTTTGTTTTTTTTCCCTTTACATTTGCCCCACGTCTCTCTCTTCTACTCTCCTCTGTTTTTCTTCTTTCTTTGGATGCTGGTGGCTCACCAGATTTTTCCTCCGGTGAACCACTTGGCAACCCTATTTTTCCCTCCCTTTGTGTGATTTTGCTGGCGTTTTAGGTGTGACCATTTGATTTCCAGATCTATTTATTTGTGGATTCAGTCTTCTTAATGATATATGTCCAATTTTTATGTTGGTTTTTTTTCCTATTTTTTTGCAGTATTAATAATCTTTTCTTTAATATACAGAAGATTTGGTGCAGACTAACTATGTAGATCAGATGGTGAAGACTGAAGTTTTTTAGAGTTTCTCAGAACATTTATATTGTCTTATAGATCTATTAGTTGTTTTCTATTAGATTGATTGTAGGTTGTAAAAGTTTATGTATAAAGTATGTATTATGTTGTTTCACTTCTAATTAAGAATATGTAGTCAGTGACTTTGTACTGAGCTGAGGTGAGTTGATTAGACCGGACCTATAATTTCTCATGTTCCTAAATAATTTTATCTATGAATATTTATTTCTATTAATTATGGGAAACACATAATACATATTTTACCTTCATCAAAATCTGGCTCTCGTATGTATTTTATTTACTAACTAGTATCAATTTCATGATCTTTTGCTTTTTTTTCATTTTTTCGTTTTTTTCTTTTTATTTTCTCCCTTCCCATTTACCTTTGCCCCACGTTTCTCTCTCTTCTACTCCCCTATGTTTTTCTTCTTTCTTTGGATGCCGATGGCTCACCAGATTTTTCCTTAGATGAACCACTCGACAACACTCTTTTCCCCTTCCTTTGTGTGATTTTACTGGTGTTTTAGGTGTTACTTTTTCATTTTCAGATCTGTTTATATGTGGATCCAGTCTTCGTAATGATATATGTCCAATTTTTATGTGGGTTTTTTTTCCTTTTTTTTTTTTTTTTTTTTTTTTTTGCAGGATTAATAATCTTTTATTTAACATACAGAAAAATTGATGCAGACTAACTGTGTAGATTAGGTGGTGAAGACTGTAGTTTTTCGAAACTTCCCGAAACATTTACATTGTCTTATAGATCTACTAGTTGTTTTGTATTAGATTGATCGTATGTTGTAAAAGTTTATGAGTAAATTATGTATTATGTTGTTTCACTTCTAATTAGGAATATGTAATCACTGACTTTGCAGTTTGTACTGAGCTGAGATAAGTATACCAGACCAGACCCCTATTAATTACGGGAAACACATAATACATATTTTATTTTGTATTATTAGATTTTATCCTAATTAACTTAAATTTTAGAATATCATAAATTTATTTTCGAATTATTATGACTATATAATTACATCTTGTAATGTTTTTATGAATGAATTTTATTTCATCTTCAACGGAAAAAAAAGTGATCCCATGCCGCTCCTGCTACGTTCTCACAAGCAACTCTGCCTTGCCTTTTTTTCATTTTCTCAGTGCCAGGCGATAGAAAGATGGGCTGTATATCACCCACATCAACCCCAATCCTCTTGACGAGTCTCGTACTTCATGTGATCAAAATCTGGCTCTCGTATGTATTTTATTTACTAATTAATATCAGTTTCTTGATCTTTTGCTTTGATGGCTACTTATGATTTGATCTGGGATTTTGACACTTGCCTCTTATTCCTTTGGCTAAGCCTGAGACTATGCAGAAAGTACAATGTTAAAACTGACGTTGATGTTCTTGATTTGCTTGATACTGCTTAATGCTTATAGACAAAAGGATGTACTCCTTTACTTTTTACTTTTTATTTTAGCGTTAATTGGCGACATTTATGATGGGAAATTATCATTTGTCCTCCTAATTTTTGTTTAATGTTCAAAAATATCTGTTGAATTTTTTATTATCAATCTTCCACATGATTTTCTTATAAATAGATATTTTATATGCAAATGGTAAACACAGTTAAAAGATGGAATTGTCACGATTTTCAAATATTATATGGAAATATGTTTTTGTCCCTGAAAATTGAGCATAAACAATTATAGTCGTTTGTCTTCAACAATTATTTTTTTTTTGGTCCACTCAATTTTTATTTAATGTTCAAAAATACATGTTCAGTCTTCCACCCGATTTTCTTATAAAGAGATATTTTATACACAAATTGTTAACATTGTCAATATAAATGTGTTAAAAGTTGAAATTGCCAGATTTTCAAATATTACATGAAAAAATGATTTTGCCCCTGAAAATTGAGCATAAGCAATTATAGTAGTTTGTCTTTAACGGCTATTTTTTTGGCTTTATAAAGACAGTCATTTTCAATAGACATATATCTACTCCATATAAGAGTTTGATTTCCCTCATACAAAGGGTTTTCCTACTACCATTATACCAATGGTTAAAATTTAATGAATTTCATCTAAATACTTAGATGATGCCAACATATTAATGAAATAAAGAATACGATTTTAAGCCATCTGAGCCATTTCCAAACAGTTTGAATTTGGCTGAGCCGGTTTGAGTATAATTAAATGAAGTCCATTGACGTCGTTGAAGCCCCAGACCAGTCGTTTTATTCTTCTAAATAAATATTTGATATTTGTGTTGGATCGCGTAAAATTCTATTAGGTAGTATAACTTTACGCGACCTAGAATAAATATAAAGTATTTTTGTTGGAATCGCGAGCGAGAGAGGAGGGACTGAGTAATATTATCTTTTAACTCATTCATATTGACGATGTTAACAGTTTGGGTATAAAATATATTTTTATAAGAAAATCGGGTGGAAAATGGATAATAAAAAAAGTCAACTGGAATATTTGAACATTAAACAAAAATTGGGTGGATAAATAATAATTTCCCCATTAATGATTAAATTATAATTATGTGTTCGTTTTTTAGGGGCAAGATGTCACGAAGCTTATACTGATGGTATATTCGGTATGTTGCTTTCATCGTTTGATATTAAGAACCCATGATAATAATTTATACTAAAAAATCTGATAGGAGAGGATACCCATAAACTTATATTTCTATCTTATTTAATGTATTTGCGCATATGGAATCTAAGATCCTAATATTCCAAGCGATACGTTCACAGCAACCCATCATTCTTAGATAACTTTTTTATTTATTTTCTTCTCTAACCGAAGGGTGATATTTTTTTATATAAGCAGGAAGGAAATAGTATGCATGGTAAGAGTCTCATCAATTGATCGTCTGTGATTATTAATAAGTTAATTAATAGTATGGTAATTAGTTTCATTTTACATAAAATGGTGATGCAACTTTGAAATTTCAAATTAAGGCCATGTGCATTAATGGTCAAAAACATTATATTGAAATTTTCAAATGATAAAAATGATTTGTTGCTATAGCAGCATGCTTACTTTGATTCGTAATGCATTAGAGGACTTAAAATATTGATCGAGGAAAAATGATAGTTTGATTATGTTAAATTAATTAATAAATATATAGACTTACATGATTGTCTTCTTACAATATCTTAAATTACCAAGGTTGTCTTTTTTATCTACCTATATGTTTAAGCTTTCAGATTAAGAAAATATTTAATATGCAAAGTTTGAACAAGAGGAGATCTTGTTTTATTTAATTTTTTTTTTTTTAAACATAAAAATAAAAAATATATTAATCACACGTTGTAATATTATAAATATTTAATATGCAAAGTTTGAACAAGAGGAGATCTTGTTCAGCATTAAGCTTTTGAAGATCTGAAAATGGACTCTTGGATTATGGGAAGCAGAGGACCTAGTTGAAGTTCCCTATAAGCACTATCGACAACAAACTCTATATATCTAAGGAGGGGGGGGGGGGGGGGGGGGAATTGAGTTTTTGTCTATAAATACGGAATTAAAAAATCTTTACCGATTTTAGCTCTTCTTACCAATTAATCACTTAGGTTAAATTTTATTTATTTCAATAAATAACCTTTATGCAAGTTTTCTATTCAACACACATAAATATAAATAAACTTGCAATAAGTAAAAGTATAAGGATAGAGAAAACAACACCGAGATTTATAATGGCTCGGCCAAATGTGCCTACGTCCACTCTCTCAAGCCGTGCTTGAAGATTTCCACTAAAAATAAGTTTTGCCGTGGCTCACTAGCAACCAAGAATTTTCCGTAAAGGTGCACTTTAAACCTTTACACTTTGAGTTTTCTACGTAGCCGTACTCACAACCTTTACAATTTATCCAAACTATGGGATTTCACAAATCACAAGTGTTTTGTATAAATAAGATTTAAAACACACTTGGATACTCACGATGATAAGAAAGATTGTGTGAGTTGGATATCCAAATGTTCGAAGCTCACTACTAAATGTATAGAAGGTGTAGTGTGTGAGTTTGACAGTGTTTGATTATGACGATATGATAACTCTCTTGTTTTTTCCTTACAGAATGTGTATGAAGATTGTACGTCAAGTCTCTAACCTTGGCAAAAAGAATTGGGGTTCATTTATATAGAAAATGAAAAACATCCCCAACTGACACTGCTGAGAGCGGTATGCCGGTCTCTGCTGACCGGTATGCCGGTCTCCAACGGTAATAGAGCCGTTGGGAGAATCCGACCGTTAGACCGGTATGGCAACTGGTATGAGGACCGGTATGGTCCATGCCGGTTCCAGTGTGTGCACACAATGAAAAGCTTGACCGGTCTAGTCACCGGTATGATGACCGGTTTTGGTCATGCCGGTTCCACTAAGGAACTAGCCGTTGGGCTCACCGGTATGTGACAGGTATGGAAACCGGTTAGGTGTATGCCGGTTCTAGTAGCCATGTAATCCATAGATCCACCGGTATGTTGACCGGTATGGGACCGGTAAGGTCTGTGTCGGTTCCAGTGAGTGTGTAAAATAGAGTATCTCATCGGTATGGACAACGGTATGCCGGTATCTGTACCAAAAATACAGATATGAAGGTTTTAATGCATTTTGTACATGAACCTAATACATATAAGTGAATGTGTATGTTTCCTATGAACTTAGGTAGTTGAATATACAATTCACATTACAATTAGAGCCCTAAGCTAAGACTTCGCAAGATTATCTTTGATTTACCGCTAGTCTTCACATTCTCGCTCTTCACCACGTTTGTTTCGACATTTTTTTGTATTCACTCGCATTTGTGTGTCGAAGACTTCGTTCTTGTTGACGTCATCAAAATTCATTATGCGACTAAGTCGCTAACAATCTCCAATTTTTTCAATGTGTGATTGTCTTCAAGATAACTTTATAAGACTTAGACAAACACATTAGTACAATTACTCCCCCTTAATCCAAGGGTGAGGGTAAAATAAGTTTTAATCTCATTATAATGATTTCTCCCCCTTTGACATTATCAAAAAGTGGAGAAGCAAAATTTAAATCTAAATGAGATATCAATAACATATGTGTATTAAATGATGATACTGAATTTTAAAAAAAAATTGCACATTTAACATTTCCCATTTTTAGCCAAAAAATGTTAAATTCATGCATATAGCATTTTTCAAAAGTTAGATTCCAATGAATACCATTTGGAATATAATATCATCTTAATCATGATTTCTCCTCAAATTTGATACCAATTAAAAATAAATCAATACATTTCATGATACCAATTAATAAACAATCAAATATCCATGTTTTTCATTATACCAATGGAAACTTATGTCAATATTCATGCATTTTATTTTCATTCAAATATATTATATGACAAAAATATTTTCAATGAAAATCAATCAAGTAATCATATATATTGCATTTAACTCAATAAATTTAATGTGATACCAATTGATATGAATAGAGGTTTAAATGTACAATTAAGCCATTTAATGATATCAAATGAAAATCGTTATCAATAGAAGTTTGATTACATTGCCTAATCATTTTGTATGCTTCAATAAATATATTAACAAATTTGAAATGAGCATACATACACAAGTTAGAGGAAAAGGTATCAATGTGTCTGTGAATACAGATTTTACTTTTACCGTTGCGATTCTTCATTTCTTCGAGCTTTTGGGATCAATTCTAAATTCTCTTTATGATCATTCCCAAAGCTCCCCCTATAAATTTATCAATTACATTTTGGTACCCAAACTTTCTTAGGTCCATTGTGGTTAATTTTGATTCCTTGAGGAATCCATGCATTTTTAATCGTATTTTTGTTCATGCATTCAAAAATTTTATGTCATTTTTCATTACATGCATGACATGTGAAATTTTCATTGATAGCAATTTTAGCATGAGAATCAGATGCATTAACAAAATAATTTCTCAAAAATTTTCTCTTGACGTAAGGTGTATATCTTAATCATTCTCTTTTAAATGCATATTTTTGGGATCCAATTAGCATATCAAAATTTTTCTGTCCCAATGTGAATTTACTAAGTATGGTTTGCAAATATATAACCTTAGTGTTTAATAAAATATTTTCATTTAACATAGATTCGCAATCGCATGTTTTTGAGATAGATGACATGTTAGATATGACATTTTCAAGTTCTAGCTTTTTACTTCTTAAACTTGCATTTTCATCATTTAAGCATGCAATTTATTTTTCATGTTTGGCCTTTAAGCATATAATTTCATTATCTAAAACATGAAATTTATCCATACAAGATGCATGATCATTTTTAATTGATGAATGCTCATTTTTAACTAATTTTAATTTCTTCTTAAGCATATCACACAACTCATTTAAACCATTAAATGCATTAAGTAAATTATTATAATCTTGAGAGTTGTGTACATCTTCTTCTTCGCTTTCAAAGAAGAAATCCTCATCATCGATGGCCATAAATGCTATTGATTTGTCTTTGACTTGGACCTTTTCCTCCTCAGATGAGCTGGAGTCACTATCGCTCCAAGTTGAAGTAGCTTTCATTGCATTTTTCTTGGATTTTCCTTTCATTTTTCTCAATGGACAATCGATAGCTATATGACCTGATTTTTTGCATTCATAACAAACAATTTTCTTGTTCTTCCGCGATCATTTTTCTTCTTTCTTTTCATCCGTCTTTGATTTTCCTTTAAGTTTTGCGGATTTGAGGAGCTTCTTTACTTTATTGGTTATTATTGCCAATTCATCTCTCTCTATATTACTTTCAAGGTAATATTCTTCCTTGTTCTCTTCTCATCTTCCTCCTTTTTTTGATCCATCTTGATCTCCAATTCATACTCAAGTAATTTTCCGACCAAATCATTCATTTTCAAGGTGTTCATGTCGTTTGCTTTTCTAATGGAAGAGGTGTAGTTTCTAAATTCCTTTGGAAGTGATCTAAGAATTTTCTTCACTTGATCGGATGGCCCAATGACTTTTCCCAAAGCACCAAAGTGGTTTATGATGATTGTGAACCTCGAAATCATATGATCAATTTCTTTCCCGGATTCCATCTTGAAATTATCTAATTCGCATATAAACCGGTTGATTTTGGATTCTTTCACTTGACTTGTGCCCTCGTTGACCATTTCCAATGACTTTCATAAATCATATGAGTTTCCACATTCTGTAAGCTTGCTTACTTGATCCCGATCAATGGCACATAGAAGTTGGTTGAGTGCCTTAGCATTTTGTGAGGCTTGTTTTAAATCCTCATCATTCCATTCTAGAGTAGGCTTCGAAATGTCAACACCATTGCTATCATTCTTTGTTGGCACTTTTACACCCTGTGTAATTACCAAATAGAATTGCGGATCAACGACAAGAACATAATTCAACATACTCATTTTTCAATAATTATAATCCGTTCCGGTGTAAAATGGAGGTCTAGTTGTTGAAAATCCTTTGGTAAGATTTGACGAGTTGCTTGTAGATGCCATGATCTATTCTCGGACGGTTAAGTCTTTGATGAGAATACCTCGCTCTGATACCAACTAAAGTTCCCTACAAGTACTATCGACAACAAACTCTATATATCTAAGCGAGGGGGTTGAATTGGGTTATCACCTATTAATGCGGAATTAAAAATCGTTGCCGATTTTAACTCTTATTACCAATTAAGCACTTAGGTTAATTTTATCTATTTCAATAAATAACCTCTATGAAAGTTTTCTATTCAACACACATAAATATAAATAAACTTGCAATAAGTAAAAGTATAAGGATAGAGAAAACAACACCGAGATTTATAGTGGTTCGGCCAAACGTGCCTACGTTCACTCCCTCAAGTCGTGCTTGAAGATTTCCACTAAAAATAGAGTTTTGTCGTGGCTCACTCGCAACCAAGAGTTTTCCGCAAAGGTGCACTCCAAACCTTTACACTTTGAGTTTTCTACGTAGGCGCACTCACAACCTTTACATTTTACCCAAACTATGGGATTTCACAAATCACTCCAAACCTTTACACTTTGAGTTTTCTACGTAGGCGCACTCACAACCTTTACATTTTACCCAAACTATGGGATTTCACAAATCACAAGTGTTTTGTATAAAGAAAATTTAAAACACACTTGGATACTCACAATGATAAGGAAGATTGGGTGAGTTGGATATGCAAGTGTTCCAAGCTCACTACTAAATGTATATAAGGTGTAGTGTGTGAGTTTGAGAGTGTTTGATTATAAAGGTGTGATAACTCTCTTGTTTTTGCCTTACAGTTGTATGTCAAGTCTCTAACCTTGGCAAAAAGAATTGGGGTTCATTTATATAGAAAATGAAAAGCATCCCCAACTGATACTGCTGAAAGCGGTATGCCAATCTCTGCTGACCGGTATGCCGGTCTCCAACGGTAATAGAGCCGTTGGGAGAATCAGACCGTTAGACCGGTATGACAACCGGAATGAGGACCGGTATGGTCCATATCGGTTCCAGTGTGTGCACACAATGGAGAGCTTCACCGGTCTGGTCACCGGTATGATAACCAGTTTAGTCATGTCGGTTCCACTAAGGGAACTAGCCATTGGGCTCACCGGTATGTGACATGTATGGAAACCGGTTTGGTGTGTGCCGGTTCTAGTAGCCATGCAATCCATAGGTCCATTGGTATGTTGACCGGTATGGGACCGGTAAGGTCCGTGTCGGTTCCAGTGAGTGTGCAAAACAGAGCATCTCACAGTATGGATAGTGGTATGCCGGTCTCTGTACCAAAAATGCATATATTAAGGTTTTAATGCATTTTGTACATGAACCTAATGCATCTAAGTGAATGTGCATGTTTCCTATGAGCTTAGGCACTTGCATATACAATTCACATTACAATTACAGCCCTAAGCTAAGACTTCGCAAGATTATCTTCGATTTGCCGCTAGTCTTCACATTCTCGTTCTTTACCACGTATGCTTCGACATCTTTTTGTATTGACTCGCATTTGTGCGTCGAAAACTTCGTTTTTATTGACGTCATCAAAATTCATTATGCGACTAAGTCGCTAACACTCGTACCTTCCAATGTTATTGTGGACGGCTGATTTTGGTCTCAGGGCAAATGTGAATATTACTCCCGAGGCAATCTTCCCTCAATAGTGAATTTGTTTGGTTACGGGGAATCAAAAGTAAATTTAGCAGGACACAGATAAACAAACCAATCGACAAGAGATTTAACGTGGTTCGGCGGATCTTGATCCAACCTACGTCCACGGACACAAACTGAATGGTATTTTATTACTGAGATATGCTTCTCTTTTGTGTTTACAAGTTTCTCAACAATGATCTTGATGATCCTGATATTGATTCTGATGCACCTTATGCATATTCTACCCTCCTATTTATAATGGTAAAGAAATCAGATTTCTTCTCTTACAAGAATTCCCAGTTTGAGATAGTTTCATTTCCTTATAAGGATTCCTAGTCAAATTTTACCTTTGCTTCTTTTTTTTTTTTAAATCCTATTAGGAAACTGATTTATTCCCCTTTTCCCCATGAAAGTATGATTATCTTCATGTCCCGTATGGACATGATGTTTCATCTTCTGGTGCACGCCTCGCCATGTGCTCGGTTTTCATGAGGTCGGTAATAATGGTCATTTGACCTGAGAACGCTGCTGCCGATCTGATAATTGCCCGGTCATCTGACCCAAGTGCTTGGTTATCGATTACGCATATCTGCCGACCACTTACTATTTGGCTCTTAGTGGTCAGGTAGGTTTTAATGTTCTTGCTCAAGAATATAATTACCTTTTTACCCTTGCGATACTTCTTTAAATACTATAGGACCTGAAAACATCATCAACATTTTTCCCCTAGTTCTCGGTTCCAACGAGTATACAAGTTGGTGCCGGGAACTATATGAAGATGGTATGCTGATCGCCTTGCTGGTGGTCGCTCCAAAAAATCATAGAGAAACTGTTTTCGCCATCAACCAAGTCTTCTGTTTCTATCCTTATATCCTCGGTTATTGAAGATGTTGATCCCATTCAGAACGATTCTCCACCTTAAAGCAAATTCTCACTTGGGTCGTCCCATCAGGAGATGAAATTCCTCTTGTCGTCCAAACTAAAAATGACTTCTCCTCTGTAATATTTGTACCAGAGATTTGGAGGTCCTAACCCCGGACTAATCCAATCTCAATTTTGAGGAGAAAATTTTGCTTCTGAGCTGACGATGATGTGCTCGGTGGCATGTTATCATATCTTGAGCCGTGAGAGACGCTTGGACATGGGGGAATGTTACGTCCCCAGTCCGTAGAGCTGACTCGTTGGGACACATCCCGACCCCGAGCGAAGAGAGGTACTTGGACCTGGGGGAATGTTACGTCCCCAGTCCGAAAAGCTGACTCGGTGGGACACAACCCGACCATGAGCTGAGAGAAACACATGACCTTGGGGGAATGTTAAGTCCTCAGTCCAAAGGGACAGACTCGGTGGGACGTAACCCGACCTCGAGCTGAGAGAAATAGTAAGGGTCTCGGCGGAATGAATCCAGCCCCGAGCCAATTAACCGGATGGCCTCGGCGGAACGAATCCAGCCCCAAGCCGAACAACCAGATGGCCTCGGCGGAACGAATCAAGCCCCGAGCTGATTAATCAAGTGGCCTCAGCGGAACGAATCCAACCCTGAGCCAATTTAATCCTTGAGACTAACTCAGAAGTGAAATGAATCGACCTTTTTAAAGCCCTACCGAATCTGGCGTGGGCGTCCCCTTGTGAGATCAGTGAAAAACAAAAACAAGATTATGGAAATAAAATCAAAAGACGGGGGTGACTTAGCACTTATCCCAAAGAAAAACGTCAAAGTGTAAATAACAGCACGGATGTCTCAAAACAGCGTCCTGTCTGAGGCCTCCAAAACACAATTCTGAACCTTTCAATTCAGAGTCCCGACGAACCAGGATTTGGATCAGAGAGCGTTTGAAATGGTAAGGGCACATCCTCTATACGTCAGGTTACTATGGAGCCTACGTATTTTATGAGGGCTGCTCCTTACAACGCTAGAGCAAGCACACGCCGGAGCAAGCACACACCACGGGGGCACAACGCCTCCCCGTGCTGCGCCTCTCTTGGATCCAAATGATGAATGGATCAAAGAGTATCCGAGACATTAAGGGTATATTCCTCCTTACGTCCGGTAACACTGGAGCAAGCAATCGCCACAAGGGCATAGTTCCTCCTCGTGCTATGCTTTCCCACGGACCCATTGCATCGAGTATGTGAGGATTAGAGAGTGTTTGAAATATTAAGGGCACATTCCTCCTGTTGTTCGGTAACACTGGAGCAAGCAGTCGCCACGGGGGTATCATCCATCCCCGTGTTATGCTTCTCACGGATCCTATGCATCAAGTATGTCCCTGAATATTACGAGGACCCCGAGCTAAGAGAGACACTTGGTTCTGGGGGAATGTCCCGTCCCCAAACCAATGAGCATGACTCGGTGAGACGTAACCCGACTCCAAGCCGAAAGAGGTACTTGGTTCTGGGGGAATGTCCCGTCCCCAGACCAATGTGCATGACTCGGTGGGACGTAACCCGACCCCGAGCCGAATAATCAAGTGGTCTTGGCGGAATAAAATCCAGCCCCGAACCGATTAACAACAGATGAAAGACTTAGTAAGAGCAATGCCCGTGACATGTGTCGTGGAGCAAGTTCTATTTTTTTAAGTCCATGGTAGAAAGGAGCCATATTGTCGTAGCTGTGAGCAGTATCAGGGTGGTTCAAACCCAAGCAACGTTCATTAATGATTAATTACTTGTGCTGTTGCATAATAGCCCCAGCCATGTCTCCTGCGGGATATAAAACCATAGCAAGGTACCTACAACAGTTAGCAACCTCCCGATGTATTGGGCCAGTCACCTGTTGAAGTATTGAGAATGCCTCAGAAAACAGAGTATAGACGTTACTAAGCAGACCCTTAGCTAATTGAATTTTCCCCATTTCAACAAGGTTCTTAGCTTCAGAACATATGGGAACTGAATGCTTCACAACAGGTTGAAGATTCAAGAAATCCAATGATTGGAAAGGAGCTGCTGCATTAAAATCATATTTGCGAGCTGCAATACTTATGCCGACCTTTTGGCAAAGATTACGCATAACTGAAACTTTCTTTACTCGCAGCCTTGCATCCTCTGGCAACTCAAATTGGTATTTTAATTTTGCAAATTCTTTGAGGTCAGACCACACAGTTTCTGAGCTAACATTCATATAAGAGGAATTATTCTCTCTTGCAGATCCTCTGCCTTTCCACCTAGCTTGGCCCCTAGACGACTTGGCAGAAGATTGATGACCTGATTGGTCTTTCTTTTGGGTTCTAGAGTGCACATTGTTCGTAACTTTTCCCCCAACAGTTTGACAACTTCCAAAGAAACAATTGAAAAGATGTGCCATAGTTGGGCTGAGATCGTGGGAAATAAGCGCATAATCCAGTCACATGTGCATATGAGAAGAGAAACCAGTCTGACCATACTCACAATACATTTTCTTTTAAGGCCTCGGTAGTGATCCTTCCAGTAGGGTCTGCCGCCTCTGCCTAAGCTGACTGCCACCATCTTGAGCCTGATCAGATTGTAGGAGTCGATCAATATCATCTATGTCAAGAATAAGATAAATGCCATCTTCAACGATAATCCTAGCTGCGAGCATTGGCTCCTGTTCTAGAGGCTTCTCGGAGACTCTCTAATCAGTGCTCCCATTAGAAAAACCAGAGGGAGAGTCCACATCAAGAAATAGATGAAGCCTACGTATGGAAGAGAGGGGAATTCTCCCAAGAGTATCATCTTGAACATGTTCTGTGCTGTTGCGAGCCCGAGAAAGAAGCTCCTTGAAGTGAGATGGACAAAAATAGCTTTTCATCCTTAGCCCATTTGATTTTTTTTTTTTTTTGTAAGACGAGCTTGATGGTAATAATCATCTACGTATGGGTCATTGCTACGTGTCGCATCATGCTGTATTTTAAGAATACTTTCTATCTCTTCAGCTGTCATATATTTGGATCTCTTCTTCTATGTGAAGTCTTCGGTCTATGATCCCGAATATCAGCTCCATGCATTACTTCTTGGGATGGTGTATTGTATAGTTGAGATTGCAAAGCGGCAAAATGGGCCAAAGACGGCTGAACTTGATGAGGTAATCTCTGCTGACGCAACAGCTGTTGTGGTGACACCAACTGAGAGGATATCAAGCCATTTTGATAGGGTAACAGCTGTTGAACTACCTGCCGATAGGTGATTTCCATCTTCTGCCATCGTCTTACTACGCGAGCCATTTTTTGTTGAGTTCCCCACAGACGGCGCCAACTGTTGACGGCTGATTTTGGACTCAGGGCAATATGCGAATATTACTCACGAGACAATCTTCCCTCATAGTGAATTTTTTTGGTTACGGGGAACCAAAAGCAAATTTAGCAGGAGACAGATAAACAACCAATCGACAAGAAATTTAACGTGGTTCGGCAGATCTTGATCCAACCTACGTCCACGGACACAAACTGAATGGTATTTTATTACTGAGATATGCTTCTCTTTTGTGTTTACAAGTTTCTCAACAATGATCTTGATGATCCTGAGATTGATTCTGATGCCCCTTATGCATACTTTACCCTCATATTTATAATGGTGAAGAAATCAGATTCATTCTCTTACAAGAATTCCCAGTTTGAGATAGTTTCATTTCCTTATAAGGATTCCTAGTCCAATTTTACCTTTGCTTTTTTTTTTTTTTTTTTTTTTTTTAAAAAAATCCTATTAGGACACTGATTTATTCCCGTTTTCCCCATGAAAGTAGGATTATCTTCATGTCCCGTAGGGATAAGATGTTTCATCTTCTGGTGCACGCCTCGCCATGTGCTCGGTTTTCATGAGGTCGGTCATAATGGTCATTTGAACTGAGAACGATGCTGCCGATCTGATAATTGCCCGGTCATCTGACCCAAAGTGCTCGGTTACCGATTACGCATACCTGCCGACCACTTACTATTTGGCTCTTAGTGGTCGGGTAGGTTTTAATGTTCTTGCTCAAGAATATAATTACCTTTTTACCCTTGCGATACTTCTTTAAATACTATAGGACCTGAAAACACCATCAACAGTTATGATAATAGATTTATTGCTTAGTCATCAGTGCTGAGTTGCTCTGATTGACAGGCATTTCATCAAACACCTTTGGAAATGCATCAAACACTTGACTTCTTCAACTGGTTAATAACATTGAATTCTCTTCTGACAAGTTTTCCTTAGCTTTTGCCCAATCTAGACATGACCTGCCCTTTAAAATTGTTTTAATTTTTGCCTGGCACATTATCACCGAAACCCATCATATAAAAAGTCCAAGCACAAATATAAGTACCGTCTTATTTCATTTCAAACGAAAAACAAGAGCAATCTATGCCATTACAGAACCTTATTATGCTGTTGACACAAGAAAGTCTCAACCTGACATAACATATATGTAAGAAAGCAGAAACCATATAAAGTAGCAGGGTAACATAGCATCATCCGTAATTAAGATTCTAGTTGGTTGCTTCATAATTTATGGTAACTCCAGATTGAGCACGCATAAAGGCAAGAAGTTTGTCTCTTGGAGGCAGATTTTCCTTGATAATACTGCAATTTACATACTCTTCAATCCATTTGCTCAATTTCGGAAATTTCTCTTCTGTCAATAATTTCACCCCTGAAGCTTCTTCAATTATTCCAAGCCAGAAGCCTATGAAATTTGCAACAACATCAACGAGCCCAATCTTGTCTCCTCCAAAGAAACTCTTATCTTTCAGCTCATTTTCTAGTGTTGTTAAATGCTCGCAGGCTTCTCTTATGGCCTCCTCTCTTCCTTTCTCTCCAATCCAGCAAGCTTTCCACAGCGCAAACATGCACTACATAAACACAAAACACAAATAATCAACAACCCTGAAATTATTTTCTTCCAAAATAAACAAAAAACATTGAAATTCAATAAACATATGCTATATATTAACCTTTTCGTCGATGAACTTAGCCCAGAATCGTGCCATGGCTCGTTCTAAGGGATCTTCAGGCAAGATGGGATTGTGTTTCCAGGTCTCATCAATGTATTCAAGAATCACAAGTGACTCAGCGATTGGGTTTCCTTTGTGCACAAGAACAGGAACTTTTTTGTGAATAGGGTTGTATTGGAGAAGCAAAGGGCTCTTGTTAGAAAGATCTTCTTCTATGTATTCATATTCAATCCCTTTCAGTTTCAAAGCTATATCTACTCTGCGACTGAAAGGGCTTCCCCATGATCCATGCAACTTCACTTCAGCCATAATTAGTTTATTTCTGTTTGATTATCTCAAGCTTGATATGAGTGATTCCCATTTATGGAGAGATGGTCAGCTTTTGTAACTTGGCCACTAAGTTTCAGCTCCTCTAATTTTCTTTCTGAGATTTTGATCAATAATATTCAATGGAGAGTTAGGTTAGAAATTTAACTCATGACTAAGTAAAAATAATGCAATGGGGTCATTGACTTAGATTTTAATTATGATTTGATAATCCTCATAGACCAATATTTTATTTTCTATGAGATGCAGGTAATTTAGATATCGAAAACTTGATGGACCTAATCAAATTGGATTGGGCTTAACTGGCTTATTGACCGACGTAAACACACACGTATAACACAAACGAACGTATCGTTCAAGTAGTATAAAAAGTATCGATCCCACGAGGACTTAATACCGAAGCTATTAATTTTATGAGGTCAAATGATTACTAGTATCTAACAGGTTGTTTGATTGATTTGAAATGGCGACGATTCTAAATTTAAAGACAAGTAAATAAAATTGTTCGAAAGTAAGTTTTAAGAAAATTCAATATTAAAAACTATCTAGGGTTGTGAATCTTTTCAATATTATTTAAAGATGAAGTGGTTATCCTATAGCTGGGTAATATATTGATTTATTAAATAGGAACACTAAATTATGTGAAAGCCTCTGTCGATGGTCAGACACAAATACCCAGTTTAACCCAATTGAACCATATGTCTACGTCAACCAAATTATCTGAATTCATTAAGTTTAAGTTCCAATTATGGCTACCCCCGCCCGGCATGTATATGTCTATCCTGTAAGGAAATCTATTAAATAGTTATCTATCCTCAAGGAAGATCGTGGGCTATTGAGTCTAAGGTCTCAAACTTAAAATCTCTATGTCTAGTTCATTTTAAGTTTACCTAATCAATTTTATTAATGGCTAGTTAATAAAAAACATTAAGATTAAGACTCAATAAATAAATCTTTATATTACCCAAACTATAATCTAACCCTTATAAACCGGTGATATTGAAAAATTCATCACAACCCTAGATAACTAACTTAGTTATGACACATGGTTAGGACTAGTAAAAACTTAAAAGTAAAAGCCACAAAGTAAAAATGCGAAATAGTAAATGCGGTAAAGTAAATACTGAAAAGTAAATAACAATAAAATAAAATGCTAAGGTAAAATGAATTACTTTTACTATTTACTATTTTAGATATCTCCATAAAAAAATATATAAACTTGTGATAATATTACCAACCAGCCATATAGGCGGTAACCTGATTAATTCAAATTAAGTCCGACCAGCCATAAAGGCGGTATGATTTGTCCATGAACCTGGCATATAGGTGGTAAGAAAATTTAATTATCAACCAGCCATATAGGCGGTATCCTTGATTAGTCAGGTTTAAACCAATTTAAATTTAATAGCCAACCGACCAATATGGCGGTATCCTTATTAAGTCAAATTTTACATAGTAAATATATTATATTTAAGGGAGATTAATCTAAATAGTAACAGTAAAAGAATTACCTTTCACCTTAGCAAGGAGAAGTTACCTCATCATGGTTGAATAGTAAAACTGAAATAGTAAAAACAAGATAAATTACTATTACTATTACAAAAAGTAATTACTATTACAGAATGTAATTAAAAATTAATTACAAAACTTAAATTAAAAGAAATTAGAGAGAGAAACTCCTTATTTACATCAAAGAAATGAGAGAGAATGGTGCAACTAAAACTGAAATCTCGAGCTCAATTATAGACAATTTTTGCGTCTAGCGTCGCGACGCCAAGGGCTTTCGCGTCGCGACTCTGGATCTGTTGACTTTGGTCCACGTGGGTTGACCACGCGCATTGTCGGCATAATCTGGTGATGACACGTGTCACGCGGTAAAGGTGGTGCAATGAGAAGACGACACGTGGCAGACGGTTATTGGCTGAGCTTTCGGTCTAATGAACATCTGACACGTGGCACACGTTTAGGATTGGTCCAATGAGAGATTAACACGTAGCAGCATGTGATTCACCGGTGATTCGGTCCAATGACAACTCGACACGTGGCATGCGCTTGCTTTGGTCCAATGAGATTTCGACACGTGGCAGACGACGCATTTTAGCTGATCTTTGTGATGATGACACGTGGCACGGCGCACGTTAGCAAGGTCGGCACACGTTAGCAAGTCCAATTTCTCAGATTCTGACACGTGTCCCTCGGCGCACGTTAGCATGTCCGGCGCACGTTAGACGTCGCGACGCGTAGGGTCCTGGCGTCGCGACGCGGCCAATTTACCGAATTGCCCTTTTGTCATTTTTTCTCTATTTTGGCCCCAAATTGCTTCCAATGCTTTCCCAACTTTATTTATCTGCAAAATAACATAAAACACATCAAAACGTTCACAAAACTCAAGAAACTATACAAAATATTAGGTTAAATGAGTGGGAAATAGTGATAGATTTACCACTAATCACACCCCCAAACCTAATATTTGCTAGTCCTCGAGCAAAACACAAAATAAAATAACATAATAAATTTAACTAAGCCACTTTCGTAGGGATCACGGTTGCATTTAGCGTATGCAACAAGCCTTTAAACCCCTTGGTGTCCCTAGTGGACGAGTTGTAGTCTCGTGAGGGTTACCGCAAAATGATACCCACAAACATTTTACAAAAGTAAAAAGGTAGTAAAACTAGTGCACACAAAAACAAAAAGACAAACGAAAAGAGAATAAAGAAGTTAGTGACTAATCAAGTGAAATTTCTACTCCAAGTTATTAGTTGTTTTGTTTCTTTCTAAATTACCGAATAAGTAAATTCTTCGATTATATTTACCATTTTCCATATACACAGCCAACAAAATATTAATCAACTCATTTTTGCCCACAACAGTCATAAGTGCAGTTGATAAGAGAGTAATATTTTTGTCCTAAAGTTCTATCAGATTTCACACCTTTTGTAGCAATGGAATAATTTTTCTGATTTTTCTGATTTTTTCACTATTTTTTTTATTTATATACAATACCTTCCGTCTATGTAGCGAGTGTTGGGTCGGTGACTCCCAAACCAGTTGGCTTTAGGGCACCAGGTGTTAAGACACCCCTACGGACTTAATTACTCAGACTTTAGATATATATATTTTTGCAGCATCTTCGATCCATGTAACGAGCTTTGGGCCAGTGACTCCCAAACCAATTGGCTTTAGGGCACTAGGTGTTAAAACACCCTTACAGACTTAATAACTCGGATCACAGACTTTTTTTTTTTTACTCCATTGATTTTTGAGATGTTTCCTCCAATTAAAACTAGAACACTGAATATTACAAACTTTTCAATTTTAGCTCATGTCCGTATGTTACTATATATGTTGATATATCTGTCAACTGAGCATATGAAGATCCATTTTAGTCCGTTTTAAGGAGAATTCACAAATTAAATAATTCAAAATGAAATATAAACAAAAATTAACTTGTTTCGAAATAGGTTTTGAGATACGTCTCAAGAGTGGAAACTCCTTACTCAGCTACCTCTTACCAATTTCACATTTTTAGTCAAATAAAAATGCAAAATATTTTTGTAATTTTTGAAAATTTTCCAATTTTTTTTTTCGAAAAAAATTTGGACTAAAAATAAAAACAACACACAAACTAAAAACAAGCTACTGATCAACTAATTCCCTCCCCCAAACCTAAATGAGACATTGTCCCCAATGTCTTAAAAAGTAAAAGAAGAGTTTAGAAAATAATATCTGGTTAGCTGAAATTCTACAGGAAATTAAAGGTTAAGATCCAGATTAATCCTACGCCTCTTACCACAATCGTCCTTAGACCAATTTATCTTTGAAAGAATATGGTCAACTCGTGGTTCATAGGCTATGAGTTGGTCTATTAGATCCGGAGAGCAGTTCTAGCAGTAAAGAGGAGTTCTTTCAAAGGTTTTGACACGAACCCATTTCTCCGAGCATCATCAAGAAACACACAAATAAAATCATAAAATCCATCAATATTGAGCAATCCAATTGGTTTCTGGTGTATGTTCAGGTTCGCCCCAGATAATACTATAAATATTTCCTCCAATGTACCCAAGCCACCTAGCAAAGCAATAAAAGCATCAGCACGGTTAATCATTTCCACTAGTCGTTCAGACATACCTGGCACAATCAGTTCCTCTCCGTTTGATAGTTCAATAAGATTTGCCTCTGCTAAGGGTTTGGGATGATTCCCAAAACGTGACTGCCTCCTTCCTGTGCGGCCTTTGAAACGATCCCCATAAGTCCAAGATTGCCTCCGCCATATACTAAGTGCATATTCCTTGCAGCTAAGACTCGACCCAATTCCTGTGATGCTTCTATGTATTGTGGTTTAGTACCAAACTACTACCGCAAAACACACAGATGTTTTCAACTCGTCTTCTTGAAGTGGCTTCCATGTTTTACTCTGGATGTCTCCAAAAGTGCAATGATGGGCTGAATTTATAGTACCTGAAAAGGGTGAGTAAAAATAGCACAAGTATCTTCCAGAGGATGATTAGTAGTTAAATAATATCGTGATAGTCAAAAAGGTCTGGACACTGTCGGAGAAAATAAAAACAAAACAAATTACAATTATTAGGAAAAGATAAAGAGATATAATATTTACAAGAAAAGTAACGGCTTGATTGACGTCTATACGTCAGGGACAAGCTTCCCATCCAATTTTCTTATAAATTGGCAAACAAGGTCTTTTTGAGTCAGATTCCCAAGACTTAACTGTTGTCTTTCTTTTTTGAAATTGTGTATGTAATTTGCGAATGGCTATATGAACATATCCACTGGGATGCGTCTCAAGAGTTGAAGATATTTCATCTACAGACTCCTTACTCAAGCCATCCCTAATGAATTTAATTTTATCTACGATTATCAGACACCATTCCTAAAGAACGACAACGAGTGTTGCAATTAAATCGTGCACATTTGAAACAAACACCCATTTGCTTAGCTCTACGTTTCTTTGCATAGGTGCTTCTTCCAAACCAGACAGATGTGTGAAATAAAAGAGTCAGAAGACTCACCTGCCAATCGGACTCGTGCTTCAATTACCCAACGAATATCATTAGGAATACCGTGGATTGTCAATAACCTCATCCGTTCCAAGCGAGTTTTGTAGACTTTCATCAGAGATTTTTGAGGGAGAGAAGGAAATTGCTTGTGAAGATTTGCGATAGCTTCTTCCATCTGCAAAAACTAAACACAAAAAATTAAATCACACCAAATCACAATATATACACAATGCATGGGGTTTCCTTCCTGCGAGCGCTAAGTTAGAGTCGTCGGCTAGACTTGACTTCTCGAACGTTAAGCTGGATCTGAAAGTGTGACACTTTCTTTTGTCGCTCAAATGATTCTCCCCATTAGTGTTTGACACGCTGACTGTTAACCTTGAATGTGTTGTGGTATTGGGATCCAGTAACTCAACAGCTCCATAAGGTAAAACCTGAGTGATCACAAATGGTCTTGACCACATAGATTTCAACTTTCCAGGAAAAAGTTTCAACCTCGAGTTGTACAACAACACCTGCTGCCTTGGTTCCAACTTTCTATGAACTATTTTTCGGTCATGCCATTTCTTGGTATTTTCCTTGTACAATTTGGCATTCTCATAAGCCTGTAGGCGAAATTCCTCCAATTCGTTGAGTTGTTGAAGTCTTTTCTCTCCTGCAGCTTGTGAATCAAAATTCAACTTCTTCAGTGCCCAGTACGCCTTGTGCTCGAGTTCAACTGGCAGATGGCACGCTTTCCCAAACACCAATCGATATGGAGACATACCAATGGGTGTCTTGTAAGCTGTCCTGTAGGCCCATAATGCATCATCTAGTTTTGTTGACAAGTCCCTCCTTGTTGATCCAATGGTTCTTTCTAGGATTCTTTTGATTTCCCTGTTTGAAAATTTCAACCTGTCCATTTGACTGTGGATGGTAAGCTGTGGCAACCTTGTGAGTAACTCCGTATTTGGATAGGAGTGCATCGAAATATATGTTGCATAAATGTGAGCCACCATCGCTGATGATTGCACGAGGTGTTCCGAATCGAGTGAAAATGTTCTTTTTAAGGAATTTGATCACCACTTTTGAATCATTGGATGGCAGTGCAATAACTTCGACCCATTTGGAGACGTAGTCTACAATAACCAGGATGTACAGGTTTCCGAATGATGGAACAAAGGGTCCCATGAAATCAATACCCCACACATCGAATATTTCCACTTCTAGAATGTGTTTGCAACGGTCCTTTATTTCTCCTCGAAATATTCCATGTTCTCTGGCACCTGTCACATTGAAAAGCAAAAAGATAAGCATCTTTAAAAAGAGTGGGCCAGAACAAACCTGATTGAAGAACTTTTTGCTGGCAGTTTTATTTCCGCTGAAGTGTCCGCCATATGGTGATGAATGACAGTGCTGCAAAACACCGTTGATTTCCTCATGTGGAACACACCATCTCAATAATTGGTCAGCACAACGTTTGAACATGTACGGTTCATCCCAGACATAGTGCTTGACTTCTTTGAAGAACTTTTTCCGTTGCTGAGTTGTCCATTCCAACGGCCATTTTCCTGACACAATGTAGTTGACATAGTCAACATACCAAGGGACTTCCTGTTGTTTCATGGCAAAACATCTGTTCATCTGGAAAAGTTTCTTTGATTGATAGATCTTTGTCAGCTGTTTCTCCATTCTCGAGCCTCGATAGATGATCTGCCACCTGATTCTGTTCCTTTCCTGTCGCCTGATCTCCACGTCGAATCTTGCAGAAGAAGTATCCAACGGATCAATATGGGTTTGGCATCTTTCTTTGCGATCAAATATTTGATTGCTGAATGATCTGTGTAGACCACCACTTTGAGACCCAGCAGATAGGAGCGGAATTTGTCAAAAGCGTACACAACCGCGGCACGAGCAATTCATTTTCAGTGATTGTGTAGTTGAGTTGAGCTTCATTCAGAGTTCTGCTGGAGTAGTAAATGGTGTGGAAAATCTTGCTTTGCGTTGTCCCAAAACTGCACCTACCAGCAAAATCACTAGCATCGCACATCACTTCAAATGGAAGGGTCCAGTCTGGTGCTACAATGATGGGAGCAGAGACCGACTTCTGTTTTAAGATTTCAAAGGCTTCATGGCATTCTTTGGTGAAATTGAAAGGCACGTCATTTTCCAAAATTGCAAAAACCTCTTTGCAATCTTGGAATTTTGGAAAAGTCTTTGATAAATCTCCTGTAAAATCTGCATGTCCAAGAAAACTCCGAATCCCTTTGACAGATGTTGGTAGAGGTAGTTTTTCAATTGTCTCATCTTTGCTTTGTCTACCTCAATCCCATTTTGTGAGATCCGGTGTCCAAAAACAATGCACTTATACCATGAAATGACATTTCTCCCAAGTGAGCACCAAGTTTGTATCTTCGCACATTTGTAACATATGTTCCAAACTTTGCAAACAATGATCAAAAGAATCTCCAAATACAGAAAAGTCATCCATGAAAACCTCCATACTCTGCTCTAGCATGTCTGTGAATATGGCCATCATGTAACGCTGAAAAGTGGCGGGGGCATTACATAATCCAAATGGCATCCTGCGGAAAGCAAAAGTACCATATGGACATATAAATGTGGTTTTCTCCTGATCTTCTGGGGCGATGGCAATCTGATTGTACCCTGAATATACGTCCAGAAAGCAATAGAACTCATGTCCTGCCAGTCTGTCTAACATTTGGTCAATAAATGGTAGCGGAAAATGGTCATTTCTCGTGGCTTTGTTCAGCTTCCTGTAATCCATGCATACTCTCCATCCAGTCACCGTTCTTGTTGGAATTAGCTTATTCTTCTCATTGGTAATCACAGTAGTTCCTCCTTTCTTTGGTACACACTGCATAAGACTCACCCAACTACTATCTGAAATTGGGTAAATGATGCCAGCATCCAACCATTTGATTATTCTTTCTTCATGACTTCCTTCATGATTGGATTAAGTCTCCGTTGATGCTCCACTGTGGGTTTGTACTCATCGTTCATCAGAATCTTGTGCATGCAAAATGATGGACTAATGCCTCGAATGTCTGCTATAGTCCAGCCAATGACTCTTTGTGTTCTCTCGTAATACTCTCAGTAGCTTTTCTTCCTGCTCCAATGTTAGTGAAGAAGAATAATAACAGGTAATTTAGAAGTGTTTCCAAGAAATGCATACCTGAGATGGCTCGGAAGTAACTTCAGCTCCAGCTGTGGTGGTTCTTCAATCGAAGGCTTGATTCGATTTTTCTTGGGAAGTTCCAAGCTTTCAACTGGTGGTGTCGCTTTGAATCGAATGGTTTGTCAAGGTAGTTGATACATTCCAGGATTTCAGCATCTAGCTCACTGTCAGTCATGTTGGTGATGCAAGCTTCAAGTGTATCTGTGGAATTTGGCTCAGTATTTTGAACGATACTTTCAATAACATCAACTCTGAAGCATTCTTCTTCCTTTTCATCACTCGGGAATTTCATGGCTTTGAAAACTTTAAAGGTCACTTCTTGGTCCTGCACTTTCATGGTTAGTTCTCATTTTTGCACATCAATCACAGTTTTACCTGTAGCCAAAAATGGTCTCCCAAGTATGATAGGTATTTCTTTGTCTTCTTCCATGTCAATGATGATGAAATCTGCTGGGAGAATTAGTTTGTCTACTTTCACCTGCACATCTTCAACAACACCTATTGGAAATGCAAGTGTTCGGTCCGCAAGTTGCAATGAAATTGAGGTAGGCATTGCTTCTCCAATCTGTAGTTTCCTGTAAATAGAAAAAGACATCAAGTTAACACTGGCTCCTAAATCACATAAAGCCTTACCGATATAATGTTCTCCAATAGTGCATGAAACTGTGAAACTGCCAGGATCTTTCAACTTCGGGGAAGTTTCCTCTCTGAATAATGGCGATGCATTCTTTCGTTAATGCTACTGTTTCGTAGTCTCCCAATCTTCGTTTTCCGTGAAAGAATATCTTTCATGAATTTGACATAGCTGGGCATTTCTTCCAAGGCTTCTTCTGAAAATGGAATGTTGATATGCAGCTTTTTGAATACCTCCAAGAAACGAGCAAACTGCTTGTCCATTTGTTTTTCTGAAGTCGCTGAGGAAAAGGTGGAGGTGGAATGATCTGATCTTTTTCTTTTTTCCTTTGCTTCTTTTTCCTCCATCTTTGGAACTGCATCTTTTGGAATTTCCTCAATTGTTGCCTTGATCCCTACATCTTTGTTGATCTCAGTACCGCTTTTCAAAGTAATGGCTTGAATTTTCTCCTTTCATCGGTTCCTTGGATTGGGTTCGTGTTGCTGGGAAGATTTCCTGGTGGTCTGTAACTTTGAGCATTGGCCAGTTGGCCGATTTGATTCTCCAGTGCTTTAATAGAAGCTGATTGGCTCTGAATCACAGCATCGTACTTTTTTACTGAGCCAGCACTTCTGCTATTCCTGGTTCATTTGTCTGCTCCTAGCCTTTGTTTTGTTGCTGAAATCCAGGTGGTGGATAGTTCTGTTGGAATCCAGATGGTGGATTATTCTTTTGCCCTGAATTGTTACTCCATGAAAAATTAGGATGATTCCTCCACCCTGGGTTGTAGGTGTTGGAATATGAGTTGTTCCCCTGTCTGTTGAAATTAATGACATAATTCACCGTCTCTTCAAGTTGGTTTGGTTCTGGTGCTCGTCCATATGGTGAACTTGTGGATCCAGTGGTAAAAGTCTCCATGAATTTGCATATCTGATCCAGCTTGGTATTGACTGCTGTATTGACTCCACTTTCATAAATTTCTGCAATTTTTTGGATCATGCTCCTTTCTGTTGGCCACAAAGAATTGTTGTTGGCCATTTCTTCGATTAGGTCTCAGGCTTGATCTTCTCCTTTTACCGCCAGGGCTCCTCCAGCATCAGCATCGATTGTGGTTCTCATTATTCCAGAAAGTCCATTATAGAAAGTTTGGACTTGAAGCCATTTTGGAATCTCATGGTGAGGACATTTCCGGAGCAAATCTTTGTACCTTTCTCAAGCTTCTTAGAGAGTTTCCGAGTCTTGTTGTACAAAGGATGTGATGTCATTTCTCAGTTTTCCAGTTCTGGCTGGTGGAAAGTACTTTGCAAGAAATTTGGTGGCTAAAATGTTCCAAGTTGTGATGGAACCTGCTGGTAGTGAATGTAGCCAAGCTTTAGCTCTGTCATTCAAGGAGTATGGGAAAACACCCAGTATCATTGCTTCTTCAGCTTCTCGGTTGTAATTGAAAGTGCCGCAAACTTCCAGGAAGTTGCTGATGTGGGTATTAGGGTCTTCAATTGCATTTCCTCCAAACTGAACTGACTGCCGAATCATCTGAATGCATGTTTTGAAGTCACCCGCATTTGCTGGTAAGGGAGGAAGTACAACACAAGAAGTGAGTCTGTCAAACACCGTAATGGTTTTGTCTCGAATGTGAATTGGTGGTGCAACGTTCAAAGGTTCAGGTTCCATGTTGACTAAAGCTTCTTGGCCTTCTCGCCGTTCCCTTCTCAACTGCTGATGGTTCTTTCAATTTCCAGGTCAAGCGGTCGAAGTTCAAAGCTTCTGGTTCGTCTCATGAAGTTTCTGAGAACCTGAAACACAAGAAAATAAAAACAATAAGTAAAAGAAAATTAGATACAAGTAACGGTATCCAACCTTAAAACTATAGTGAAAGATAAATAAGTCCCCAGCAACGGCGCCAAAAACTTGACCGGCGTAAACACACACGTATAACGCAAACGCACATATCGTTCAAGTAGTATAAAAAGTATCGATCCCACGAGGACTTAATACCTAAGCTATTAATTTTATGAGGTCAAATGATTACTAGTATCTAACATGTTGTTTGATTGATTTGAAATGGCGACGATTCTAAATTTAAAGACAAGTAAATAAAATTATTCGAAAGTAAGTTTTAAGAAATTCAATATTAAAAACTATCTAGGGTTGTGAATCTTTTCAATATTATTTAAAGATAAAGTGGTTATCCTATAGCTGGGTAATATATTGATTTATTAACCTGAAACACTAAATTATGTGAAAGCCTCTGTCGATGGTCAAACACAAATACCCAGTTTAACCCAATTGAACCATATGTCTATGTCAAACAAATTATCTGAATTCATTAAGTTTAAGTTCCAATTATGAATACCCCCGCCCGACAGGTATATGTCTATCATATAAGGAAATCTATTAAATGGTTATCTATCCTCAAGGAAGATCATGTGCTATTGAGTCTAAGGTCTCAAACTTAAAATCCACATGTCTAGTTCATTTTAAGTTTACCTAATCAATTTTATTAATGGCCAGTTAATAAAAAGCTTTAAGATTAAGACTCAATAAATAAATCTTTATATTACCCAAACTATAATCTACCCTTATAAACCGGTGATATTGAAATTCATCACAACCCTAGATAACTAACTTAGTTATGACACATGGTTAGGACTAGTAAAAACTTAAAAGTAAAAGCTATAAAGTAAAAATGCGAAATAGTAAATGCGGTAAAGTAAATACTGAAAAGTAAATAACAATAAAATAAAATGCTAAGGTAAAATGAATTACTTTTACTATTTACTGTTTTAGATATCTCCCATAAAATAATATATAAACTTGTAATAATATTACCAACCAGCCATATAGGAGGTACCTTATTAATTCAAATTAAGTCCGACCAGCCATAAAGGCGGTATGATTTGTCCATGAACCTGCCATATAGGCGGTAAGAAAATTTAATTATCAACCAGCCATATAGGCGGTATCCTTGATTAGTCAGGTTTAAACCAATTTAAATTTAATAGCCAACCGACCAATATGACGGTATCCTTATTAAGTCAAATTTTATATAGTAAATATATTATATTTAAGGGAGATTAATCTAAATAGTAACAGTAAAATACCTTTCACCTTAGCAATGAGGAGTTACCTCATCATGGTTGAATAGTAAAACTGAAATAGTAAAAACAAGATAAATTACTATTACTATTACAAAAAGTAATTACTATTACAGAATGTAATTAAAAATTAATTACAAAACTTAAATTAAAAGAAATTAGAGAGAGAAACTCTCTATTTACATCAAAGAAATGAGAGAGAATGGTGCAACTAAAACTGAAATCTCGAGCTCAATTTATAGATAATTTGTGCGTCTAGCGTCGCGACGCCAAGGGCTTTCGCGTCGCGACTCTAGATCTGTTGACTTTGGTCCACGCGGGTTGACCACGTACATTGTCGGCAGAATCTGGTGATGACACGTGTCACGCTGTAAAGGTGGTGCAATGAGAAGACGACACGTGGTAGACGGTGATTGGCTGAGCTTTCGGTCTAATGAACATCTGACACGTCGCACGCGTTTAGGATTGGTCCAATGAGAGATTAACACGTGGCAGCATGTGATTCGCCGGTGATTCGGTCCAATGACAACTCGACACGTGGCACGCGCTTGCTTTGGTCCAATGAGATTTCGACACGTGGTAGACGGCGCATTTTAGCTGATCTTCTGTGATGATGACATGTGGCACGACGCATGTTAGCAAGGTCGGCGCATGTTAGCAAGTCCAATTTCTCAGATTCTGACACGTGTCCCTCGGCGCACGTTAGCATGTCCGGCGCAGGTTAGACGTCGCGACGCGTAGGGTCCTGGCGTCACGACGCGGCCAATTTACTGAATTGCCCTTTTGTCATTTTTCTCTATTTTGGCCCCAAATTGCTTCCAATGCTTTCCCAACTTTATTTATCTGCAAAATAACACAAAACACATCAAAAAGTTCACAAAACTCAAGAAACTATACAAAATATTAGATTAAATGAGTGGGAAATAGTGATAGATTTACCACTCATCACTTATAACTCAGCTGATCTAAAAATCTCTTCCAGATTGGCCCTTAAAGACAGAAATGGGGTCTTCAAGAATCCAGTCCAAGTCAATTTTTGATTTGGGATAAATTTCCACTCAAGAAAACTTAGGGTGACAATGGGCCGGGCTTACATTTGAATTAAGCCTGGATCCGGGTTATTATCGGGTCGGGTTTTATCCGGGTCCGATTTTTTTAATATAAAAAATATATATATAAATATATATATTTTATAAATATATATATATATATATATATATATATATATATATATATATATATATATATATTATTTATTTTAAGCTCGGATCGGGCCGGACCTGAACTTTTTAGTGGAACCCGGTCCGGACCCGGACCCGAGCCGGGCCGCTCATTTTAAAACCCGATCCGGGTTTTTTTGACCTTGAGCAGACCGGACCGGACCTGAACTTTTTTACCACCCTTCGAGAAAACTTAAACGGCTCGTCACCTTCTAACATTATATAACTAGAGGTTCAGCTTGCAGATTCACATAGTTATTTCAAGCAATACATCAAAAATACAAGAATGGAGAAAATAATTCAATGTGAAAGTTGAAAGCATGCATTATTGTAAAAATATCCACGTTCAATTCCTATATCGTATTCTAATTTGAACTATCGTATACATTTTTAAAAAAAAAAATTAAAATTTTTTTTTTAGTTAATTAAAAAATAATGGGCCTTTTTTTTAAAAGCTCAAAACACTTCAAGTGCTACCATAAGGTCCAGACCAAAAAAAAAAAAAAAAAATTCACTTTCAAACAAATATACAACTTTAATTAGGGGCGTGCAATGCATTAATCGGTTTTAACCGATTAACCGAACCATTCCGACTCATTTTTTTTATTACAGTTTGGTTAATTCAGTTAAATCGGTTATTACGGTTAAAATTTTTAACTTTTTCGGTTATTCGGTTCGGTTACGGTTATGAGATTCGTATAACCGAACTGACCGATTAACGAAATTAAACCATATATATATATTAACGCGTGCGAATCCTTTAATTTTTTAGAGTTAAGATAGTCTGCATGTAAACTCTCAATTGGTTGTAATTATATTGATTTGATAATACTACCCGAAAATAAAATTGATAAAATTCAAATGACAAGCTGCATTAATAGCTTGATTTTGACTCTTTTTAATTTCTCTCAAGAATTTAAAGGTAAAAATACATAAAATTTCAAATGTGTAGATTTTGCATCGTGGTAGATTCGTGACCCTTAAAATTTCTAACATGACAGGTTTGGAAGGAAATTTGAGGCCGTGACAATCATCGATGGTTTAAAAAATATTTCTCTCGCATGTAATTAAATATAGATATATTTAATCAAATATTAGTTAGAATCAGTATTTTTAGAATCAGATATGTGATCGAATTAGTGATCCAAAAAATTTAATGCGTCAGTGGTTCGACTGGTTGAAACATTCCAAAAAAATCGGTAGAACCGACCTACATCATATATAATTTTACTAATTAAAAATTATAAAAAATATTAAATTTTAATTTATTGGATTGGTTGTAGGCGCTGGTTTTCGCTCGAGGCCTACAATCGAGATTTTGTGAGGATGGGGCATTGGCGATCCTGCAAAACAAAGATGTAGAGTGAGCGGGAGTTCTGCCCACGGGTGTGGTGGGTGCCGGGGGCACTCCGACGCTCAAGTCAGTAGAGGAGATGAGCTATAAACACCGTAGGATGGAGAACAAGGGCAGATATTACCTTGGTTCTCGTATCATGCCGTGAGGGCGGTAGGTGGGAGGTGCTGAGTGCTATGGAGAGAGAGTATTCTCAGGCTATGAGTATGAGAGCTTGAATGTTCAATGTGTGAGGCCGAAGTTCCCCCTCCTTCCTCTCGGAGCCTCCTCTCTTATATACCCACCTGGGGGTATGTCCTTAATCATACTTGATCACTTGTAACTGTCGACTTCATGAGGGATATTTACTGCTTTTACCTGTTGTAGGTTGGAACGACTGGCTTGTGTTTATGAGCCTGGGCGTTACGTAGACTGGCGTATGGTAGGTTCTTCGGTTATAGGTTGGGTGACGGTGTTGGCGTTTCACTGGATATGGGCTTTCTAAACATCTTCGGGCCCATTCAGACTTTATGAGACCTGGACCTTTGAGGTGGCAATCCGGATTTGGATCTTTATGTTGGAGAGTCTTGGGAGCACTCATCGTTGGGCCCGAAGTAAAAGGTCGAAGTTACCCTTGGACCAAATTTGGCCTGTACAGTTTGTCCCCTACTCTCTAAGTCAATGAGTACTTGGCTTGGAGAGTATTTGATGCGTGTGTCGCTTGGAACAGGGCCGTAGTATGTAGGTGTACTCGAGCGTTGATGCTGCCTATTGATTGAACCAAACGAGTGTCAAGTTATGAGCTTGACTCTACATGAGCCACTGGGGAAGTACCCAGTCGACCGAACCTGATGATGATCGGGATGAACTTGACTCTACCAGAGCCATTGGGGAGGCACCCAATCGATTGAATCAGATGAAGGTCAGGATATAAGTCATACGACATGTGTATTCACAAATTGACTCGACATGAATCCGTGGGGGATGTCCCCGGTCGACTGGACTAGATGAGACCAGGAAGTTATAAGTCATATGACATGTGTAATCCATGCCTAAACGAGTGTCAAGTTATGAGCTTGACTCTACATGAGCCATTGGGGAAGTACCCAGTCGACCGAACCTGATGATGATCGGGATGAACTTGACTCTACCAGAGCCATTGGGGAGGCACCCTGTTGACCGAACCTGATGATGATCGGGATGAACTTGACTCTACCAGAGCCATTGGGGAGGCACCCAATCGATTGAACCAGATGAAGGTCAGGATATAAGTCATACGACATGTGCATTCACAAATTGACTCTACATGAATCCGTGGGGGATGTCCCCGGTCGATTGGACTAGATGAGACCAGGAATTTATAAGTCATATGACATGTGTAATCCATGCCTACAACTTTACTCGACATGAGTCCGTGGGGGATGTCCCCGGTCGACTGGACTAGATGAGACCAGGAAGTTATAAGTCATATGACATGTGTAATCCATGTCTACAACTTGACTCGACATGAGTCCGTGGGGGATGTCCCCGGTCGACTGGACTAGATGAGACCAGGAAGTTATAAGTCATATGACATGTGTAATCCATGTCTACAACTTGACTCGACATGAGTCCGTGGGGGATGTCCTCGGTCGACTGAACCAGATGAAGTTTCAGGAGTAAATTCATTCATACTTCTGTGTCGTATGGACTGAGGGAAGTCCATGTCTACTTTTGACTCGACATAAGTCTATGGGGCATGTCCCCGGTCGACTGAACCAGATGAAGGTCAAAATCATCTTCATACTACGAATCAAGGGTTTGGGGGAGTCTTCAATGTCATTTGGATCAGATGAAGGTCTATGAAAGTCTTTACTCTACAGACCTGACGAAGGTCTAAGAGTATTTCCTTCTCATACTACTAGACCTATTAAAGGTCTAAGTAAGTCATCACTCATTCTCCTTATGTGGGTCCACGAGTCTACGGTCGTATGGACCCATCGAATGAATTTGATAAAGGTCTAAGAAGGTCACTACTACTCACTTTAATAGACCTGACAAAGGTAAATGAGAGATTTTCCTTCCATATTCTACAAGACCCGACCAAGATCAATATGGGTATAGTTCCTCATCCTACAAAACTTTGACAAAGGTCAATGTGGGTTTATGGTTGAATGGAGTCTATAGTTGGCGGCAATCCATTTATGTAGTATGGGTGAGACGACAATCTATCTAGTCATATGGAAAATATGACAATTTTCTAATGTCATGTCGAATGGGATCTTAAGTTAGCATCTAGTGTAATGTCGAGTGAGACTTATGTTTTATGCTGAGTGTAGTATCCAGTGGGATACTTATTTGTTGTATTATTCATCTAGAAGGTCTTCCTTTTGCCGAGACTACATCATTGTTGTGTCGAGTGGGACACTCACTTGTTGCATCTTTCATCTATAGCATTCTCCTTTAGCTGACACTACATCGTTGTATTGTCGAATGGGATAACATCCTCCTGATGTATCCATGCAACGTTGATTGGAAGCCTTAGTAGCTCAAACTGTCTATTTGTCGTGTCGAATGAAAAAGTGGACGAGATTTGTTGAGATGGTAAGATGTAAATTGATATTCTTAGTTTAAGACAAAGAATTCCCTGACTAAATAAGGCATATTTGGCGTCTGGATTAGGTGGATTACCAATTTTCTTGAAACCGGATGAACTTTGTTGTTTACGTTTTGATGCTCCTCTTGCACCAATCGATGTAGAACTCCCCTTGCAGTTTAAGTTTTGTTATTGCTCGGTATTAAACGATGTGGGACTTGGCGTAGCTGGGGATTGGATTTCTGGTTCATAAAGCTTGTTTTGACTTCGGTCTATTTTGGTTCTCAAGCAGAAAATGGCTCCGGCTTCCCTACTCCTACAAACAATGGGCGAACTACGTCTACTGCCTCATGATCTGAAACCTTCTCCCAAAGGCCATCAGAAACTAGGATTAAGAACTCACACTCTGGCTTAATCTTGAACAGTTTGGTTTAGGGTTCTGCAGAAACCCATTTTTTTTTAAATGTCTCTTATTCCTCTTGAAACAGCAAGAGAAACATGTATTCTCCAAACAACGTGACCACAACAGTGCCTGAAACCATAATGGCACGACAATCACCAGCATTTGAGACCACAAGATTCTCTCTACGTGTTAACGCAGTAACACTACAAGCACTACCACCTAGATTTTCATTAAGAAACCCAGCATCTATGGCCAAATAACTATTTCTAATTGCATCTTCAATGCCATACTGTTCGTACCTACTAGAACACACTTTAGCCATAATATTCTTTTCCAATTTCTCCACTTGCAAATTCGACCGCTCTTGCCCCTCCATGCCCGTCGAAAACACCAAAAAAGAACCTGATGTTAGAGATTCTTCACTCCAGAAACAGGGCAAGATTGAAGAAAATGGTCCAACCAGGAACATTCTCTTTAATCTTTAAATATAACAATTGAAACTCTTCATGTTTTTTTGTGGCAATTTGATTGTAAGGGGATACAAAACTTGGCTCTCGACTCTCACCTGCAGAGTCAGATAGAGCCTGCTAACTGCTCGAGAAAATGCCACAAAGGCTTTTTTAACAAGAATCTGAAAACAAATATGACAACTTCAAACATTAGGTCTAGACCATCCATACTTATGATCTTCATCACTTAGTGCACTGCAATTGACAATTTGAGTATCATTCTCCCCTTTTGCCTCACAACTGTCTACAATTTTGCTGAAGATCTTTTCCGCCTTAAAGAATTCGTCGAGTGAAGCATTCTCCATTTCGATCTTCAACAGCCGTAACTCTGCTCTAAAGTCTTTCGAAAATTGGTCTTTGGCATTCCACAAGATATCTATTTCACCATAGATCATCCTCCTAATGGACGCACTTAGGAACAACATCCCATCTGACTCGACAATTGATATCTAATTTGACCAGAGCACATTCACCCTGCATTAACAATGGGGTCGATGATGTGCATGAATGTAGAGTGGCTGACACCCATAAATGGAAAAAAAGATAGGTGGTCTTTCTGGTGTAGGAGCTGTGCAATGAACTTTCAACTCCGTTTGGTCCAGAGTTAACGCTAACGACACGCGACCCCCATAGTTGAAAATAGGGTGGTTGGTGATGACGCTGCTGAAGGGAAATTAATACAATTGTGCAGAACTATGGAGGCTAGTGAACCCAATTTCCTAGATTCATCTCACAAGGGAGATACGCATGTGTCGGCTGGAAGAGGTATGGAGGGATGTATGTTGGCTGGGGTATGCTCATTTCTGGAGGCAAGTATGAGCTACATGGTTGGCTTATCTTCAGCAGGTTTCTCTCAAGGGTTGGTCGAATGGGCTGGCTGGGAAAACAGGGGCATATGTATGTGGGCCAGTTGATAGGCGCGAGACCTACATATTCACGTGGGCATCTTTCTTCAAGTGGTGTCAATATGGCTTTGGCATGGAGAGGTCTGACTTATTCCTTGACTACACGTATTCATGCTACTCGATTTTTCATAACGTGTGCCCCATCATCGACTGCTACATCCCACAGTCGACATTTACAATATGGAACATGAGCTTGTGCGCGTGAACTATGTAGCATCTTCGTGGGCTTGTCTTCGCGTGTTTGGGTTGGTTTGTTGGCAGCTTCCTCAAGCGACTTTTCTGCAGTATAAGTGGGCCTCGCAGCATGCGTAAAGTTCTTTGGCTAGTAAGGCATCTCATTGGGCAGTGAGCGTGTCGATGCCATTCTTCTCTTGCATAGGCTGTAGCACGATGTTATTTACACTCGCCCATTGCTCTTTGTTAACTCAATTTTCCAGCGTCATGTTATTTATTGAATCGAGGAAATTGAGCTTGTAGAGAGCTGTTCTCTTCTAAATTAGCAGTCATTCCCTAGACCTAATGAGGATCCATGGTGCTTATGTAGACTGGAATCTGAATAGGGTCGATCGATTGAACCTGATGGAGGTTTAAGAAGGTTCTCTATTCTACCTGGCCTTTCCATATCATCTAGAGAAGAGTACAATCCTTCTATGTCGTATAGATCAGTAGTCTGAAGAAGACAACCTTACATCTATGTCGTCTGGGGGAGATGGTAAATCATACATTATTCGGAATAATAACAATGTTCTTCGTCGTTTAGAGAAGATGTCGACCTCTAGATGTAATGTGGAGTTGATAACTACCTTGTCGTTTGGAGAAAATGACTATTCTCTTATGCTCTTTGGGGGAGATAACAATCAACCGACGTAGTATGAAGTTGTTTGCTATTCATTTTGTCATATAAGCAATTGGTCTAAGTTTTATCTAATGGTACCTCAGTCAAGCTAAGTCTTCTTACATCTCTTGTCGGATGAGATCTTAAACAGGTGTCAAAGCTTATTATGTGGTGTGTCGAGTAGAATCTTTAACAAGTGACAAGCTACATAGAGTAATAGCAATTGGGACATACTAATATCGAGTAGGGCATTCCTAACAAGTTATATGCCAGACATTGTGAATGTCGACTGAGCCATCCAAAACCAGTACCTAGTTTGTAAATTGTTGTGTCGACTAGGATACCCATAGCATACTATAAATTGTAATACCTACAATGAAATCTATTACAAGTCTCATGTCTTTCTAATGTCGACTAGGACATTATTAAAAAGTACTAGCCATACCTGGCAACGCTAACTGGGATGTCCATGCCAAGACTTCATTCAGGTACCGTCGATTGGGGTATTCTCCTCATGCCAAACTCATATCACCTGTGGTAAATGGTGGGAAATACAATTCCATTGAAGGGAATGACTAATTGTGATCAGTCTACTGGAGGGATATGGCTTTTTCTTTGGTGATTTTGTGGACGGTCGTCTGATAGTGGATTTCCGCTTGCCCCATTGTTAAATGTTTTTCAATGTTTGTAATTATCTTTGGAGGATGGCTAATTTGGTGATCATAAGATCTGGAGTCTGCTCGTTGCGCGATGTAATATAAGTATGAATGTCTGAAAGGATCGTAGATGGAGAAATCTTTACATGCTATAAATCGCTAGGGCCCCACGGTGGGCGCCAACTGTAGGCGCTGGTTTTCGCCCGAGCCTACAATCGAGATTTCGTGAGGATGGGGCATTGGCGATCCTGCAAAACAAAGATGTAGAGTGAGCGGGAGTTCTGCCCACCGGTGTGGTGGGTGCCGGGGGCACTCCGACGCTCAAGTCAGTAGAGGAGATGAGCTATAAACATCGTAGGATGGAGAATAAGGGCAGATATTACCTTGGTTCTCGTATCATGCCGTGAGGGCGGTAGGTGGGAGGTGCTGAGTGCTATGGAGAGAGAGTATTCTCAGGCTATGAGTATGAGAGCTTGAATGTTCAATGTGTGAGGCCGAAGTTCCCTCTCCTTCCTCTCGGAGCCTCCTCTCTTATATACCCACCTGGGGGTATGTCCTTAATCATACTTGATCACTTGTAACTGTCGACTTCATGAGGGGTATTTACTGCTTTTACCCGTTGTAGGTTGGAACGACTGGCTTGTGTTTATGAGCCTGGGCGTTACGTAGACTGGCGTATGGTAGGTTATTCGGTTATATGTTGGGTGACGGTGTTGGCGTTTCACTGGATATGGGCTTTCTAAACATCTTCGGGCCCATTCAGACTTTATGAGACCTGGACCTTTGAGGTGGCAATCCGGATTTGGATCTTTATGTTGGAGAGTCTTGGGTGCACTCATTGTTGGGCCCGAAGTAAAAGGTCGAAGTTACCCTTGGACCAAATTTGGCCCGTACATTGGTTAATAACCGAATTAACCATAACCGACCGAAATATAATGGTTAATTGGTTAATGGTTATGTGTCATAAATTTGTTAAATCGGTCACACTTTTATTTAACCGAAAATTTCGGTTACGGTTAAAAAATTAAGGATTAACCGACCGAACCGACCGATGCATACCCCTAACTTTAATAATACGCGGGCATGATCAATTAATATAATAATAAATTAATTTCTTTTTATTTTTCTAACTTTCAATTTAAAAAGTAAATATATTCCAATTATAACACTACAGAGGACTGTCGTATTGATGAGAATTTTCAACTGATTCAAAAAATGACATAAAAAATGACGGTCACATTTACTGATGAAATTTCTGATGGGTTTCCATCGATAATTTATTGACATTTCTGATGGATCATCGATAATTCCATTGATAAAAACACAATATCATAATAATTAATTCCATTGATAAAAACACAATATCATAACAACTTTGTGCCCTAACCCCATTTATTTTTCATCTCTCTCTCACTCTTTTCCTTTACCGACGACCTACAATTAGCCACCACCAAAATTGGATCGTCGGAGCCTTCATCGGAATTTAGGTAAATTCGAAAATTATGATTTTTTTTTTTTGTGATTTTGAGCTAAATTAGAGTACAATCCATCAGGGTTGGTGCTACTTTGGATCATCGAAGTTCGAATGAAAGCGTAATTCTCAGAAAACGTTTTAAAATTTTAAAACGAAAAGTTGCATCTCTTGGAATCGTAAAAGATGCATATTGAATGTGATTATTCAATTTCAAAATTCATTTGTTGTAAAGCAATTAAAAAAAAAAGGGGGTTCCAAGGAACTTTTACTTCCTCTTTATGCATCACAGAAAGTCTAAAACAAAGAGTGTTATTGGCTGTTGTGATTCAATCACAAATTAATAATAATTCCATTGTACCTTTAGAGAAGATTTTCAGCCAACTTCATGTAATTTCGTGGTCATTAACAAAGTGTGAAAATATTTATAGAATTCGTTTACTGTTTTGTCTATATTTTTAGAGAATTCATTTACTATGCTTCTCCTGTAATGAAATCCAGCTGTAAAAAATGTCAACTTACTTTCTGTGCCACCAATAAGGAAGCTTTCCATGCTTGGACTCCAGCTATTGTCAAGTTAGGCAGTAAGTGAAGCCATGAAGAAAATGTCATGGATACTTTCGGTGGATCCATGAAATTAGGAGTGATTTATGGAAATCACTGTAGCTTTGTTGAAAATCAAAGCCAAGACTTGGCTATAAAATCAGAGCTTTGCAGTGAGCTCAAACACACCCCAAAGTGTGAGTAGTAAGCTCCAAGTAGAGAGCTTGAGAGAGTGAGGTTTTTGTATAATTGTAAAGTTTAAACACTTTGTATCTATTCTTCTAGTAATAGAAATTCAATTCGGTTTTTCCTCAAACACACTCTAAAGTGATCAGAGAATCACAACAAGTGGTATCAGTAGCTTTGGTTATTCTTTGGGGTCGAAAAACCGAAGAACGGAGCTCGGTTAGGAAAATTCAGGTTCCGGCTAAGTTGTCAAAAATAAACTTTGAGCATACCATCAGCTAGTTCACGTCGAGACGAGCACGGTGGTATTTTTCGGCGATCAACGGACGTCAGGGTGAGCCGCACGCGCCGACCAGAGGCTGCTTCACGTGCTCCCACGCGCCGGGTCCACAGGTCAGAGTTTGAGAAGTTTGACTTTGCTAACGTGCGTCGTGCCACGTGTCATCATCACAAGCGATCTGCTAACGTGCGCTGCATGCCACGTGTCAAAAATTCAACGAGCCGAAATTTTTCAGCCGCCCTGCCACTTGTCCGGTGAGATGCCAAGCAACCAATAAGGTCGTGCCATGTCATCGCGTAGCGACGCCAAAGCCCTTGGCGTCGCGACGCCCAAGGTCTACCGGGGCCTATAAATTCAGCTTCAAATTTCAGTTTCAAATGTACCTTTTCCTTGAAATCCTCTGATGTAAATAGGGAGTTTTCTTCTTAGTTTCTTTTAATTTCAGTTTTGTAGTTAATTTTAATTAAGTTCTGAAATAGTAATAGTAATTCTATTTTTTTGAATAATAATTTTATTTTTACTTTTTACCGTTTTACTATGCGAGGGTAACTTCTCCATGCTAAGGTGAAAATATAATTCTTTTACTATTGCTATTTAGATTAATCTCCCTAAAATATAATATATAAACTATTTAAAATCTGACTAAATGAGGATACCGCCATACTGGTCGGTTGGTTATTCAATTTAATCTGGTTAAACTTGACTTAATGAGGATGCCGCCATACTGGTCGGTTGGTTTAATTATTGTTCCGCCTTTATGGCTGGTTTATTTTTGTTCCGCCTTTATGGTTGGTTTAATAACAAATATTACCGCCTTAATGGCTGGTTGATCTTAATTTGACTTAATCAGGTTACCGCCTATATGGCTGGTTGGCAAAATTATCACAAGAATATATATTATATTATGAGAGATATCTAAATAGTTAATAGTAGAAGTTAATTCCTTTTACCTTAGCATTTTATTTATTTTTCTGCATTTACTTTTTATGTCTTTTTCTTACTTGTCCTAATTATGTGTTGTAACTAAAGTTAGTTTTCTAGGGTTGTGATAAAATATAATATCACCGGTTTATAAGAGGTTATTTTATAGTTTGGATAATTTAAAGGTTTACTTATTAAGTCTTAAGCTTAATGCTTCTTGTTGTCTGATCACCAATAAGATTGATATGGTAAATCTAAAATGAACTAGACATATGGATTTTAGGTTTCAACATTTGACTTAATAGCCCACGATCTTCTTTGAGGATAGATAACCCTTTAATAGATTTCCTTACAGGATAGACATATACCTGTCGGGCGGGGGTAGCTATAATTGGAACTTAAACTTAATGAATCAAGATAATTTAATTGACATAGACATATGATTCAATTGGATTAAACTGGGTATTTGTGTCTGACCATCGACAGATACTTTCACATAAATTCGTGTTCCAGGTTAGTAATCTGATTTATTACACAAACATAAAATAATCACTTCATCTTTTAAAAAGATATTAGAATGATTCACAACCCTAGATCTTTGTGTCTTTTGTTATTTTCCTTAGTATTTTCTTTTAAGTCTGTTTTTATTTTATTTTGCAAAACCACATTCAACCAATCAAAAGCAATCAATTCTATTCTCCCTATAATTAGATATTTGTAAATAAATAGTATCAATAATTAATAACAATAGTAGGAATTAAGTACTCGTGGGATCGATATTTTTATACTACTTGAACGATACGTGCGCTTGCGTTATACGTGTGTGTTTACGCCGGTCAAGTTTTTGGCGCCGTTGTCGGGGACTTATTTTTCTTGAGTTATTAATTTTGAAGCTATCTAATTTACTTATATCTAATTTTCTTTATTTTTATCTGTAATTTTTATTTCTTTCTTTTGTTTTCAGGTAATTGAAAAATTGAACATTATTGGGAGATTGAAAGATTACAAGCTTTACTAGAAGATACACCCCAAATACGGGAGCAACAGTCCGGTTTTCTGAGGCCTGTTGTCCAGCCCAACAATTATCACTGGATGTCAGAATCAAGCAATTCTACATTTGCTCAACAGAACGAAATAGGGAGATGTGTAATTTGTGATGGCAACCACCCGAGCGATCAATGTATATACCTTTCAGAGTGGCAGAATTATTGGAATCATTCAAGGTACGAAAAATCATCACATTTTCCATCTTATCCACCATCTACCTACGATCTTCATCAGAAACCAGATCCATCAGAGGAAGATCAGTTGAATGACATGCTAAAAGATTGGCTCGAGAAACGAGAAGCTCAATTTGATGTACAAATTCAGAGTCAAGCGGCGTCTATATAGAGAATGACAGATCAAGTTAGACAATTAACAGATAACCTGAATCACATATCTCACGGAGCAAATTCAAATAATACTGAAGAAGCCTTCGAATATCCTGAGATTCATCATGACATCATAACAGAGGACGAGGCTGAGCAGTATCAAGAATCAGAGGTATCAATTCAGGAGCCTGCACCAACAAGGTCTCAATTTGATTTTTATTATTCTGACTCTGAAGAGGACAAAGAAGCTGAGCTGTTTGGACCAACTGCACCAACAAATGAGGATGAAATTTTATATCCTCAAAATGAAGATCTTGGAGACTGTTTTACACTGATGTTTGAAGAAGATCTACCTGAACCAGTCATATCAGAGAATGAAGACCTAAAATCTGACAATTCTTTTCATCCTCAGGTTGACAATTTTGAAGCATGTATTTCACAGATGACAGATGCAGAACTGAATATGGAAATTTTCAAATACATCTGTGAAGAAAAGGTGGAGCAAGAAACAGAGCAAATGGAGGAGCAATTGTCAGACAAAATTAAAGATCCAGTGAATTCAGGTGAAACATCGCTGTTTTGGGGAGTACTAATCAAAGACATCACCCAAAAGCTTGACAGAATGGAACTTCCATTCCAAGTGAAGCACCATACAAGACCTCCTGATTTTCTTTCTTTCTTTTCAGGAATCACTGGAGCGACAAAGAATAAAAAGGTGGCATAAGCACTGAATGGGACAAAATTCTTTTTACCACCTTACTGTTGGAAGAGACCCTTCAAAAGCAACGCTCATGGGATTGTCTTTAATAGGACATCCAAAACGACGCTAAAACCTCCTTGACAGATAGATTTCGGTCACGTCTGGCTGAAGACGAAAAATTTAGCGCTAGCAGGGAGGCAACCCAAGCAATTTGTTGTAATTTTTGTTTTCATATTTTGTGTATACATGTTGTAGAGTTTTTAATTTTGTGTGTTATTTTTGTAGGGAAAATCACAAACGAAGCATTTTTAGAACAGAAGGAATGGTGTTTGGCAATCAGAAAGATGAAAACCAATTCATTAGCGATGGCTGAGTAAGGAATGAAATCTTGAGACACATCCTAGTGGATTTATATACCAAACGAGTGGCGTATTGCATACACAATTCTGTAGCCTTAATTATTGCTTTGATTTGCTTTTCTGTTGTAATTATCTTTATTTTCATAGACAGGATCCAGACTTTTTGACATTTCACGATTTATTTTGTTTTGTTTAGCTAACAAGCTTCCTTTGGAAGATACTAGTGATATTATTACTCACCCTTTTTCAGGTACTATAAATTCAACTCATCATTGCACTTTTGAAGACATCCAGAGTAAAAAAATGGAAGCCACTTCAAGAAGACGAGTTGAGAACATTTGTGTGTTTTGCGGTAATAGTGTTGGTGCTAAGCCACAATACGTAGAAGCAGCACATGAATTGGGTCGAGTCTTAGTTGCAAGGAATATGCACTTAGTATATGGCGGAGGTAATCTTGGACTAATGGGGATCATTTCAAAGACCGTACAGGAAGGAGGTAGTCATGTTTTGGGAATCATCCCAAAACCCTTGGCAGAAGCAAATCTTATTGGATCATCAAACAAAGAGGAACTGATCGTGCCAGGTATGTCTGAACGATTGATAGAAATGATTAATTGTGCTGATGCTTTTATCGCTTTGCTAGGTGGCTTGGGTACATTGGAGGAAATTTTTATAGTACTATCATGGGCGAACCTGAACATACACCAGAAACCAATTGGGTTGTTTAACGTTGATGGATTTTATAATTTTCTTTGTGTGTTTCTTGATGATGCTCGGAGAAATGGGTTCGTGTCAAAAACTATGAAAGAACTACTTTTCACTGCCAGAACTGCTCCAGATCTAATAGACCAACTCTTAGCCTATGAACCACAAGTTGACCCTATCCTTTCAAAGATAAATTGGTCCGAGGACGATCGTGGTAAGAGACGTCGTGTTAATCTGAATCTTAACCTTTAATTTCTTGTAGAATTTCAGCTAACCATGTATTATCTTCTAAACTCTTCTTCTACTGTTTAGGGAGTATGTGATGGTTTAGTGTCTTCATTCACTCACTACCTTTCTATAAGGAAAAGCTGTGAAGGCACCTAGATAATCATTCACCCGTAGCTCATTGTGATAGACTAATGTGGATGACTCGTTGTTTATTCCTGACACCAAGCGATAAGAGCCTAAGAGGCTTGGGTACTTAAGAGAGCCTCGCTCCACCCTCCCTCTGGGGAATCTACAACGGGAAATCTACCTTGTTTTTAGTTTGTGTGTTATTTTTATTTTTAGTCCAAAAATTTTCGAAAAATACAAAAAATTTGAAAATTTTTCAAAAATTACAAAAATATTTTGCATTTTTATTTGACTAATAAAGGTGAAATTGATAAGAAATAGCTGTGTAAGGAATTCTCACTCCTGATACGTATTTCAAACCCATATTTCAAAACAAGTTAATTTTTGTTTATTTCCTTTTGAATTATTTAATTTGTAAATTCTCCATAAAACTGACTAAAATGGATCTTCATATGCTCAGTTGGCAGGTATTATCAACATGCATAGTAACATACAGACATGAGTTATAATTGAAAAGTTTGTAATATCTAGTCTCTAGTTCATTTGGAGGAATCATCTCAAAAAAAGTGATGAAATAAAAAAAAAATCTGAGATCCGAGTTATTAAGTCTGTAAGGGTGTTTTAACACCTAGTGCCCTAAAACCAACTGGTTTGGGAGTCATTGGCCCAAAGCTCGCTACATGGATCAAAAAGATGACAGAATATATATATATATATATATATATATATATATATATATATATATATATATATATATATATATATATATCTGAAGTCTGAGTAATTAAGTCCGTAGGGGTATCTTAACACCTGGTGCCCTAAAGCCAACTAGTTTGGGAGTCATCGACCTAAAGCTCGCTATATAGATGGAAGATATTGTATATAAATAAAAAATAGAGAAAAAAATCAAAGAAAAAATCAGAAAAATCAGAAAATGTATTCCATTACTACAAAAATGTGTGAATTCTGATAAAACTTTAGGACAAAAATATTACTCTCTTATCAACTATACTTATGACTGTTGTGGGCAAAAATGAGTTGATTAATATTTTGCTGGCTGTGTATATGGAGAATGGTAAATATAATCGGAGAATTTACTTATTCAGTAATTTAGAATGAAACAAAACAACTAGTAACTTGGAGTAGAAGTTTCACCTAATTAGTCACTAACTTCTTTAATCTCTTTTCGCTTGTCTTTTTGCTTTTGTGTGCATTAGTTTTACTTTCTTTTTACTTTTATAAAATGTTTGTGGGTATCATTGTTGTAAACCCTCACGAGACTACAACTCGTCCACTAGGGACACCTAGGGTTTAAAGGCTTGTTGCATATGCTAAATGCAACTGTGATCCCTACGAAAATGGCTTAGTTAAATTTTATTATGTTATTTAATTTTGCTCGAGGACTAGTAAAATGTTAGGTTTGGGGGTGTGATGAGTGATAAATGTATCACTATTTCCCACTCATTTAACTTAATATTTTGTATAGTTTCTTGAGTTTTGTGAATATTTTGATGTGTTTTGTGTTATTTTGTAGATAAATAAAGTTTCAGGACATTCTGGAGGTGATTTGGAGCAAAACTGTGAAAATTGGCAAAAAATGGCATTTTTGTAATTTTTCGCGTCGCGACGCCTAACGTGCGCCGAGCTGCTGCTAACGTGCGTCGGGTCCACAGGTCAGAGTTTGAGAAGTTTGACTTTGCTAACGTGTGCTGTGCCACGTGTCATCATCACAAGCGATCTGCTAACGTGCGCCGCATGCCACGTGTCAAAAATTCAACGAGCCGAAATTTTTCAGCTGCCCTGCCACGTGTCCGGTGAGATGCCAAGCAACCAATAAGGTCGTGCCATGTCATCGCGTAGCGACGCCAAAGCCCTTGGCGTCGCGACGCCCAAGGTCTACCGGGGCCTATAAATTCAGCTTCAAATTTCAGTTTCAAATGTACCTTTTCCTTGAAATCCTCTGATGTAAATAGGGAGTTTTCTTCTTAGTTTCTTTTAATTTCAGTTTTGTAGTTAATTTTAATTAAGTTCTGAAATAGTAATAGTAATTCTATTTTTTTGAATAGTAATTTTATTTTTACTTTTTACCGTTTTACTATGCGATGGTAACTTCTCCATGCTAAGGTGAAAAGGTAATTCTTTTACTATTTCTATTTAGATTAATCTCCCTAAAATATATATATAAACTATTTAAAACCTGACTAAATGAGGATACCGCCATACTGGTCGGTTGGTTATTCAATTTAATCTGGTTAAACCTGACTTAATGAGGATACCGTCATACTGGTCGGTTGGTTTAATTATTGTTCCGCCTTTATGGCTGGTTTATTTTTGTTCTGCCTTTATGGCTGGTTTAATAACAAATATTACCGCCTTAATGGCTGGTTGATCTTAATTTGACTTAATCAGGTTACCGCCTATATGGCTAGTTGGCAAAATTATCACAAGAATATAATTATATTATGGGAGATATTTAAATAGTTAATAGTAGAAGTTAATTCCTTTTACCTTACCATTTTATTTATTTTTCTGCATTTACTTTTTATGTCTTTTTCTTACTTGTCCTAATTATGTGTTGTAACTAAAGTTAGTTTTCTAGGGTTGTGATAAAATCTAATATCACCAGTTTATAAGAGGTTATTTTATAGTTTGGATAATTTAAAGGTTTACTTATTAAGTCTTAAGCTTAATGCTTCTTGTTGTCTGATCACCAATAAGATTGATATGGTAAATCTAAAATGAACTAGACATAGGGATTTTAGGTTTCAACCTTTGACTTAATAGCCCACGATCTTCTTTGAGGATAGATAACCATTTAATAGATTTCCTTACAGGATAGACATATACCTGTCGGACGGGGGTAGCCATAATTGGAACTTAAACTTAATGAATCAAGATAATTTAATTGACATAGACATATGATTCAATTGGATTAAACTGGGTATTTTTGTCTGACCATCGATATATGCTTTCACATAAATTCGTGTTCTAGGTTAGTAATCTGATTTATTACACAAACATAAAATAATCACTTCATCTTTTAAAAAGATATTAGAATGATTCACAACCCTAGATCTTTGTATCTTTTGTTATTTTCCTTAGTATTTTCTTTTAAGTCTGTTTTTATTTTATTTTGCAAAACCACATTCAACCAATCAAAAGCAATCAATTCTATTCTCCCTATAATTAGATATTTGTAAATAAATAGTATCAACAATTAATAACAATAGTAGGAATTAAGTCCTCGTGTGATCGATATTTTTATACTACTTGAACGATACGTGCGCTTGCGTTATACGTGTGTGTTTACACCGGTTATAAATTTACCATGCCTATGGTAAGAGATGCCATGTCGAATGAGGAGTCCAAGAGAAAAGATGTTGGCTCATAACAGACAGAAGCCTTCGTCACAGAGACTCGAGGAAGACATCAAGGAAGAGACGGAGAGAGAGGCAGAAGCACAACAAGGGGTAGATCCTCAGATGGAAGGAAGCCTACCTATAAGTGCTACCATTGTGGCATTGTAGGCCACCTAAAGAAGAATTACCGAAAACTGCAACGAGAGCAGGGACAAAGCAATCACCAGCCGAAGAATGATGAAGGAGAGACACTGGTCGTTGTCCAAGCAGATGTAGCAATATGCTCCATACAGGAAGAGACATGCCTTCACAACGCAACCCAAGATGTTGAGTGGGTGGTAGATACTGCAGCATCCTACCACGTCACTCCTCACAAGGATTTCTTCACAACATACAAAGCATGAGACTTTGGAGTAGTGAAGATGGGAAATATCAGTTCCTCTGGGATAGTAGGAATGGGTGATATTCAGTTGCGTACAAATGTCGGGTGTACATTGACCTTGAAGGATGTCATGCATGTTCCAGAACTTCGGCTAAATGTACTTTCGGGGATAGCGCTTGACAAACAGAGCTATGATAATCACTTCAGAAATGGCACATTAAGAATGACAAAAGGTGTCATAGTTGTCGCCCGAGGACATGCTTGCGGCACACTATACAAGACTCATGTGAAGATTTGTGCAGACAGCCTCAATGTAGCTGAAAAAGAGGCTTCTCAAAATCTGTGGAACCGGAGACTCGGACACATGAGTGGGAGAGGGTTGTCTACCCTGAACAAGAAGGAGCTTACCAAAGATGTTGCACGAGGTCCTTGCAACCACTACTCGATTGGTAAGCAACACGGAGTCTCATTTGATTTCTCTTTAGATAGAAGATCAGAGTTGCTCAGTCTGGTGCACTCTGATGTTGGTGGTCCCTTGGAGGTTGATTCATTGGACGGTAACAAGTATTTTCTGACTTTCATTGATGATGCTTCTCGGAAAATCTGGGTGTATTTCCTCAAGACGAAGGATCAGGTCCTAGATCAATTCAAGCTGTTCCACGCCATGGTAGAGCATGAAACAGGGAAGAAGCTGAAGTGCCTTCGCACAGATGATGGAGGCAAGTACAGTTCCAGAGAGTTCGAAGCCTACTGCTGGAGACACGGGATTCGACATGAGAGAACTGTTCCATACACACCACAACATAATGGTGTCGCTGCGAGAATGAACCACACCATTATGGAGAAAGTCAGAGGAATGATCAGTATGGCTAAGCTGCCAAAGCCATTCTGGGGAGAAGCTGTTCGTGCTGCCTGTTACTTGATCAACAGATCACCATCTCTACTGTTGAACTTGGAGATTCCGGAGAAATTGTGGTCTGGTAAGAATCCCTCATACACTCACCCTAGAGTATTCGGTTGTTTAGCCGTTGCACATGTATCCAAGGAGCTCGGGAAGAAGCTCGATGCAAGGACAACTCCATGTATATTCTTAGGCCATGAAGATGAAGAATTTGGATACAGACAATGGGATCCGAATGTGAATATGGTCATCAGAAGTCATGAAGTAGAGTTTCTTGAAGGCCGAACAATTGAAGACATTGAAATGCCCATGATGTCTTCCAATTCCAGTGCCGACAGAAATCCAGACCCAGCACCAGCACAATTAGCCACAGATAGGGTGCACGAGGAAATTCCAGAAGCAGAACCAGAGGAGGCAAATGAGGATGTTGAGCAGGGGGAGACACAACCTGTTCCATCATAAATTACAGAAAAGAGTGTTGAGCAGGGGGATCCGCAACCCACTCCACTAAAAGCTACAAGATCATTCACAGAGATGGATGATGATAGACCTCCTGAAACCAGTGGACCTCAGACAATAAGATCTGAGCGAGGCAGGATTCCATCAACCAGATATCCGGGATCTGAATATATTCTGCTTAATGATGAGGGGGAGCCAGAGAGTTTCTCACAAGGCAAAAAGGCACTGAAGAACAAATGGGTGAAGAAACATGTCAGCAGAATTGTGCAGAGACACAACAGAAGATTACTGTGCAGAGACACAGTGGATTGTACTATGTAGAGACATAGAAGAAGAATATTGTACAGAGATGCAGTGAAGTAAGCTGTGCAGAGACACAACCGACATGTCAACAAATGAACAGTGATCGGGACAAGCTAGAGCTGTGCAGAGACATAGCCATGATAACTGTCAGATGGAGATCACTTCAGATGCAGCTGGAGGGGGAGAATTGTAATGAAATCCAGCTGCATAAAATGTCAACTTACTTTCTGTGCCAGCAACAAGGAAGCTTCCCATGCTTGGACTCCAACTATTGTCAAGTTAGGCAGTAAGTGAAGCCATGAAGAAAATGTCATGGATACTTTCGGTGGATCCATGAAATTAGGAGTGATTTATGGAAATCATTGTAGCTTTGTTGAAAATCAAAGCCAAGACTTGGCTATAAAATCAAAGCTTTGCAGTGAGCTCAAACACACCCCAAAGTGTGAGTAGTAAGCTCCAAGTAGAGAGCTTGAGAGAGTGAAATTTTTGTATAATTGTAAAGTTTAAACACTTTGTATCTATTATTGTAGTAATAGAAATTCAATTCGGTTTTTCCTCAAACACACTCTAAAGTGATTAGAGAATCACAACATCTCCTACTAAAAATATATCGATTTCTTGCTTGAACATGCCAAATGAGCAAATCCTCAAAAAAAGTAAATTAAAGGCTGACTTTAAAAAATAAAATGATTATAACTGAATTCTCTAATTGCCTAAATGTGATAAACAATTAAAATCTTAGGAAGATATTATAAAGACAAGTAAAGAAACAATCGAATATTGGAAATATAATTTTGTACTGAAATTAAATTGGATTCTAATTATAGAGGAGATTGAAGACGTAAATGAATTTAAACTAGACTGAAAAATTCTAATAACAATGGCTGAAACGATAAAACTGTGCTAGAATTGAAAGCTTAAAATGATTTAAACTACAGTAATGAATTGACTAGATTGGATTTGATTTATTTGTTTATTGATTTTGTTGTCTCTTGCTCTGAAACCAACTCCCTCATTACTCTACTTTGCCACGTCCTATTATTTCGATAAAAATGCATACATAGAGATAAAATTTCTTTTTGATAAGAAGTGGCACTATTTTAATTGGACCGAACTTTATTTTTATATTTTTAAATTTATATACTCTGAAATAAATTCCCCAACTCCCTCATTACTCTACTTTGTCACGTCCTTTTCGGGAAAAATGCATACATAGAGAGAAATTTATTTTTGATAAGAAGTGGCTCATATGCAAATATCAAAGATTCGAACAAAAGAACAAAATAATCAATGCCATTGCCACTCACCGATCTTCTAAAGCGAAATGATTAGTGGGTAATGAGTATGACCACTTTACAACTCATTTGATCCTAGTTCTAACAGGAAGTATCAAAACTAGACTTGACAATGACAGGCATAACCAGACAACCATGACTAGACCATCCAAGTAAGATAGCCTCCGGTAGTGATGTTAGCCTTGGAACGGCTTCTGGATGATTAGGTCGGTCTAGAAAATGAGTCGTCCTCTTTAAGTGCTATGTAATACCAAGTTAATCAAGAGTGAATGGAATTAATACCATAAATGGGGAGTTAATATCAAATTAATGGGTAATTAATATCCCTAACTCCATAAGTAACCGCCAGACCATTAAGACCGTACTAGTGAAGAGATATCATTTATGACATAATGAGGAGGTTAGGAGGAAGAAAGAGGAGGAAAATAGGTAAATTGGTGTTGGTTCTGAAAAATTTGGTGTTGTTGGGCGTGTTAGAGGAGTGGGTTCTCAAAGTTGAAATCTAACTTCTAACCGAAAAATTATGAAACGGGTCCTATAAAATCCAAAATGGGTGAACAATTTAGATTCTAACAGGATGTTAAGATAGTAAAATTTTGGATCTACTGTAACTGAAATTGAGATTAAAATTGAAAGGAAATTACTTTGATTAATGAAACTGTGATTAGAGAATTAAAGTTAGAATCAGTACAAAACTAAACTACTGGACACGTGAATTTTAAAAGGACTGAAATTACTGGAAAGAATTCTAAAGGATTAGACTACAGTAAATTGCAATAGATTTGTTGTTGTTGGATTAATTGTGTTGATTAAGTTGTCGATTTTTTGAGATTGATTGTTGGTCCATTTCCTTTTGCTTCCTCTTTGGATTTTATAACTCCATGAAATAAATGTCTTATAATGCTCCTCAACTTCCTCCATGATCCTGTAACCACCACATCCCACAAGTTGCGCTCACCCATGAACATGCTCATGTCTTTCAACTTTTGGAGGAAATTATGGAGTAATTCAGACACGTTTAATTTAAAGTGCCACATTTTGGGCCGTCACTGATCTGTTGCTCCTGATTGTAATCCTCTGACCACACGTGCATGAGTGTTAAAGTATAACATCATATCATAACACTCAAAATTAGAATCTCAAATCCTCATAGCATAACTCGATTCAGAGCCTCAGAGAAAGTCAAAACAATAAGCATATCATGAGTCAGATCCTGAAAGATAGATCTACATCACAGTCAGAATCAGAACCTCATCCTCAAAGTCAGAGGCAAAACCAGAACCCAGAGTTAGATCCTCATAATCACCTCAGACTTAGAGCCAGAAATCAAGATCAGAGTCAGAATCATGGTCATATTTCAAAGTCAGACCCTCAGAACTCAAAACTTGAACCTCATTAGAATCATACCCCCAAAATTAGAGTATGAATCTCAGATACTCAGGACATCAGAATTAGAATCTCGTCCTCGAAGTCTTAAAATCAGAACATGAGAACTTGACGTGCGTCAGAACCTCATAAAGCCTTTGAATCATGAAATCAGAACCAGAAGTGCATAAGAATATCATCAGAGCCTCAGAATCATGACATCAGAACCTCATCAAAATCAGAAACCCATAGTCCCGAGTCAGATCCTAGAATCAGAACCTAACGATCATGAGCTCTGGCCTGAACTTAACATCTAAATTTTTTTTCTGACATAAAGCTATGTTCTGTTTTGACCTTATTAAATCAGCATATGACTTGACTGGTTTACTCAAATCCTGACATCACGTCCTAATTCGGGTCTCGACATTTAGCTCATGTCTAGCTCACGATATACACCATCGGCTTATCTACTTGAATTATTTTCTTGCTGTAAATAATTTGTTATCATACTCAAGAATAATGAAATGGTGATACTTTCCTCCCGTCCAAACTAAAAAGGTTCTTTTGTCATTTATAATTTTTGTAATTATTTATTAGTACTACATATTCGATGTTCAAGTCAGTTTTGTTAGCGTCATTGAACTCAATGAAGGATTTTGATTATGCAATGCTAAAGATTTTGACGCGCATTCGCGAGCATTACAAGAAGATGTCGAAGCAAATTGATTATAAAAGGCAAATGAATGTGAAGACTCAAGAGCTTAATGAAGAAATCTTGTATAGTCTTATAGTTTAGGGCTCTCATTGTAAGTGAGTCTATAATCCAAGTACTCTAAGCTCATATGACTCATGTACATTCATATAGATGCATTGAGGTCAAGTGCAAAATATTTTTAAATCTTCAAATCCTAAGTTTCTGCACTGAGGCCGGTATATCAGTCTTTGATACCGGCATACCGGTGACATTGCTATGCCTTGAGCAGATTTACATGCTCTCTGGAATCGGACTACTTCATACCGATCTACCATACCGGTCATTCTGGAGTTTTCATAGTTATTGGAACCGAGACGGATCATACCGATCACCATATAGGTAAGTAATCCGGTATATGCTCTTTAATTTTCAACGGTAATATAGTCGTTATATTTGTAGGACCGACATACAAACCCCTGTAGACCGACATACTAGTCTAAGACAGAGAGTTGTGACATTTTTTTACATTCATTATATATTAAGCCTCAATTTCATTTTTACAAACTTCTTCAACCTTCATACATTTTCTCTAAGGTAAAAACATTGAGAGTAACTTAAACCTTCTTTATCAAACACTCTCATCACATTCAAAGCTCACACACTACACCTTCATACATATTTAGTGAGCTTGTGATACTTGGATTAGAAACTCACACACTTGAATCTTATTTATCTTTTATGTGTGCCCAAGTTATATTGTAAACTTTATTTATTAAACACTTGGTTGTGGAAATCTCTTGTTGAGTGGGTATACTGAAAGGTAATTTGTGTAAATGTTAAGGAGTGAACCTAAGTGAAAAACTATTGGTGTTGTAAAAGGTTTGTGGTGAACCTAGGAAAACTCTTGGTTTGCGAGTGAGCCACGAATGACTCGGTGTAAGTTATGGGTTCAACTTGACATAGTGAAAAGCTTCAAGCGTGGCTTGGAGGAGTAGACGTAAGCAAAGAGTTGGCTAAACCACTATAAATCTCGCTTTTATGGCCATTGATGAAAGTGATTAATAAAAGGTACATGATTCCATTGAATATGATGAATCGCTTGATACTTTCAATGAATTGCATAAATTATATGACTTGTTAAGAAAGAATAATAAATTGATCAAAAATGAACATTCATCCCTATTAAATGATCATGCATCAATTATTGAGAAAATCGAATGCTTGAAAAAGAAATTGCACGGTTAAAAGATGAAAAGCTAAAACTTGAAAAGAGCATATCTAGCATGTCATCTAGCTCTAATACATGTGAATGCAACACTTTAAAAGAAGAAAATATTTCATTAAACAAAAAATTATTGATTTGCATTCAATAGTAATAAAACTCACTTTAGGAGAGAAAAATTTTAAAATGTTACTTGGATCCCAAAGATGTGCATTTAATAGAGAATGATTAGGATATATGCCTTACATCAAAAGTAAATTTTTGAAAAATTATTTTGTTAAGATATCCATTTCTCATATACATGTTACTAGTGATGCAAATGTCACATGTCATGCATGCAATAGGAAATGAAACAAAATATTTGATTGCATGTACAAAAATATAAAAGTGAATGCATGGGTTCCATAAGGAACCAATATTAACCCACATGGACCTAAGAAAGTTTGGGTATCAAAATATGCTTAAATGATTGTGTAGGTGAAGTATTGAGAAAAGTAATCAATGAGAAATGCAAATGATCCGAAAGACTCAACATAAAATGAGGAAATAGCTCAATAAGAAGAATATCAAATGCTACCTCAAAACGGATAAGTTTCAAGATCGTTTGTCACTTGGTGACAACGGTAAAAGGTAAAATTCGTGCTTACGAAAACATTGATATTGTTTCCTCTATCCTATATAAGTATGCTTAAATTTTTAATAGAAAATGGACTTAATTGTGAAGCATGCTATTGATTAGGGATTTTGAGCTAAATTGTATAAACATTATGCATAAATTGCCTAAATTGATCTTAATTATTTTAAATTGATCATATTATTAATCTCAATTGGTATCACATAGGACTTATTGCCATTTATGATATGTGTGATCCTTTTGGATTATTAGTATTGAATATGCCTTGCCATTGTTCATTAGTGGTTAAAAATGAAATGCATAGATATTGGTTTAACTTGGATGGCTTTGATGATTACATATGCATGAATATTGAATTGTATGGCAAAATGGGAGAAAATAAAAGTTGTACATGTTAATAAATTTTAATATGTTTTATATACATAATTGGTTTATATCTTCAAGTGCTAAATTTTTAATTTTCCATCCTTTTTGAAAATGTCAAAGGGGGAGAAATCATAAAATGAGATTAAAACTTGTGATACCTTCACCATTGTGTTAAGGGGGAGAAAATTTACACTAATGTGTTTATCTAAGTTTTATAGAGGTATATTGAAGGTAATCACATGTTGATGGGGAACTAATATTGAGGGGGAGCTATAATAGTCAAAAAAATTGGAACTCTTTAAGCTCACAGGTTTTAAAGGTTGTCATCATAAAAAATGAGGAAATTGTTAATGTCATTGAACTCAATGAAGGATTTTGATGATGCAACGCTAGAGACTTTGACGCCCATTCACGAGTATTACAAAAAAATATCGAAGCAAATTGATTATGAAGGGAAAATGAATGTGAAGACTCAAGAGATTAATGAAGAAATCTTGTATAGTCTTATAGCTTATGGCCCTCATTGTAAGTGAGTCTATAATTCAAGTACTCTAAGCTCATATGACTCTTTCATATTCATATAGATGCATTAAGGTCAAGTGCAAAATATTTTTAAATCTTCAAATCTTGAGTTTCTGCACTGAGACCGGCATACCGGTCTCTGATATCGGCATACTGATAACCCTGCTATGTCTTGGGCAGATTTGCATGCTCTCTAAAACCGGGCTACTCCATACCGGTCAATCCGGAGTTTGCATAGCTACTGGAACCAGAACGGATTATACCGATTAGCTAATCGACATACCAATCACCATACCAGTTAGTAATATGGTATGTGTTATTTAATCTTCAACGGTAATATAGTCGTTATATTTGCAGGACTGGCATACCGACCCCTGTGGACCGGCATATTGGTCTTAGACAAAGAGCTGAGGTAGTTTTTCACCTTCACTATACATTGAGTCCCAATTTCATTTTTTCCAATTTCTTCAACCTTCATACATTTTCTCTAAGGCAAAAATATTGAGATTAACTTAAACCTTCTTTATCAAACACTGTCATCACATTAAAAACTCACACTACACCTTCATACACATTTAGTGAGCTTGGGATACTTCGGTTAGAAACTCTCACAGTTAAATCTTCTTTATCTTTTGTGAGTGCACAAGTTGTATTGTAAACTTTCTTTATCAAACACTTGGTTGTTGAAATCCCTTGTTGAGTGGGTATACTCAAAGGATAATTTGTGTAAAAGTTAAAGAGTGAATTTAAGTGAAAAACTTTCGGTGTTGTAAAAGGTTTGGGATGAACCTAGGAAAACTCTTGGTTTTGAGTGAATCACGAAAAACTCTTGGTTTGCGAGTGAGCCATGGAAAACTCGGTGTAAGTTGTGGATTCAACTTGACATGGTGAAAAACTTCAACTATGGCTTGGGGGAGTGGACGTAGGCAAAGAGTTGGCCGAACCACTATAAATTCGGTGTCATTTACTCTATCCCCAAACTCCTTATATTTATTGCTAGTTATATTTTGTATTTGCATATTATTTAGTAACTTGCATTTTGGTAATACATTATGATTGAGAAAATTGATCATCATGCTAAATTAGTAAAGCTACTAATTTAGTAGTGTAAAATCCAAAAGATTTATAATTTTGCATTATTTGGTTATTACCCAATTCACCCCGTGTATAGAGATTGTTTGTTTATGTGTTTGTAGGTTAATTTCAAGTTTTTCCAAAAATCGGCATCAACAAAAAATGTTGCCTATGATTGGGATTTAGCATTGTGAAAAACAGAGGAATTACTGGCTGCTTCAGTCAAATTCATTTGCCTTGTTGCCTTCGTTCTCGTTGTTAACATTGCTCCATTTGCAAGAGTTGGTGGGCAGGAGAATGTGGAAAATCATCACCAAATAATGAGGCAATGATGCTAGCAAATTGTGCAACAACTACCCAAGATGAGAAAGCTTGTATGTATCTATTATGAGAATAATGAAAGTTCTCTGTTTGACTATGCTTCAGTAATTTACTTATTGGAATCTACTTTGATTGCCAATTGAGAAACCATCAACTGAAGTTTCAAAATGAATCAGATATTCTAAAGCCTAGTTGATGTGGCAGAATATTATGGGACCTAGGCAACAAAACAATTATGAAGTAACATCAACAATCAGAATCAATGTTGATAAAATGTGGCTACAGAACTTGACCACTATTTAAAAGCAATGTTCAATCAACTCATGGATAGACTGCTTTGAATGGTGAAAAATGTTTTGGACAAATATGACCACTTTCTGAGAAAATTCAAGTTCTGAAAATTTTCAGGGATCTCACAGGCAAAAGGGTTTATTCATGTTTCCAGGTGTTTCACAGCAGCATAAGCTTTCCGCAAAGAATTTCCAGCAAAAAATGCTAAAACTACTTGCGACTTTTAATCAACTGGTGAAATGGATGAACGCGAAAGGAGGTGGAGAAAAAACATAAAGAACCTAAGTGGATAAGAACAACAAAGGATGATCACAGAGCTTTTTGAATATGGGAAATATAACAGAAGTGCATCGTGTGGCAGAATGAATATACATTTCCAGTCTCATGCATCACTATTCAAAATTGCCTACAAGAATACTTATTTGCATTCTTCTGTTAATGCAAATTTCATATAAGTAAGAGCTAACAGAGAGAGTTCAACCATAATAAAGATCCTTAATACATATTTACTTAATGGTAAATGAAGTCTCTAAAGCATACTTACTTTGGCCGTAAAAAACAACAGGTTCATATCCTTTACAGCGATACAGAAAAGGAGCAAGTAAAACGCAATTGCTGCCTGTTGGTATAAAGACACTGCTGTTCAGCTGGAGGAGGAAATAACGACCAGCTCTGTAACGATCCAACTCCTATAAACTATAAGAGGTAGACAAAACTGCAACTCTATCTTCCTATATACCTGCAAATCGTAAGGTGAAAGGAAGTTAATTCAACTAGACCAATGAAAAAGGATTTGAGTCGCAGAGAAATAAATATTATCTTTGACCAATAAAATGCAGAGCCTTCTGATCTTGAATTACAACCATTGAAACGAATATTGAAATTTTAGAAACTAGTTAATTGGGCCAAAATTCAGGAAACCAGGGCGAGACAGAGCACAATAGATTGTATACTAGAATCAGCAGATAGATTAATGTAAGTAGCAACAATCCCAACATTTTGTCAGCGTGAAATCATCAAGGTTTCACAAATATGATACAATAGACAGGGTGTGACTAAGTTGTAAAACTATTTCAAGTTATATGAAACTAGAACAAAATTGCATTTCAGGAACATGCAAGTGAAAACAGAAAATCCATTTAGCATTCTGAGTGAGTTTAACCGATGAATGGTACCTTGACGAGTATATAACTATTGGCAAGTTAACTCTTAATAATAGAGAGATCCTGCACATAGAAAATTATAAAAAGATTTTAGTTACAGTCCGGAGCGATTTCAGGATACTTACTGTAACATCTATTAGAAGATTATATATAATACAATACCTTGCCACCAGTTTCCTCTCGAAGCACTCCCAGAATCATCTTCTCCATCTTTTTTGAACTGAGAGCATCACAATACATGTTAGCAGATTCCGAAACTGAAAAACAATCAATCAAATAACAGCAATGTGCTCCTTAATCAATCCAAGCAATGATAAAATGCGATATTAGACTTGGACATACAGTACATTGATGGCGACATTGCTAAAGTTTATCATGCTTATTTAGTTGTGGTTACAGTAGGTGCTCACCACAGAGTTAATCCCAGGGCCCTGGGAATTTGGCGGTCTTGGAGAATAGACATCTTGGCCACCATAATAGATCGATGAACTTAAAGCGCACGGTTGCACTCTCTGGTCCTGATACATGGAACTCGAATCCTTATTCGCTTTTCCTTGACTTTCAGTTTCATAGCTTCTTGATGCATCACCTAAACAAAAAATTAAGACAACTCAATCCTTCTAATAACATTTTAATCAAAATAACAAAAAAATGAAATGAAATTCACTTCAAAACAGTAAAAAAAGACATTATCAAAATGCAATAGCATCCCCTTAGCATCATGCGATGATATGATTTACATTTTAAAACAAAATGAGTAACAAATTTATACCATAGTGGCAATTTTGTAAGAATAAGAAAATACATTATTTTAAAATAATTTTTTTAATAAAAAAATTAATATTTTGATAATGAGTAGCTTCGCCACAGTGAGATACATACCAAGAGCTCTAGTTTTACAGTTCGATGCCTCTTTCGAATAATCATGCTTTGTTCCTGTTAATACAGAACGCAGAGACTCCCTTCCCAATACCTAAATCAAAATACTTGCTGGAATTAAAAAGCATCAAATGGGTACCAAAAAGTAAACACAAAACAAGCATGGACAATTGAAAATATCAAGTCCCAATTAAAAGAATAAGCTTTAATGATATTAGAACTCAAATATTTATAATAATAAAAAATCCCATCACCATAATTTTCTCCACAAATTAAAAAAACAAAAAATAAATAAAACTAATACCTTAGAAGGAGGTGAAAAGATAGACAAGAAAATCCCAGAAGCAGAAGAAGAAGATTCTTTGGAGCCAAACAATTCATTTGCTGAAGAAGAAGAGGAACCCATTGGCTTTCTTCCACCTTCCATATCTCCTTCAGTGTGTTTCTTTACTGTATTGAATCTCTCAGGCTCAGCCGCGAAGAATAGAGAGATACGTACAGCACAAATATATATAAGAACGGTGGTGGAGGAAAGAGATGTATCAACGTTCTCTTTATGTGGCTTAATTGACGGCTCAGATCATTTCATTGGTAATTAGAGGAAAGAGAATGAATTGATTGATGGAAAGAGTTAAAAATTTTCAAATTTTTAAATTAAAAAATAGAAAGTTAAAATAAAATCATTTAATTAAAAATAAAATCATTTTCAAATTTTCAAATTAAAAAATAGAAAGTTAAAATAAAATCATTTAATTCTGTAACACCGTGCCGTAGGCACGGGTCAAATACTGTAACATCGTGCCGTAGGCACGGGCCAAATACTGTAACACCGTGCCGTAGGCACGGGCAAAAACTAGTATATATATAAGTTAGAAATATTAGGAAATAACGTTTATAAAATATTAATGGCGAATACGTGTTATATTCATGGTATGGTGGTAATATTTTTACAGGGATTAGAATAAGTCATTAAGCTACTAAATATATGATAGGAAAAACCCATTTTGAGGCCCCTGTACTCTCAATGGTTTTTACATTGCACCCCTGTACTAAATTTTCTACACATTGCACCCCTGTACTCTCAATATTTTTTACATTGCACCCCTGTACTAAATTTTCTACACATTGCACCCCTGCACTCTCAAAAAATTGACATTTCACCCTTATTTTAACGGCAAGTTAACAGAGTTGAGAAATATTCTGACATCACCCACCCTTATTTCGGATTGGACTGAGCAAATTTTTTTACTTTGAAGTTATGCTAGGGCGCATAACTACATGTTAGGGCGCATAAATATTATGCTCCTTCTGATACATTCAAAAATCCAACTAATTTATTGCAAAAATTAGATCAAAACTACGATCTTGGAGTGTTATTAATGAACAACAAAAAACAAACAAAGATGTTTCACGGTTATCAGACATCATTCCTAAAGAACGACAACGAGAATTACATGTCATGCGTGCACATTTATAGCAAACACTTATTTTTTTAGCTCTTCTATTTTTAGCATAAGTGCTTCTTCCTAAACCAGGCATATATGACACAAATAATGGTGGGTGATGTCAGAATATTTCTCAACTCTGTTAACTTGCCGTTAAAATAAGGGTGAAATGTCAATTTTTTGAGAGTGCAGGGGTGCAATGCGTAGAAAATTTAGTACATGGGTGCAATGTAAAAAATATTGAGAGTACAGGGGTGCAATGTGTAGAAAATTTAGTACAGGGGTGCAATGTAAAAACCATTGAGAATACAGGGGCCTCAAGGTGGGTTTTTCCTATATGATATTAAATAGTAATCAAAATGTCCAGATGTATGTCATTACATAATAATCAATACTTGCTTTTAAGTGCATGTATGAATAGGAAGTCATGCATGTGATGATATAATAACTTGACTTCACCTCCTATAAATATGAGCATTTGCTCATTGAGACAGCCTAAGATTTTACCTGCTTCGCTTAAACCCGGAAAGGATGGTTTGGCGGCGGGGGTTTCCAACGATTCCAAAAAAAAGAATAAAATAAATATAAGTAATCAATTAAGTTTGATTAATGGTATCTCTACAAGAAATAAGATATATAATTATATAGTGAAATATATAAATTTATTTCAAGTGAATAAATTTAGGAATAATAATATATTTATGATTATATCCTAATTATATATATATATATATATATATATATATATATATATTATATATATATATATATATATATATATATATATATATATATATATATTCAAAGCACCCACCGTCAAAGAAAAGAAGCAAATTTAATTTGAAAAAAAACTAAAACTTTTGAATAAAAACAACAGAAGATAAATTTACAAAGAAAGCAACCAAAGAAACGACACACCAATTTATAAGCTTCGCAAAACAAACACTTATTTTACTGCAAATTTTAAATAAATAATTAATTGAACTGTTTTGATTTTATTTTTTTTAAATCCCCTTGATTCTGTTGTCCTTTCCATTCAAACTACTACTACCTGTCGAGAGATAAAACAGATGGATGCCACGTGGGACAATCAGGACTACTTGTGGGGCTCAGATTTTGAATCTCCAACATTTTACTGCCACGATTACCTAGTGGATAATAACAACCTCTAAAGTTCGTTTGAAGGAAGGAAGTTGAAGTTGAAGTTGAAGTTGAAAGTTTTTCTGATCAGATTTTGTTTTGTTTTTTTAAAAGGTGACTGTCTCAAAAGTGAGAAATTCTTTGGTGCAACAGTGGTACCACGTCATCCATGCAACAAGCCAATCATCATTTGCCACGCGTGTTAAAAAGTCAAAAAACAACTAAAAAATAGGAAAAAATTTAAACATGTTATTTTTTAATTGGTTGGTGGTACCACGTCATCCATACCAGTGTTGCACCAAAGATTTACTCCTCAAAAGTGGACATTATCTTTTTTTGTTGGTGAGCCCAAACTATAAAAAATGATATACACGACTCGCATCTTAATGTATAAATAAATATATTTAAGATAATATTCTCACGAAAATGAAGATAAAAGTGTACGATAGAATCGTTACGAACAGGTGGTCAGATAAGAAAATTAATATCTATTATATTAAAAATTCAAAAAAAATCATTTTTATTAGTGAAAATTTACATAATTTATCAATTCATCTAGGACTCTCAAAATTTCGAATTTCTCCCTAATTGTAATATGAATCATTGATTAATTAATAGTAATAAGTTTTCTATACCTAATAAATACGTTTCAGGTTGTAAAATTCAATACTAAAATCATAATAAGCAGGGATTACAAAGTCTATTCGATTCATTGGTGTGGACCATTAAAAAATAAAGAGAATATTAAATTAAAGACTGTGAGTGAGATATACTACTGAGATGTGATGAGACCAAACCCATGACCTTATCTTTTTATCTTGTCGAACCAAACATGTTCTGATATGTCACACTCTTTGTTATCATCTCCTTTAATAACTCAATTTTGGTCCAAACACACCCTCGATTGCCGCCGCCACTCCTTTTTACTCTCTTTACAAATCTTAAAAGATAATGCCTAGCGACTGCATCTTTCTTTGACTAAATATTCGTTTCGGATTAAGGATTCCCTTAATTTGTGAGACTCTGGGTTGACCCGACTCAGATATTTATTTTTTTGGAAACGTTGAAAATTCCGCCGTTAAATCACTCGATCCGGGCTTAAGAACCCAAATCTGAAAATCATATCTTGAACTCTATACCACCAAGTTATGTCCCTTGAAGACCCCAACACAAACACATCACCACTTCAAATTATAAGAGATTTTCTAATAAGTCCAAACTATAAAGACTTTTCCAATTCAATTTAAGCACAAAAGATTCTTATGATATAGTCCTCATATATATCAAATGACATAATATTTATAATAAAATGAAAAATAAGAAGTTAGTCATTAAAAAAATGAAATCAACGTGATACCCCTAGTTAAAATTTGACTTATTTTTGTCCAATTTTAAATTTAAAAACTAAATATCTCACCAAATGTAAAATGTTTAAAGAAAAAAAAATTATATATTATTAATATAAAAATCATAAACTCAAAAAAAAATATCATAGTCGATTCGAAAAAAAATGTTCAACAATGACTTTTACATTTATAAAATTACCGATAAGTCATTTACAAACATTCAAATCTCTTTTAGTCAGACTCCAAATCATAATCTGTAAAATACTGTATGCAGTTGACATTCATATCTATAACTTTCATTAAGAAACCTCTCTCAAATAAGGACTTACATAAGGTTAAAATCAGACCCGAAATCACTATGTTGCAACAGTTACAGTCACTTTTTAGGTCATTGTTCTTTGTCACAGTCACAGTTCACAGCTCACTGACACACTCACAAAGTGGTTCTTTACTCTCAAGTGTGAGAGCGTCAAAATAATAAAATAACATGGTAAGTCTAGGGTCGATCCACATGGAATATAATTAGTAAAATATAATAATAATTTGAGTGAAAATAAAAAGATTGAATTGTTTGAAGTGATTGACAATTTTAAATTTGACTGCAACAATAAAATAAAATATTGGGACTAGGAGATTCAGTTTTAATATTTCAAATTTAGAAAAAATTTACTTATTATAATATATAAATTGTCATTATTACCCAGTTAATTTATTTCAAGAATTAATTATGCCAAAATATATAAAACCAGTCATAAAGGCGGTGATAATACTTGTCTATAACAAGTCCAGTTAGGTACTCAATTATGCCAAATAAATAAAAACCAGTCATATAGGCGATAACAAAATTTGTCAATAATTAATCCAAATTAAAATTAAATATTAGACTTTAAATTATAATTCATATATTATAATATACGTAAGATTAATCTATATTTTCATATTAAGAGCTCCACTTTTACCTCAGTATGATGAAATTAAATACTTATGCTTTGAATAAAAACACACATAATCTTATTAAAAAGCTCGAAAATAAAACACACAAGACACTCTCTCCCAAATTCTACCAGAGAAATTGAAAGAAAGCATGTTGAATGAGGTGCTGAACTCCTCTATTTATAGAGGCACTCAACACCTCACTTTGTAAAGTTTTGCAAATTGCAAAGTGGTGGAAAGAAAGTGTCAATTCACATTGGCATTTTTTTCCTTTTTTGTTTTTGTTTTTGTTTCCTTTTGTTTTTATCTTTAAGAATTACATATAACACACTTTAGATTTTTCATCAATTTCGGTTTTGAAAATCTTATAAAAACTAAAGTTGTAGATATTTGAGTATTCTTTCATCTGGAACTAGAATTTCCTTAATCTGATATTGAAGCAAAAAGTTATGACCAAAATACGAAAATCGAGCAAAGTTGAAATTGTCTGTTAGAACGTTCTTTTAAGTTTATGGCCTCCAAAATCAAAATATTATGCCCATTTTTCTAGTTATGCATTCAAAGTATTATTTCACCTACATAAGAAATAAAAATCACAATAAAAATATATAAAACATAAATTTAATTATTATTTCACAATTATGCTAAATTTAGGGGATCAATGAAACTATAAGTATACAATGATTATTTTCTCTTTATTAAATGTACATTTTTTACTGTCCAGTAACGACTTGAATGTCCTCTATCGGTCGGGAGTATATTTCCCATCCAATTTTCTTATAAATTGACAAATAAAGTCTTTTAAAGTCAGATTTTCGAGAATGTATGAAGATTCACTATTGTGACGGTAACTTTTTTTTTTAACTTGGCTTAAATTTCTACATGAGCAGAAACCACAAAATACAAACAACAAATGAGCAATCATGGTGGCGTTAATGAGAGCCACATGATGAATTTTTTTTATGTTTTTTTTTTTGGAAAATACATAAAACAATAAAAATATAAAAGATTTTTTTTTTTAAAACACACTAAACAACACAAAAATGAAAAAAATACAATAATATTAAATTATTATTATATCTATTAAATTTTATTCCCCGGCATCGGCCCAAAAAACTTAATACACTCACAAAGTGGTTCTTTACTCCCAAGTATAAGAGTATTGAAGTAATAAAATAACCCGATAAGTCCGAGATCGATCCACGGGGAATAGATTTAGTAAAATAAAATAATAATTTGAGTGAAAATAAAAAGATCGAATTGTTTGAAGTGATTGGCAATTTTAAATTGGACCGCAACAATAAAATAAAATGATGGGGTTAGGAGATCTACTTTTAATATTTCAAATATAGAGAAATTTTACTTGTTATAATATATAAATTATCATTATTACCCAGTTAATTTATTTCAAGAATTAATTATGCCAAAACATATAAAACCAGCCATATAGGTGGTAAAAAAATTTGTCAATAATTAATCCATATTAAAATTAAATATTAGTCTTTATATTACAATTCATATATTATAATATAAGTAAGATTAATCTATATTTTCATATTAAGATTTTCACCATTTACCCCCATAATGATGGAATTAGCTACTTATGCTTTGAATAAAAACACACATAATTTTATTACTGAAAGAAAAAAATTATAACAAAGTTTGAAAAATAAAACACACAAAACGAATACTCTCAAATTATACCAGAGAAATTGAAAGAAAGCATGTTGAATGAGGTGTTGAGCTCCTCTATTTGTAAAGGCATTTAACACCTCACTTTGTAAATTACAAAGTGGTGGAAAGAAAGTGCCAATCCACTTTCGGTGGATTGGCATTTTCTTTTTCTTTCTTTTTTTGTTTTTATCTTTAAGAATTACATATAATATACTTTGTATTTTTCATCAATTTCGACCTTGAAAACTTCAGAATTAGAAAATCTTATAAAGATTAAAGTTGTAGATATTTGAGTCTTCTTTCATATGGAATTGGAATTGCCTCAATCCGATTCGAAGTAAAACTTTATGACCAAAATATGAACATTATGCAAAGTTGAAATTGTACACCGTTATAACGCCATTTTAAGTTTCTAGCCTCCAAAATCATAATGTCATGCCCATTTCTAGTTATGCATCCAAATTATTATTTCACCTACATAAAAAATAAAAATCACAATAAAAATATATAAAATATAAATTTAATTATTATTTCACAAATGTGCTAAATTAAGTGGATTAATGAAACTATAAGTGTAAAATGATTACTTTCTCTTTATTAAATGTACACTTTTAGTGTTCATCAACGACACCAAGAACTTGACACACTCATAAAATGATTCTTTACTCCCAAGTCTAAGAGTTTCGAAGTAAAAAAATAACCCGGTAAGTCCGGGATCGATCCTGAAAATTCGGGGTTATCCTAAGTTCTGACCCTAATGCGGAAATAATCACAATTATTAAGACAAGTCCTAATTAATGTGCCTATGGGAAATTAACAACCAACCACAATATCCAACAACAATAAAATCCACAATATTAATTAATACGAAATATAAATTGCGGAAAAGTAAATCAATCACACAAAATCAACACAATAATTTTGGTGACGAAGTGGAAAACTCTTCCGAGTAAAAAACCACTCCGGTATATCGGCTACCAGCCCAATCCACTATATAGAGATAAACTTACAGCGATGGTCAAGACCTATGGTGACAAATTCACCGACTCAAGTACCTCAATACTGCAAGAACTCAAGGCAACTCCTTAAGCCCGCGGACCACGGATTTCTTCAGAACCTCTGAAGTCTCTGAGCAGATTGTATTACTTCCCTCCGACGCCGGAAATCCGACTACCAAACTTCATCCTAAAGAACTCTAAAGGATTAGGGAATTTGGGTTATGTTGTGTTGAAGGTTTATCAAAGATGGAATCATACCATTAATGAAGAAGACAAGAAGATGAAGAAGTCTTCAATGGTGGATTAAAAGGGAGTTGAAAGCTTTGTGAGATTTAGGCTCAAAGGATTTGTGTTTCAACTGTTTCAACCCTGGGCATGGCGGCTAAGGGTTATATTTATAGGTAGGTTGAAAAGCTAGGGTTTTGCAGGCCAAAAACGCGTTCAGATCGTAGTCGCGTTCGAACGGTTACTCGAACGCAACACGAACGCGCCCTTTCTGTGAAGACTCGTTCGAACGCCAATCGAACGCACAACGAACGTGAGCTCTCTGGAATGATCTCGTTCGAACCCAACAAGAACGAGACTCGAACGTTTGCTCTCTGGAATACTCTCGTTCGAACCCAATGAAGAACGTGCCACTAACTCCACACGTTCGAACCAAATAACGAATGCATCACTAACGCCAATCGTTCGAACACTGAAACGAACGCACCACGAACGCATGTCTGATGCACAGATGCCAAACCAGTCCAATTGCACAAAGATCTTCATGAAAGATTACAACACAATTGAACTTGTTTTGTCACGGACACATGCCAATAAAAATGGAACCAACAATCTCCCCATTTGACATTCCGTAACAAAACACTACCTAATACAAAGACTACGGTAATAGACCCAAAAAGAAAATAGTCAACTGTCAACCATCAAAACAGTGACTTATTACAATTGGACTCGATCTAATACCTAACCAAGTAATCTTGAAATCAATACCGCCTCAGCAACAAACTTGTTTACCTGAAACATCCACAAACAACAATATACCATGAAAAGCATTGGGATTATCAAGTATATCATAAAACAGGTAAAACATTTGTCTCCCCCTTAATCTGAACTCTCCTTAAACCGGAGATATCGACAGATCACCATTTACTCCCCTTTTTTGTCACGAAATGACAAAGCATGCATAGACCAGAAGAAACAACAAGCAAATAGTAAAACTTACTCCCCCACAAACAGACACACATATATCATAAGAATAAACGGGAAGCAAATACCCAAAAGCAATATCTGTAAGCATGCATTAGTAACAAACAGTAAGCGAAATCATTCAAGAGAGAATATTTTCATTAAAATACTTCAATTGTTTGCAATACATCTCATAATCAATCAAAATGGGAGAGAGAACATCATAACAGGCTACAAATGAAATGATCCAAAAAACGGACAGACTCCTTCTAACTCTAAGAAAGCCCTGAAAATAAAGCCAAGCTGCTAGTCCGACTCCGAACTGGCAGAAGAACCCTCATCATCAGAAGCTACATGACAATCCGCAATATGGCGAGCAAACTGAGCTTGCAAGCTACGAACAGTAGAACGGATCTCAGATTGGCCTCCGGAAAGTAGACGAAGCTCGTCCAGTATAGACGTTTGTGAGTCTAAAATGTGCTGCTAAAATTTTTTTTTGCAGAGGACCAGCGGAAGAGGAGGAGGCAGCGGCCGAGGCGGGAGGAGGAGCAGCAGCAGCAGCAGGATCTGGGTCATCAGTGGGAGGAGCAGGCTCACGAGCATGAGCGGGGAGATGAGCAGCTCCCGAAGATATAGTCTGACGACCAATAGGCTTGAGTAGAGGGAGTGGAGGATCATGCACAAAATCAGGTACCAAATCCGAGATGATACGGCGAATGAGGCACCCATAAGGAATAATGTGAGCATCATAAGAAGCAGTGCGAATGCGAGTCATCTCACGAATGATCACACTGAGGATGTCGATAGATAGTCCCTACTTAATGGCATAGAGAAAAGCAATCATGGCAAACGGTTGGGTGTTCACATGCGATTTGGACCAAAGATTGTGGCAGACAATCTTGTTCAACAGACGATAAGAAGAGAGCAATGTGGCAACAATGATAGTACCCCCAGCAAACGAACGATGTTGTCCGGTGGCAACGTCCATGATAAGCTGATCAGAAGGGTCTTCAGTAAGAGGCCAATGGTACTGGGGATAAGACACCTCAGGGATATCAAGAACCCGAGATAAAACAGATGGATCAATATCCAGGTAAGGACCCTGAATGAACACTGAGAAAGAGGTGGCAGAAACTACCTCCATGTTTGAATAAAACTCCTGGACCAGGGAGGCAGACGGGCCAACGAAACCAGATAAAATAGGTCCCCAACCTCGGTTGACCAACATGGGTACGATCCCAGAATCACGCAACTCATCTTCTAAAACATTGCGCTCCAAAAACAGACTGCGTTGCGAGAAGTGATCATCAAATAACTTAGCAGCAGAAGGACTGCGAAAATGATCACCAGTGAGAGAGTCGCGAGGCCGTTTCTGGAAGCAACAGACTTCTTAGGCATCTAGAACACACAAAATGCACAGAATAAGAGGCAACCCCAACGGACCATAAAACAAAAGCTGTGAAATTCAAAAGGCGTTCGAACGAAGTTCTTGGGGCGTTCGAACGCGATGGCGATGAACTGAACACGAGATCACCACAAACAGAAGCAAATCGCCACAAACAAACACAACAAATAATAAAAGACTCATCCATATGACTCCATACGCCTTCAATCGAAGAAAGAAGGCTAAAATCAGAAAGGGAAAAGAAACCTAACAACAGATCCCAAAATAAACATGAGAAAAACCAAAAAGAATGGATAAATCTTTACCTTGAAGATGGAGATAAGACCGAAAACCAGTAGAGAAGGTCACACAACCTCGGATCTGACTTTGAGAGGAGAAGATTTGAGTGGGAGAGCAGAGAAAACGGAGAAAAGAGGGAAAGAGAGAAACGTGCGAACGAAATACGCACACATGTTATTTAAATATCCTGAAACCGTTCAAACGTGTGTCGAACGAGTGTCAAACGCGTGTCTAACGAACGTTCGAACGGAAATAAAATGGTACACCAACGAAATACGTTCGAATGTAAAAGGAAACGTTACACGAACGAGAACTGACACAGTGCATACTAGGAAAAGACACAACAAAAACGGACTGGAAGATACTTCAAGCAAATACAAAGATACCCAATCAGTATTCAGATGATTATGACATGAAACAATATGTAACATTTTAAGTTTGGCTAAATACAACACTTATGCATATGACATAAACACCAAAGCATATCAAGCACTTGCGTGAAAAATAAAGTGCACAACGAATCAAGGCTTAAGACCTTATTTTATGAGCTGGACACAGCCAAAGAAATCCATCTCTAAATAAACCAAGTCCACAAAATAGGTGTTCAAACCCAACACCACTAGGACCTGAAAATAAGCAACATTGGTTGCATGCTATATTGTTTACCTCATAAATATCATGAGCTCATATTTAACAACTCTTTCGAGTGAAGGGTTTTTGCCCTTATCTTTTGATTTTGGCCATTTTGGCTCTTTTGCACTTGAGTCTAATTTTTTTTAAATTTATTTCTTTTTACTTTTGAAAAGGGGATAGCAAGGTCATCTAGTCAAAGGTCACACTATTGAGCAAACAAGATATGATAGAAATTAGATTGCTATTCCAAAAACTCATACATGCGATCAAGCATTGACAAAATAAAAACGTGTATGTGAGGTGCAAGCACAAGATATACCAAATGTTTTTTATCACACACACTCATGAATATAGAGCATCAAGAAAAAATAAAGCATATCATACATGCATAATCATATATCCTACATACCGGGATCACATGCATAAGCTTTTCATGCTCTAACAAGCCGTAAAATAAAATATTTTTTGTCTTTTTCATTTTCTATTTTTTTTTTGAATTTTTCAGATTTTAACAAATAAAAATAAAGACATAAACAGGCTTGTAAAACATCCAATGGTACGTGGAGTTGTATCCCGAGTGTAGATCATACTACCGTCCATTCGGAATCGGCTATGAAATTTATGTCCGAGTTTTCATCATATATACCAAGGGACATATAACAAAAACAAGACACACACACACCTAGGGGTGGGCAAAAAAATCGACCGAACCGAACCAAATCAAACCGCAAACCGAACCAACCGAAACGAATTTACGGTTTTTTTTTCTAACGGTTCGGTTTGCGGTTCGGATTGGCTCACCCTAAACGGTTTACGGTTCGGTTCAAGAGCTAATCCGAACCGCACTTGTTAAACCGAACCGAACCGTTATAATTAAAAAAATTATATATTTTTATAAAAAAATTTGTATTTTTCTTTTAATTTTATTCTATGTTTTCTTTTTATTAATATGTTAATACTTTTTGTTAATATATTTATTTATTAATACTTTTATTCTTCAATTTATTTGTTAATACTTTTATTCTTAATTTTTTTTGTTTTATGGTAGCATCATTATTCTTGAAAGTAAGATGTTAGATTTGTCTCTTAATTAGAATGATTGTAACATCATTATTCGAGGTAATTTTTAAAAAATATAATAATTAATTGTGCCTCATTTTTCAATCATTTATGGAGTGCATGTGTTCCCTGGAGTCACAGCTTACACCCAGCACTTCATACTATTTGTTTGATAGACTAGTTTTTTTTTTGTCTTCACTTAAGTGGATGAAAATTTGTTTTAAATATAATAATCCGTAAACCGAACCGAACCAATCCGTAAACCGCTGGTTTAAAAAATCTTCAATCTGAACCAATCCGTTATTTAATGGTTTGGTTTGAGAGGTAAAAAAACCGAACCATAAAATTTGGTTTGGTTCGGTTTTTAACAAAAACCGAACCAAACCGAACCGTGCCCACCCCTACACACACCTATATGATGTGAAAACAAACTAAACGTGCAAAAACATAAAACACACGCACACACACATGTAATGGGAAAATAAAATGCATCTTTCAAGCAGAGTTACACCGAAGTGTACTCTCATAATGTCCATCAGGACACGCAGAGGAAGATGGGAATTCATCTTACTTCCTCACCCAAACCTTTCTAGGAACCTCATCCACTTGAGAATTCCTAGTCAACAAAGAAAGTTTCTCACTAAGAAATTGTGTCTGTTTAATTAGTGCAGAAACTTGAGAAGCTAGATTTGAAGAATCAAATCTAGGCGACATACTCTTAGGCCTTTTCTTTCGCTTGTGCAACATGAAACACTTAGGCCTAATATGTCCAGTCTTGCCACAGTAGTGGCACACATGCACAAACCTCGGATGAGAGCGAGGTTTACCCACAACACCTCTAGATTGAGGTTGGGAAACATGACGAGGAACAACATGAGGAGAAACATGACTACACACAACATGTTTCTTACCTAAGTCACGTTTAGCTGCTACAGGCACAACTTTGGAAGAAGAAGCCTTATTAAAGTTAGGCTCATAAATAATACCTAACATACGGTCCACATTTTTATTTCCACTAGAAAATGCGGACTATTGGGTTCTAGCATCTTCAAGTTTGGTCTCTAATATTTGGACTCTATTAACTAGGCCATTGTTCCTCTCCTCTAAGTCATCAACCATCAAAAGACTTTGCTCAAATTTGGCTTGAGCTTCATTATTTTCTAGCTCTACAGCTTTCAGACTTTTATTGACCTCTATATTAGTCTTCTTAATAGCTAAACTCTCATTAAACAGTTCAACATAAGCTACTTGAAGACTTTCCTCATCTACAGACTCATCAAGAGAGACTTCAGAATCAACATCATTAACAATAATCTCTCTCTCATCAGTCACACTAGCAGTAAATGCTATATAATTGTTCTTGTCTTTAGAAGACTTATAAGAGGTATAGCCACCTTCTGAATCACTAGGAGAGGCTCCATGGCTTTCTTACCTTTAGCCTTCAGATATGTGGGACACTCAGGTCTAATGTGCCCATATCCTTCACACTCATGGCATTGGACATCACGTGATCTACTACCCATATCCTCTCTAGACTCTTTCCTGCTATGCCTCATTTCTCTAGGCATCACCTCCTTATTCCTGTTACTGCTATGGCCACTCTTCTTAAGTTTAAGAAATTTCTTAAACTTCTTTGCAAACAAGGCCAAATCACGATCCGTGATGGTATCATCATCACTAGACGAATCATGCACAACTTCCTTAGCGATTTTCATCGCAAACGTTTTTGGCTCTCTATAACCAGGAAGCTTTTTCTCATAAACCTGCAGTTTTCCTACGAGTTCATCTAAATTAAGCTGATCGAGGTCATTGCTTTCCTCGATGTCGGTGATTTTGGGTAGGAACTTATCAGGAAAGGATCTCATGATTTTCCCAACTATCATACTGGTAGGAATAGTCTCACCTAGGTTAAAACTAGAGTTAACAATATCGTTAATCTCAACATAAAACTCATCAAAAGTCTCATCTTCTTAGCTAAATCATGGAGTCTATTATTTTTAACAGACAATGTGCCCTCATGCATGTAAGGATTTTTAGGGGAAATACCGGTAACGCAGCGGAAGCGGCGGAAGATCGAATCTTCCGATTTCAAAACTTTTTCTCGGATTAATTAAATAAACATATTTATTTAACATTCCAATAATCAAATTATGAAAATAAATTCAATAAAACAATTTTAAGTGAATTTACCGAAATACCCTTGCTTTGTATTTTTGTCCGTTTTAGTCCGAAATTGATCCAATCAATTTTGAATGATTCTAAATCATTTCTAAGATGAACTTATGATGTTCAAAACATCAAAACACCAAAGCAACCAAAATCCCCAATTTTTGTTCACAATGCCGAGAGCACCACTAGGGAGCACACTTGTGCACTTTGTCATTTCATGACTCAAAACACATCTAAATGTAATCCAATGATCATGAAACTTTATATGCATCATATACACACACAAATACACAACATACATGAAAAGCCCCAAATTTGGAATTGGTCATGAACCCTAATTTTTCAATTTCCACAAATTGGACAAATTAGACCAAATATATTAAATCAATTACTTCAATCATCATTCTTCCAACTAATTCAAGTCTCAACACAATGAAACAACTCAAGATCAAATCTAGGTCATTTAAGAGTGGGTCAACAACTCTAGAATAGCAACATGGTTTCATAACCTTAAAAGAATACATATAACTACACTAGTTACATTCTTTCTTCACCATACATGCTCAACACTTCATTCAAACTTCCATCAACAAAAACACAAAGAAATAAAGAAAGAAATAATCTAAGAACATCACATGTTGAAGCCTTGAACCTAAGGAACATATTCCTCTCTAATAGTAAGTTTGAAAAACTTACTAAATTCCAAGCTATCTTTGATTTTGTCTTTCTTTTCTCAAGCTTCCTTTGTCTTTCTTCAATGGAGTTTATTTGGTAAAGTGTATTAGGTTATCAAATGAAATGAAATGAAAACAATTTATACTTGTGCAAGACAAGCCTTGGCCGAAATTCATTAAGCCAAATTCAAGAAATTGTAATTTCAATTTCATTTCACTTATTACTTTATCAACTTGCATAAATATCAAAAACAACTTTAAAGACATTTAATAAAGTCAACAAATGCAACTAAGATAAATATAACTCTTATATATTAAGTGTTATGGCCGAAATTCATCAAAAATAAAGGAAAAAATATTTTTCATTTTTCAAACAATTTGAACAAATATCTTAAGAAGTCAAATCCATTTGACTACCTTTTCCTTTAATGTATAAGTCAACAATTGCAACTTATAATCATTTCCTAACTTTATCATTTGGTGATATATTTATATTTTAATTATATTAATCATTTAACAATTAAATAATTAATTAATTAATTAAATATAAATATATCAATATATGTATTATATTTACTTTAATATCTCAAATACATATATTGATGATATATGTCAAATACCTTTATTTGACCATTTATTAATGTGTATTTAATAATATCATATATTAAATACAAATACACATTAATTAGGAAATGACGGTTCGGCCCGTTCGCATGTATTTTTCGTTTACCGATTAAACGATTTATAAATAATCATCATTATTCATAAATGTTGCTCTAGTGCTCTACGAGTATGTTTCATTATTGAGACTCTCTAGATTCAGGTATATCCGTCACGAAATCCAATTTCGTGTCCATAATCTATCCACCCGTAGATTATGACGATCACGGATAAACTAGCTGAATCATACAGGTCGAGGTCATTGCATACATATAATCCCTCCGTCACAGGTATCCAGATAATCCCAGAGATATAGATGTAAACGTCAAATCTCTATAGGTATTATCTCGTCGACGTATCTATTAGCAATCTCTAAATAACACTCGGAACTTACTTCCGATGTATACTGTGGCCACAGATTTAATAGACTGCTAATATATATGGACTACCTATGCTCTGTACACAGAACTGACGGATCCTATCTTGACACACACAGGATATCCTGAGGATCGATCCACACCCAACGAACAGGCGGAGGTCTGATCTAAATAGATCGGTGACGTGACTGCCATCTAAGTGTGGAGGATGTCTCATACATCCACAGTGGTGTCTCAAGTCGAAGGACCACTATGCTACTCAACCCGAGAAGATTCTTATTGACGTTGGCGTACCATCCATTAAGAATCTTCGGTGAGCCGTTCAGTGTTATCCACTATAAACACCTACACGTCTATACGAGTCTCCTTAGACTCATGGTTCATCGGGATAAACCATCGGACCATGTCTCGATATACGACATGTACTGGTCTCAACGGATTTGACTAACCGACCCGTGTTAGCAAATCTTGACCAGGAACTTTGTTTGATAATATACATATATCAGTGACACCTTCCCAATGTCAATTACAAACTAACTTTGTAACTGTGTACTGCATTATATATTATCGGGCCTTTGTCTAATATATACATATCACTAAACCACATTTAGTTTCAATCTAATCGTAATCAGATCGAATACGTATATAAGAACAAGAGGCGCAACCATAAATAAGTAATATTATGGAATAAGGGGATGTTCGTATTCATGAATCAGACATAAATACGGCCCGGATTGGCGCTCTGAGCACCAACCCCAACAATTTCTCCCACTTGCTCTAGTGCCAATCCACGGTATCATATACACGTCTCAATGTGCATCGTATGCACACGGTCCTCAAAAGCTCACCCAGTACTTAAGAGGTAGGCAACAAAAACAAGTCCGCTATGACATATTGAGTTTGTCAAACAAACTCCATCGTTTCCCTTAGTCAGCATCATTCATATTTTTTAGAATCTAGATTATACATTAATATGACTCTGATGCTACATCTGTATTATGCTACAGCTACTAGTTGTCCAAGTATTTAGGGATCAAATCCAAAATATTATGAGGACAACCGCAAGCACAACACCAATTTAAAAACTTCTAATTTATAGGTCACTATGCAACTTCATAAGTCAATACTTCATAAGTTGCATCTAACTCTACTCAGTTAGTAGAATCCTTCGTGACACTCCCACTGCATCTATTCTGACTCTTTATGACGTAGACTGTCTAACGTCATAATTAGTCTCAAAACTAATATGACCCTAATGGTTGCAGACTGTATTCTCCATGAATTAGAAACTCGTTCTTAATATCTCAAATATCACAAAGAACGTGTTTCAAGATCCATCATATGGTCCATAAGATGTCAAAATAACTCGTAACATTACGATTAAATCGACATCGATAATCGCATATTATAAAGTATTTATTATGTCATCATCAAATGATACATAAGATTGATTAGACATTCTAATCAATATCTCTTTCGAAAAGGAATCATCATTACGAAAAATGAATACTTTATATAAGACACACAATAATGTCGAACAGTTATACTAAATGTCATACAGATAGCCTTGTTATGTCTTTCATTAGATCATATCTAATGTACGACTATAGGAGTATCTCACAAGTCTCTTGGTTTTATATCTTATATAAAACTTTATATCTTATATAAAAAAGACTACTTCCACTTTTATCACGGAGTAAAGAAGACTTAGGTAAATCTTTTACCTTACAAACATCTCATTATTACTATAATAATGACAATGTCGTGAAGATATATAACACTAGAAAGTAATATGTACGCTCCCACTAACCCTTCTAATCACATATGTATTCTATATACTTTGACAAGATCAGACAATCTGACGATATCAAAAATAGAGAACACATACTTCTGGAAGACTTATCCGAGTCTACAATAGGCTCTATAAGCTATCACACTAAACTGCGATCTCAGCAGAACACAAACTCTAGGGCCATTTCAGAATGAACTCTTCAAATAAGGAAATCACAACTGATCTCTTATCTGAACAAGTCATCCAAAAATGCCACTTTGCATTCTTTAGCTAAAATATACAGTTTATTATCAACATTAACCAATATATCTTTAATTGTTCAATGTGTGACTAGAGATAAGTTTTCTCAGAATCTACAATAGATTGCTGAGTATAACTTTTCTCACTGTCATACTATAAAGGTCAAACCTTTAATAAGCTCACATTGCTTCCGTTGTGCAAACAATTAGCACAAATCATGAACTAATTCATAATGAAAGCGTAATCAAGTTCAAAACTTGATCATAGTAAGCTATGAACAATCTTAGATCTAAGGTTCAATGGTGAACTTCCAGAATCGATATCAAATATCGCTTCCATTAAAAGTCATAGGATAATTTTTTTCTTCAATAAGAAAACAACGGAACCATTAAGTATCAAATACTCGTGAATGATTCTGTTATCCTATTGGACTTGTACGGAAGATGTATAAGGGTTGTTTCATCTTATTAATTACATAGTTCCATTTATAATTTATCATTCTCACATTTGACTTCAATAAGTCAAGTCTTTTCTACAATAGTTAACATCTGATGTTACACACCAAGTAATAAAACGATTTTATTACTTAGAATCGTAGGAAAGATATTCTATTAAATAGAATACAATATTCTATTAAACAGAATAAACGATAAACTTTTACTTATACCTCCGAGGTGTAAGTAATTTCCAATATATAACTATTATATAAAAGAAAAATTGAAATCTCAAACTTTTCAAGATTCAAATTTTCTACCTATACATATCATATATGCAACTGTAGAAAATAATGGAACATTAATTAAAGAGATGAATTAGTGTTACTGGAGTATAACCCCAAGAGTATTGAAACTAATTCGGTAACTTTCAATATCAGACGAATCAAATCATATAAGATTCGATTGCTCCCACTACTCAATTCCATCAAGATGGAATCGTGGAAGAACAATATTGAATATGAATCATATTCACTAAATAACCTTAGAACTAATTGCTTTAAATTCATACGTTTGATCGTATCAAAGATCTTTGAACAGTTCAAAGACATGTTATGAATTTTGAGGATAGAATTCTCTAAAACCTTTAGATTGAATATATTTGAAAAAGTCAAAAATGTTCAATCTACGTTTCATCAGAACGGATTGAAAGTACTTGATACTTTCAAGACTTTCAATATGTGTTCCTTCAGAAACACGTAACTAAGTTATGACAATTCATCAACTAAGTTACGAAATAAAGAAAACTATCTTAAGCAATTATTATTTATAAAACTACATACATCCAATGTATCAGTTAAATAATTTGGTGGTCCAATGACAATCATTGGTTAAACGAGATCTTAATCACATTCCTGAATACAATATTCATTAAATGGATAAGGATGTGTGGTGTGATCTAGTATCAAACCATCCTTTACCATATGGATTGAGCATCCAATACTTAAGTGATTAAATTCATAAAGCACCGTTCTAAATTATTTACTTTACCAAATAATTTTTCTTAATGTTTATCTCTACGTCAATGACACTACTAGTTATTATAAAATATTAACAATTGTTTATAAAGAACAAGTGACTATCCAATAGTCGCAAGTTCCGATATAAATATCAAAACAATCGTTAACCAATATTTCAAATAACTAGACGGGAGATCTGGTATCCAATACCTATAGTTGTAGTATTGTGAAAATCAATATTTTCTATACACAAATATACGCATCTCCTTTCTTTAGCTTTACTATTTTGCATTCAACTATTCACAACAATTATAAATAACTGATTAGCAAATTGTGTCAGACACATTACCTCTAAAGGTAATTAAAGCTTAGAAATGTCATTACTAGATAAACAAATACCTAATAGGGCTTTCTAAATGCCAGTCAAGAATCTCGAGACATGAACTAATTCAAGTCAATTCTTACTGCATAAGAAACTATTGTCTCTAAAGTATTATATCCTAAAGGGGATATCTATCTAGATTATCTATCATGACTTAGAAACTAAGTCATTAACCATCTTTATTTTTCAAGAAAATCGGAACAACAGTTCCCGATGGTTTTAGACTAATCTAATATATCCTATCCTAGTCTATTAGTATCTAGAACCTATTCTAGAATAACTGCAACCAAGAGTCTAGTCAGATAACATATCATAATATGTGTGCAGTAAATAAAAGTTTAATTCTATATAAACAATAGAATAAGGAAACAAACAAGCGGCAATTTCCATAATAACATACACTGCCTAAGTTATGGAATATTTTAAACTTAGCAGTGCCTCCCACTATTTTTACGTAATGCCGTAATCCCCAACGGAAAGACGAGAATTCAATAATTAAATTGAATTCCATAATAGGAAGAGGACCCCATGAATATATTTCGACTCACAGCAGAGGCACGGTCTCGCCTACGTATATTCACAGGTAGACAACTAATTGTCAATCACTCACCAGTGACTCCGTTTCGGTCCTGGCCGTTTCTCGTTGTCGCTGCGAAGGCAGGCCCACAAGGAGACGTACCAAGGTTAAACTTGTCAATGATAAACTCAAGTTACTTGCGTAACCCTGACAGCTAGGGCACGTTCAGGATTCCGCTTTCGCTTGAATTTATCTAGTATCTAATATAACATTCGGCATAAATAAATTTCTATCAGCTACATCCTCACAGCAGAGGCACGGTCTCGGATGTAGTCAACGAAAAGATATTTATAAACCGTATTGACAAGACGGACCAAGAAACAAGTATTCCAAATACTAGTTACTTTAAAACCTTATTAACGCGGGGATATTCCATTAAGTGTCATACACCCTAAATCTAATCAAATTAGATTATACCAAGCATGTATAAAGTCAAGAAAACATGATTGAACATTGAATAAAACAAGCTAATCATTTTATGGAGGCCTAGAATCAGACTGGCTCTGATACCATTTTGTAGGATTTTTAGGGGAAATACCGGTAACGCAGCGGAAGCGGCGGAAGATCGAATCTTCCGATTTCAAAACTTTTTCTCTCTCGATTAATTAAATAAACATATTTATTTAACATTCCAATAATCAAATTATGAAAATAAATTCAATAAAACAATTTTAAGTGAATTTACCGAAATACCCTTGCTTTGGTATTTTGTCCGTTTTAGTCCGAAATTGATCCAATCAATTTTGAATGATTCTAAATCATTTCTAAGATGAACTTATGATGTTCAAAACATCAAAACACCAAAGCAACCAAAATCCCCAATTTTGTTCACAATGCCGAAGCACCACTAGGGAGCACACTTGTGCACTTTGTCATTTCATGACTCAAAACACATCTAAATGTAATCCAATGATCATGAAACTTTATATGCATCATACACACACACAATACACAACATACATGAAAAGCCCCAAATTTGGAATTGGTCATGAACCCTAATTTTTCAATTTCCACAAATTGGACAAATTAGACCAAATATATTAAATCAATTACTTCAATCATCATTCTTCTTCCAACCAATTCAAGTCTCAACACAATGAAACAACTCAAGATCAAATCTAGGTCATTTAAGAGTGGGTCAACAACTCTAGAATAGCAACATGGTTTCATAAACCTTAAAAGAATACATATAACTACACTAGTTACATTCTTTCTTCACCATACATGCTCAACACTTCATTCAAACTTCCATCAACAAAAACACAAAGAAATAAAGAAAGAAATAATCTAAGAACATCACATGTTGAAGCCTTGAACCTAAGGAACATATTCCTCTCTAATAGTAAGTTTGAAAAACTTACTAAATTCCAAGCTATCTTTGATTTTGTCTTTCTTTTCTCAAGCTTCCTTTGTCTTTCTTCAATGGAGTTTATTTGGTAAAGTGTATTAGTTAGTTATCAAATGAAATGAAATGAAAACAATTTATACTTGTGCAAGACAAGCCTTGGCCGAAATTCATTAAGCCAAATTCACAAGAAATTGTAATTTCAATTTCATTTCACTTATTACTTTATTATCAACTTGCATAAATATCAAAAACAACTTTAAAGACATTTAATAAAGTCAACAAATGCAACTAAGATAAATATAACTCTTATATATTAAGTGTTATGGCCGAAATTCATCAAAAAAAAGGAAAAAATATTTTTCATTTTTCAAACAATTTGAACAAATATCTTAAGAAGTCAAATCCAATTTGACTACCTTTTCCTTTAATGTATAAGTCAACAATTGCAACTTATAATCATTTCCTAACTTTATCATTTGGTGATATATTTATATTTTAATTATATTAATCATTTAACAATTAAATAATTAATTAATTAATTAATATAAATATATCAAATATATGTATTATATTTACTTTAAATATCTCAAATACATATATTGATGATATATGTCAAATACCTTTATTTGACCATTTATTAATGTGTATTTAATAATATCATATATTAAATACAAATACACATTAATTAGGAAATGACGGTTCGGCCCGTTCGCATGTATTTTTTTCGTTTAACCGATTAAACGATTTATAAATAATCATCATTATTCATAAATGTTGCTCTAGTGCTCTACGAGTATGTTTCATTATTGAGACTCTCTAGATTCAGGTATATCCGTCACGAAATCCATTTCGTGTCCATAATCTCCACCCACCCGTAGATTATGACGATCACGGATAAACTAGCTGAATCATACAGGTCGAGGTCATTGCATACATATAATCCCTCCGTCACAGGTATCCAGTAATCCCTCCCAGAGATATAGATGTAAACGTCAAATCTCTATAGGTATTATCTCGTCGACGTATCTATTAGCAATCTCTAAATAACACTCGGAACTTACTTCCGATGTATACTGTGGCCACAGATTTAATAGACTGCTAATAATATATGGACTACCTATGCTCTGTACACAGAACTGACGGATCCTATCTTGACACACACAGGATATCCTGAGGATCGATCCACACCCAACGAACAGGCGGAGGTCTGATCTAAATAGATCGGTGACGTGACTGCCATCTAAGTGTGGAGGATGTCTCATACATCCACAGTGGTGTCTCAAGTCGAAGTACCACTATGCTACTCAACCCGAGAAGATTCTTATTGACGTTGGCGTACCATCCATTAAGAATCTTCGGTGAGCCGTTCAGTGTTTATCCACTATAAACACCTACACGTCTATACGAGTCTCCTTAGACTCATGGTTCATCGGGATAAACCATCGGACCATGTCTCGATATACGACATGTACTGGTCTCAACGGATTTGACTAACCGACCCGTGTTAGCAAATCTTGACCAGGAACTTTGTTTGATAATATACATATAGCAGTGACACTTCCCAATGTCAATTACAAACTAACTTTGTAACTGTGTACTGCATTTATATTATCGGGCCTTTGTCTAATATACATATCACTAAACCACATTTAGTTTCAATCTAATCGTAATCAGATCGAATACGTATATAAGAACAAGAGGTGGCAACCATAAATAAGTAATATTATGGAATAAGGGGATGTTCGTATTCATGAATCAGACATAAATACGGCCCGGATTGGCGCTCTGAGCACCAACCCCAACAATGCACAGTCTGCAAGATGTCCCAAGCATCATTGGCTATCTCACACATAGAGATTCTCCTAAACTCAGCAGAACACACAGCACCATGTATGGCATTAATAGCATTGATGTTCCTATTGCTAGCATCGAAATCGTCCTTGGTCCAGGTCAATTTGTCTTTTGGGGAAGAGACCCCATCAACAATAACAACGGGATATTTCCACCCGTGTTCAACAGTCATCCAGACCCTCTCATCTAAGGACTTAAGGAACGCTTTCATGTGAACCTTCCAATGTAAATATTCAGTGCCATTAAAAAATGGCGGACAATTCAATGGTTGACTATGCTCCATATCTAATGGGTCAAGGATCGAGTTCAGGCTCTGATACCAATTGAAAATTCGGGGTTATCCTAAGTTCTGACCCTATGCGGAAATAATCACAATTAATTAAGACAAGTCCTAATTAATGTGCCTATGAGAAATCAACAACCAACCACAATATCCAACAACAATAAAATCCACAATATTAATTTAATACGAAATATAAATTGCGGAAAAGTAAATCAATCACACAAAATCAACACAATAATTTTGGTGACGAAGTGGAAAACTCTTCGAGTAAAAAACCACTCCGGGTATATCGGCTACCAGCCCAATCCATTATATAGAGATAAACTTACAGCGATGGTCAAGACCTATGGTGACAACTTCACCGACTCAAGTACCTCAATACTGCAAGAACTCAAGGCAACTCCTTAAGCCCGCAGACCACGGATTTCTTTAGACCTCTGAAGTCTCTGAGCAGATTGTATCACTTCCGACGCCAGAACTCCGACTACAAAACTTCCTCCTAAGAACTCTAAAGGATTAGAGAATTTGGGTTATGTTGTGTTGAAGGTTTATCAAAGATGGAATCACACCATTAATGAAGAAGACAAGAAGATGAAGAAGTCTTCAATAGTGGATTCAAAGGGAGTTGAAAGCTTTGTGAGATTTAGGCTCAAGGATTTGTGTTTCAACTGTTTCAACCCTGGGCATGGCGGCTAAGGGTTATATTATAGGTAGGTTGAAAAGCTAGGGTTTTGCAGGCCAAAAACGCGTTCAGATCGCAGTCGCGTTCGAACAGTTACTCGAATGCAACACGAACGCGCTCTTTTTGTGAAGACTCGTCCGAATGCCAATCGAACGCACAACGAACGTGAGATCTCTGGAATGATCTCGTTCGAACCCAACAAGAACGAGACTCGAACGTTTGCTCTCTGGAATGCTCTCGTTCGAACCCAATGAAGAACGTCCCACTAACTCCACACGTTCGAACCAAATAACGAACGCATCACTAACGCCAATCGTTCGAACACTGAAACGAACGCACCACGAACGCATGTCTGATGCACAGCAGCCAAAAACCAGTCCAATTGCACAAAGATCTTCATGAAAGATTACAACACAATTGAACTTGTTTTGTCACGGACACATGCCAATAAAAATGGAACTAACAGATCCACATGTAATATATTTAATATGATAAAATAATAATTCAACTAATAAAAATAATAAATAAAATAATGGGGTTATGAGATCCACTCTTAATATTTCAAATATAAAATAATTTTTACTTTTTATAAAATATAAATTATAATTATTTCTCAATCAATTAATTTCATAATTATCATGTATTAATCATACCAACACATTTAATCCGTCATGTCAATAATTAGTCATGTCAAGGTACTAAATATGGCAAAACATAAAAAATCGGTCATAAAGACAGTGATGATATTTGTCTATAATAAGTCCAGTTAGATACTCAATTATGTCAAATATATAAAATCAGCCTTATAGGCGGAACCATATTGTCTATAATTAATCCAGATCTTTAATAGTCCACTCTCTCTCATTTATGGGATTTAAGTATTATCTGTTACAATCGGAGATTGTCTACAACTAGTCAAGAGTCCTCAATAAACTGGAAAGAGTATGAATTTTATTTGAGAAATTATCATTATTTATAAAATATAATATAAATAAAAATCACATATATTTTCATACCAATAGCTTCACCCTTTACTCCCAGCAGAGTACAAATTTACAAAATAAAATATAAATAAAAAATACATAATTTTATTATTAAGAGAATAAGAAATTAAAATAAAATAAAATAAAATAAAACACACAAGATACTTACCCCAAATCTCCTGAAATGGGAAAAATCAAATAATGCATCTAGACTGGAGGGGAGCTCTCCATCCTTGTTAAATAGGTAAAAAAATCCCTCCCCAAGCTGTGCATGCATTTTTCATATTTTATCCCCCTCCCCCTCTCACTAAGGTGTCGAGCACCTCATTTTATAAGAGGTGTCTTGGCACCTAATTATTGCAAAGCAAATACTTTGCAATAATTTTAATTTGCCATCACCTTTCGACCGAAAGGTGATGGCAAATATTATATATATATATATATAAAATCTTGGTGAGACCTCCAAAATATTATATATATAAAGGGACTTCTAAAATATATATTATATATATATATATATTATATATATATATATATATATAATATATATATATATATATATATATATATTATAATAATAATAATGCAATACATGTGTAACTAAATACATCATAAGCTCATTTCGTTGTCATTCTAAATACGGTGAGTATTTTCCAAATCCGATTTGAATATACTGTCACACTCTTTTGGGTCTCATAGGTCTTGGAATTCAGATCTCATATTCATTTTTTCTGTTGAGCTTCCAAAGCGATATTTTTGGTATTGAGTTCAGTTTGGTTGGTCCATAAATATTGGGGCCCAAATTTTTTTTTTTTTTTTTTGTGTGTTTTTGTGATGATGATGAATGAGAAAATTTTTGTGCTGGACTCTCACTGTTTGGATAAGGGAGTTTATTTGGGGATATAATCAGGTGAAATTAAGAATTAATTTTGGAAGCATATTGATCCTTTATCAATTATCATAGTAATTAAGTAATGAAAAATTGTTTAATTAAGCTTTGAAGTTGGAGATAATTATGTGGGTCTACTGAACACAGATATTGAAATATTGTTTAAGGGAGTAATATAAAATAATATTAAAAATAGGTATAATGAGTAATTTTATATGGGTTCAATAGCCTCACCCTAAATATATTCTTAATTTTCAATTGTAACAAAAGAAAAATATTGAGGTGTGAGAAGTAATTGGTGAATGAGTAAGATACATTGCAAAGTTGAGATACAAAAATTTGTATCCCAATGAATATGGTACCAACATGAAATCATATTTTGGATGAGAAATGATAAGCCTTAATTATATTAATTATCACATTATCTATCACATAAATTAGGATACAAATTTGTATTTCTAACATTTTAGACATATCATTACTCTTGGTAAATAGCTCTCTATTCTTAAATTATGATACAAATTTGTATATTATCTATTTTTTAAGTATTAGTTAGTCTTATTTTATTCTAGAAAAATAATTTGACTGAAAACCTTGAGCTAAAGTGAGGGTCTAAAAATATTTTGAAGACAAAGCTCACCAAGATTTGAGATAAATCGTATATGGGATTAAAATAAAGATTGCACGTAAAAGAAATTGAATTTGAGATTTTTAACTCTAATACCAATTGGTGATGAAGGCTGACATTAAAGAAAAACAGATGAATATCATTGTTGGGTCTTGATATTGCTCAATTTCATAACAAATCAAATTTAATTAAGTTGTAATGAATTTAAAAAATCTCGGAACAATTGGATAAGTATTTGAAAGAGATTGTATGAAGATTTCAGATATTATGTTCGAGTTGCTTTCGTCTCAGTATTCGGACATAATGATAAGATTACACAATCAAGCTAATCAAATGGAGAAAATCAAGGAATCTCAATTTTTTAATATTATGTCATTTATCTAGTAGTTAATCTTTTCCTATCTTTGTAATCTCCTTCCTATTTTAAATTTCAAACAATGTGTATATATAGTACTAAATGCCATTGTGAATAATAAGAAAAATATATTTCTTCAACTCTATCATCTCCAAACTTCCACATGGTATCAGAGCCCAGATCCCTTCTCTAAAATTTTATTTTTTTTCTTCTTTTCCAACATCACTTGGCGAATATTAATCCATTATCTCCATCCATTGTTTCAATGGCCGCCGACGGTACCCAAAATGTCATCCCCAACGCCCAAGAACCTACCAAACCCTTGATCGTAGTTGCCATTCACAACTCCATCAAACTCACATCAACGAATTACCTCTCCTGGAAAACCCAAATTGAAGCCATTCTCATCGGCTATGATTTACAACAACACATTGATGGAAATCATCACACCCCACCACGTACCATCACCCGTAATAATGTCACTTCTCCAAATCCCGAATATCACACCTGGCTACGCCAAGACAAACTAATCTTTGCAGCTCTGGTCGGCACCCTATCACCATCTCTAGTTCCTCTCATCACCCAATCTAACAACACCTATGAAGCCTGGCAAACCCTCGCCAACACCTATGCCCGTCCACTTCGAACGTGGTTTGCAGAACAATGTGCGTTCGTCACGTGTTTGTCTGGCGTTCGAACATCTTTGAGGATTATGTTTATTTAGGATGTGTTTTAAGGCTTTTTGGAGATTTAGAAACCATATTTATATATAAAAAAAAAATCTTAACCACTTTACCGAATGTTGGAAACATAATATTCAGATTCTTCATATTCTTTATTTCCTCCTTTTTGAGAAATTACCTTGAAGAGTTGTTGAATTTCAATTTTTTATTTTAGTGATTTTATAACCTAAATAAATGAAATAAGCTGAGCCGAGAGAATCAGTCAATTTAAATTGCAAACGTCTTAAGTTCAAATTATAATGGATGTGGTAAAAATATATACATATTAATTCTATATATCTATATTCTAATTATATACATAACAACGCTGAACTCCTAAAAGGTTTCTTATATTACAGATTCAGCGAATCATATTTTTTTCAGGTTTGATTTCTTTTTAATTTCATTAATGCAAGAATTTAATTAAAAACTTAAGATAGTGTGATTAATGTAATTAAGATAGCATTTATTTCATTAATGCAAGAATTTAGTTAACCTTTACATATCCTTTATAACCTTAAAAAAAATGATCCTTATAAAAATAAATTAAAAAAAGGAAGCAGTAAGATTATTGAAGGATGTCATTTTGTCACTATGAAGGAAAAAAAAATGAGCTATGTATTTAATATCATGATGGCATGGATCATGCAAATGCAAGTCATTTATTGATTGATATTTATGAAAGCGGCTTGACATTTGTGGACAAATTAGTGAAAAATTTACTATTAGTTTATAATTAATCTAAGTGCATTCTAGATGTATAGGAAGCTCAAAAATTTGATTAATATGTACGAAAAAAGATTTTGAACGTTTTTTCAAAGATAAGGGGAAGACAAATTCAAATATATTTTAATATATTTATCTCTTCCAACACTCGAAATAATGATTCATCTATATAAGCTGAACTCCTATAAATTACCACATTCATCCACATCAGCATTACCTTTCATTAATTAATTTGGGAACTAAACTACTAAAATCCATACAAAATTAATTCAACACGTGCAAACATAAGTCATGGGGGAAGGATTTAGATAAAGAGAGGTTCAATGTACATATTTAATGAATCTTTTTATAGGAGGATTCAGATAAAGGGTTCAATGTACATATTTAATGAATGTTTTTATAAAATACATTCAATGTATCAAAAAAATTAAAAACCTAGTCAATCCTTGAACATCTCAACCTCAACCTCAAACTAAACACAACCAACCGTTAGACAACATTAATTCTCAAAATGATTAAGCAACTGAAATTACCTAAAAGCACACTCAAATAAACAATCTCTATATCCAAGAGGGGTGGTGAATTGGGTAATGACCAAAATATGCAGAATTAAAAATCTAATCGATTTTACGCTACTAAGCTAGTAGCTTTACCAATTAAGCTTAGTGTTCAATTTCTACAATTAATACACCAAGTAATTTATTTCTCAATGACAAGGTACACTAAATAATATGGAAATATAATATAAAACTTGCAATAAATTAAAGAGATAAGGTTAGAGAAATTGACACGAAATTTATAATGGTTCGGCCAACAATACCTACGTTCACTCCTCTAAGCCGCGTTTCAAGTTTTTCACTAGTAAAGTTGAATCCACAACTTACACGAAAGTTTTTCATGGCTCACTTTAAACCAAGATTTTTGTCCCTAGGTTCACCTCAAACCTTTACACCAAGAGTTTTATCACCTGGGCTCACTCTTTAAACTTTTTCAATAATTTTTATTTTTAGGCTCACTCAAAAACCTTTACAATAATCACCCTTTTAAGAATACTCATTCAACAAGGGATTTCTCAACCAAGTGTTTGAGATATGAAGATTAACAATACAACTTGGGGACTCATAAGAGATAAGAAGATTAAATATGTGAGTTTCTAACCCAAATATCTCAAGCTCACTAAATGATAATTAAGGTGTAGTGTGTGCGCTAAATTATGATGAGAGTGTATGATCAATAAGATTTAAGAAAAAATTGTATGAAGGTGTAAGAAGTTGGCAAAAAAGAAATTATGGCTCAATATATAGTGAAGGAGAAAAACTGCCACAACTCTTTGTCTGAGACCGGTATACCTCTCTAAAGGGGCCGGTATACCGGTCCTGCAAATTCAAACGAATATATGACCGTTGAAGATTAAAACGCACATATCGGATTACTGACAGGTATGGAGGCCGGTATGCCGGTTAGATTACTGATATGGGGATCTATATGATCTGTCCCGATTCCAATAGCTGTGCAAACTCCACACCGATCGATATGGGAGACCGGAACGGAGTAGCCAGGTTATAGGGAGCATGCAAATCTTTCCAAGTCAGAGCATGGTCACTTGTATGCTGGTATGGGAGACCGATATGTCAGTCTCAGTGCAGAAATCTTAGGATTTGAAGGTTAAAAATATTTTACACATGATTCTAATGCATCTATATGAATGTGAATGAGTCATATGAGCTTAGATTACTTGAACTATAGACTCACTTATAATGAGAGTCATAAGTTATAAGACTACACAAAATATTCTTCGTTAGATGCTTGAGTCTTCACATCCATTTGCTCTTCACAACTAATTGATTCGACATCTTTTTGTAATATTCGTAAATATTCGTCGAAGTCTTTCGCGTTGCATCATCAAAATTCATCATTGAGTGCTATGGCACTAACAGCAACTATCAAAAAAAATAAACAGTAAAGAAGCCTTGTAGTCCAAATGGAGTGGAACTGAATATATGCCCTCATGTTTACAATCAAGAAAAACTCAAGTACTGTAGCATATGTGATTATTGTGTTGCCCGATCTGACCATCATTGCGGGTGGGTGGTTCGTGCTATTTTAAACTATTTTAGTTGTTGTGTATGTTGTATGCTGAAAATTAGCAATTCTTTTGATTTATACTGAAAGTTGTTCGGTGTTGTAGAAAAATTATATAGGGGAGAGAAATACCATATATTTTAATCAGTGACGATAATTGAGATTCATTACCAAATTAGGTATTTTTTAAGAAAAATATTATATATATTAATAATTGGGTATTCTTGAATTCAATGGATATAATTTCTCTCTCCATCCATCCCAAATACTTTTAATTTGGTTCATGTATTTTATTGAAACCTTTTAAATTTTAAGAAATCATGATTAAAAAAAACAATCAAAAGCAACACAATACTAGTTTTAGGGAATATGATACTCAACTACTCTACATATTGTAGGCGTTGTAATTTGGATTAGAATTCGTTTATTTATTCGGTTCGAGTTTCTTTAAAATGAATATGAATTTGGAAAAATAGATTCGTTTAATGAATGGATCAATTCGATTCAATTCGTTTATTAAACAAATCCAATATGAATTTAAGTTTTCTGATTCGTTTATTCTTTTTGTCACCCCTATGTCAGATTGCCATAATATCAATTTATCTTTGCAACTTTAGAAATAAAAACTTTAGTCCCTATAATTTTAGAAATACAATTTTTTCTATCGTTAAATATTTTTTATTAATTGAAGCACTTTTAATCTAATTTTAAAATAAAATTTTATTTTATTTGAACCGTTTTTGAGAATTTGAAGTCATTTAAGTTTATGGGTCATGCTAACGAGTGTCCTAAGGGCACTCATTAAGGATATATTTTTGGAAAATTTTCACATCACTTTTATGGGAAATGTAAAAAATTATCAAAACACTAATTGTTTTCCTTTATCCCATGAAAATTTTCCTAAAATTGATCCTTAATGAATGCCCTTATGACACTCGTTAGCATTTCCCTAAGTTTATTATCTCAAATGTGACAAGCATAATGTCATGTGAAAGATCCAACTACATTCATCACCATAATTACAAGCCTCCAAACAACTTTAGTTGGAGATGGAAAAATAGCTTCCAAACAAACTTTAAGTGAATCACTATTCATATGTTGAAATTTTGAGCCTAAATTTTGCTAAATATACAAAGCTCATTTGTGAGCTTTAGGCATCCTAAAAACATTACAACTTTATATTAAGAAAGTTTTGAGAGTGTTAAAATTGAGGTTTTTTGTAAAGAGTTTAAACACTTGTAAAATTTCATTCTTGTAATAATATATTCGGTTTTTCCTTAAAATACTCTATAATGTCACATCATGTTATTCACAACACCTGTAAATTATTAACCAATTAAAATAGTTATTTGCTGAATTTGATAGGTGGGCAAAGTTGCAGAAACGCGAGAAACTATCATCAGAATGTACAAAATGCTATAAACTTAAACACAAATGTACAGACATGACTCGAATGAAATAATAGTACATGTTGCCAGTCCAGAAAGGAAGCACAAAAAAGAAAAAGGAAAAAAACAAAGCATTTGCTGGTATACATCAAACGCGTTTACTCAAAGGTTGCCTCCAGGCTAACAAGTGTTTTTTTTTTTTTGAATCATTTAAAATCCTATCGTCAAATCACCTCTTTGGAAATTAAGCGGAGCAGATAAAATTCTCAACTGTCTCAGGCTCTTACAAAAAATGCACTATTTGAATTGCTGGAACAAGCTAATAAAGGGGTGAGTGGGGGAAAATGTACTAGAATTTGTATTCTGCAAGTTCCAAGGGACCACCATATTCAATTTGTTTACCAAGTATATATTCTGCCTATGGAATATTACAGAAATTTCTAATTTTCATCATATTCACTTGGCATATATTCTTAACACGAACCCTTCAACAATTAGACACTTGACTTGATGGTTTGGCAGTAAATCAAATACCAGATATCACCACCATCTTTAGCTTAGCTTAATGGTTCGACGGTAATTCAAATACCTCAACCATCACCAACAAGAAGCTCCAAGTAAGAGAACTTAGAGTGTAAGTGATAGGCGTAATCACACGCGTATAACGCAAGCACACGTATCGTTCAAGTAGTATAAAAATATCGATCACACGAGAACTTAATTTCTATTGTTGTTATTAATTATTGATACTATTTATTTACATGTATCTAATTAAAGGGAGAAGAAAATGATTGCTTGATTGAATGGTTGAATGTTGATTTGCTAAATAAATAAATACACAAAAGAAAATACTAAGGAAAATAAACACAAGACACAAATATCTAGGGTTGTGATTCCACACAATATTTTTATAAAGATGAATTGATTCTCTTATATTTGTGTAATAAATCAGTTTGGTAACCTGGAACACGAAATTATGCAAAAGCATATGTCGATGGTCAGATGCAAATACCCAATATAACTCAATTAATCATATGTCTATGTTAACCAAGTTACCTGAATTCATTAAGTGCAAGCCTCTGTGGTTGATATGAATGGTTCGGGTAGCTCTTCTTCAAACATTAGTGCAAAGCATGCTCCAAGATCTTCATTTTGAGGATGGAAAGTTTCATCCTCACTTGTTGGTGCAGTTGGTACAAACAGTTCTACTTCTTGATCTTCGTCAGAGTCCGATGAATAATAAAAATCAAATTGAGACTTTTTTGGTTCGGGCTCCTGAACTGATACCTCTAATTCTTGATACGGCTCAGCCTCGTCCTCCTTAAGGTGTCATCGTGAAATGCTTGGTATTAAAGGGCTTTGTCAATTTCATCTGAAAATATTTCGTGAGGTATGTAGCTCTGGTTTTCTGTTAATTGTCTCGTTTGATCAGTCAGTCTCTGAATGGATGTCGTTTGCCTCTGAATACTTTCGAATTGATTCTAGAATGTTTCAAGCATTGTATCCATCATTTCGTCTTGTTTATTGATCCAATCTTTGAGCATGTCAATCACCTGATATTCTTCTGATGGTTCTGGTTCTTGATGGAGATCGTAGGTTGATGGTGGATAAGATGGAGAATAAGGTTCAGTGAAATATGTAGATTTTTCGTACCTTGAATGATTCTGATAATTCTGTCATCCTGAATTGTAGTAGTGATTAATGCTCGGGTGGTTACCATCACATATCTCACATCTTCTTATTACGTTCTGATATGGTTGAGCATATGTTGTGTTGAATGGTTATGACATCCAGGGATAGCTATTGGGCTGGACAACATGCCTCAGAAAATCGGATTGTTGCTCCCTAATTTGGGATGTATCTTCACCTCGTAAAACTTGTAATTCTTTAATCACCCAACTAAGATCCATTTTCAACCACCTGAAAAATAAAAGAAGAAAATAAAAATTACAGATAACAATAAAGAAAATTAGATACAAGTAAATTATATAGCTTTAAAATTAATAACTCAAGAAAAATAAGTCTCCGGCAACGGTACCAAAAACTTAACAGCGTAATCACACGCGTATAACGCAAGCGCACGTATCGTTCAAGTAGTATAAAAATATCGATCCCACGGGGACTTAATTTCCATTGTTGTTATTAATTATTGATACTATTTATTTACAGGTATCTAATTAAATTGAGAAGAGAATGTTTGCTTGATTGGATGGTTGAATGTGGATTTACTAAATAAATAAATACTAAGGAAAATAAACACAAGACACAAATATCTAGGGTTGTGATTCCACACAATATTTTTATAAAGATGAATTGATTCTCTTATATTTGTGTAATAAATCAGTTTGCTAACCTGAAACACGAAATTATGCAAAAGCCTATGTCGATGATCAGATGCAAATACCCAGTATAACTCAATTAATCATATGTTTATGTTAACTAAGTTACCTGAATTCATTAAGTGCAAGTTCCAATTATGGCTACCCCCGCCCGACAGGTATATTCATATCTTCTAAGGAAATCTATTAAATAGTTATATATCATCAAGGAAGATCGTGAGCTATTGAATCTAAGGCTGAACCTAAAATCCATTTTCCAAGTTCATTTTAAGTTTACCATATCAATCTTATTGGTGATCAGGCAACAAGAAGCATTGAGCTTAGATTCAATAAACAAACTAAAGAATTACCCATAATATAATTAATCAATTATTAAGTTTGTTAATATTGTGTTTCACATCACTTCCCTAGAATAAAAATAAATGACGGGGTTATGGGATCCACTTTTAGAAATCTCACTTTATTATAATATGGAAATTGTCAGTGTTACTCAATAAGTTGAATCAGCCATAAATGTGGTGTTATTATTTATCCATAAACCAGCCATATAGGTGGTAATCATCTGTCACCTAAAGACCGACCTATAAGCGGTGTCCATTATGTTACATAATTAAAACCAGTCATTAAGGCGGTATCAACTTTTAATCCATATTATTAAATTACAATTTCCATATTATAAATTAAGTGAGAATAATCTACATTTAGTATTTCTAATTTAGAAATCTCTCTTATTATAATATATAAATTTACGTGATAATTATCAACCGACCATATAGGCGGTATCCTGATTAAGTCAGATTTAATTAATTCCAACCGACCATATAGGCGGTATCCCATTAAGTCAGGTTAAAATCAATTTAATTAAGTCCAACCGACCATATAGGCGGTATCCAATTAAGTCAGGTTTTAAGATAATTTATATATTATAATTGAGTGAGATTAATCTAAATTATAAAAGTAAAAAGCTTCACCCTAACCCAGGAGTAATTAACTACTAAACATAAAAGAAATAAAAGTAAATAAATAAAATAAATTACTGAAAGTAAAAATGCATAATTAAAAGTGCTAAAAGTAAAAGTGCATAATTTAAAGTGCTGAAAGTAAATAAATAAATAAAAATGCTTAATTTAAATTATAAAAACTTAAACAAACAAGATACAATTCTTAGTCTCTTATTAGGAACTCTAGGAAGGTATGAAAATTCAAATGAAATTCGGCTGAATTTATAGGCACCAATAGGCTCCATGCGTCGCGACGCGCACAACTTTGCGCGTCGCGACGCGCCGTAGAATTCTGCCACGTGGCGCGGCTTTCTGTGGAGATGGGACATATGTCATGCTTTCGTCGGCAACTGAATTATTAGTGTCGATAGCATGTGATGACGACACGTGTCCGGCGCACGTTAGCATGATTCGTTGTGGTGTTGACACGTGGCAGGCGCATTTTAGCAAATGATGATGATTGTCGGCAGCATGTGATGGCGACACATGTCCGGTGCATTTTAGCAGAACCTGTCGCACGTTAGCGGTCGCGACGCAGAGGGCTTGTGCGTCGCGACTCCCCCAAAAGATAGTTTTGCCCTTTGTTCGTTTTTCACTGTTTTAACCCTGAATTACTTCCAGTAAGTCCTGAAACTTTATTTATCTACAAAATAATACAAAACACATCAAAATATTCATAAAACTCAAGAAACTATACAAAATATTAGTTCAAATGAGTAGGAAATTGTGATATATTTACCACTCATCAGTAAGCTCACAGTAAGAGAACTTAGAAAGTGTAGTTAGTTTGTGAGGTTTTTTTTACAAGTTTTGTAATATTTATAAATTTTATTCAAGTAATAATAGAGATTATTTATTTTTCTCATAAAATACTCTTAATTGATCAGAGAATCACAACAAGTGGTATCAGTAGCTTTGGTCATACGTTGAGGATCTTGGAGGTGAAGAATGAAACTCGGTGCGGAAAATTCGGGTTGCGGGAAAGTTCTCAAAAATCATTTTTGAGCATTCCATCAGCTTGTTCACATCGAGACGAGCATACTAGTATTTTCCGACAACCAAACAAAGGTCGAAAGAGTGTGCATGCGCCAAGCAGAAGCATCTCCACGGGCCCACACGTGCACACATGCCGTCACACGCTTCAGAGGTTGAAGACGACGCAGATATTTGTCACATCAGTAGCTTCGGTACATTCATCAGCCACGTCATCAACACATCGACAGTTCCGGTACAATCAGCAGCAGAGTCAGTTGTCATGTCATCATTCTGGTACAGTTAGCAACACAGTCAGATGCCACGTCAGCATTCATGTACACTCAGCAGCACAATCATCTTCCACGTAAGCAAATTTGGTACAGTCAGCAAACATTTCATCTTTTCTGATCCAGTCAGCTGTAATGTCAGCAGCCAAGTAAGATTTTTCGATACAGTCATCTGCCACGTTAGCAATTTTGGTATAGTCAGTAGCCACATCATCTATCACGTGTTAGGAACGTCAACATACTTGGTAAATTTCATTGAGCCCTCTAAAATCCATATTTTCGACCGTTTTAGATGTAACAGTGACCTTATATTTGTGAAAATCATCCCCGATTGTATCTTATTTTCATTTTAAACTTTAAACTTAAAATGAAAATGGAATATTCCTCTTCTGGTGAGATGATTAAGCTGACAACAATCAATTACTCCATATGGAGACCTCGAATGATAGATTATTTACACTGTAAAAGATTTGTTTGATATGATCGATATAAAGGAAGTGAGACCAGATTCTTTCAAATAGAGTGACTTGAATAAAATCAACAACATAACTCTGGGTCAGATTAGGCAGTGGATTGGTCACAGTGTCTTCCATCACATAACACAGAACACAGATGCTTATGAAATATAGATAAAATTGGAAGGTATGTATCAAGCCAAGACAGCTCGGAATAAAGCCTTGTTAATGAGGCGTTTGGTGAATTTGAAGCTACGAAGTGAAACTTTCATTACAAAACACATCAATGAGTTCCAAAGCCTGATGAATCAGCTGTCTACGGTAGACATGCAACTATGAGATGAAGTAAAAGCCCTCATATTATATAGTTCTCTTCCTGATATCTGAGAGATATTGGTGATTACTCGCAATAATTCCGCTCCATAAGGAAAAATTATCATGCTTATGGTAAAAGATGTTAACTCAGGAAAAAAGATGTTGGCTCAGAACAGATAGAAGCCTTCGTCACGGAGACTCGAGGAAGATGGAGAGGGAGAAGAAGAAACACAACCACACGTAGGTCCTCCGATAGAAGGGTGACTATTTATAAGTGCTACCATTGTGGCATAGAAGGCCACTTAAAGAAGAATTGTCGAAAATGACAACGAGAGCAGGATCAGGGTAATTTCTAGCCAAAAAATAATGAATGGGAGACATTAGTAGTTGTCCAGGGAGATGTAGTGATATGCTCTATGTAGGAAGAGACATGCATTCACACCGCAACCCAAGATATTGAGCTGGTGGTAGATACTGCAGCATTCTACCGCGTCACTCCTCACAGAGATTTCTTCACAACATACAAAGTATGAGACTTTGGTTCAGTGAAGATATGAAATATCAGTTCTTCTGGGATAGTATGAATTGGAGATATTCAATTGCGGATAAATATCGGGTGTACATTAATTTTGAAAGATGTCATGTATTGTTCCAGAACTTTGGCTGAATGTACTCTCGGGGATAGCCCTTGACAAACAGGACTATGATAGTCATTTCAAAAATGGCTCATGGAGAATGATAAAATGTGTCACATTTGTCGCCCGAGAACATGTTTGTGGCACACTATACAAGACTCATATGAAGATTTGTGCAAACAGTCTCAATGTAACTGAAAAATAGGCTTCTCAAAATCTATGACATCGAAAACTCGATCACATGAGTGAGAGAGTGTTGTATACCCTGACCAAGAATGAGCTTATCAAGGATGATGCACTAGGTCCTTGCAACTATTATTTGTTTGATAAGCAACACAAAGTCTAGTTTATATTCTCTTCAAAGAGAAGATTGAAGTTGCTCAATCTGGTGCACTCTAATGTTTGGGGTCCCTTGGAGGTTAATTCACTGGGCGGTAACAAGTATTTTCTGACTTTCATTGATAATGCTTCTCGAGAAGTGCATGTGTATTTCCTCAAGACGAAGGATCAAGTCATGGATCAGTTCACGATGTTCCACGCCATGGTAGAGCGTGAAACATGGAAGAAGCTGAAATGCTTCCGCATAAATGATGGAGGCGAGTACAATTCCAGATAGTTCTATGCCTACTGTAGGAGACACGACATTCGATATGAGAGAACTATTCCACGCACTCCACAACATAATAGTGTAAGTGAAAGAATGAACTACATCATTATGGAGAAATTCAGAAGCATGATCAGTATGGCTAAACTGCCAAATCTATTTGGGGAGAAGCTGTTCGAACTGCCTGCTACCAGATCAACAGATCCCATATGTACCGTTGAATTTTGAGATTTCAGAGAAAGTGTGATCTGGTAAGAATTCTTCATACTCTCACCTTAGAGTATTCAGTTATTTAGCCATTGCACATGTATCCAAGGAGCTCAGACAGAAGCTCTATGCAAGGACAACTTCATATATATTCCTAGGCTGTGGAGATGAAGAATTTGGATACACACTATGAGATCCAAGGGAAAATATGGTCATCAGAAGCCAGGAGGTAGAGTTTCTTGAAGACCAAATAATTGAAGATGTTGAAAAGCCCAAGATGTCTTCCAATTCCATTACCGAAAAAATCTCGACTCATCACCAGCACAATTGGCCACAGATATGGTGCATGATATTTCAGAAGCAGAACTAGAGGAGACGGATGATGATATCGAGCAGAGGGAAAAACAGCCCCTTGGAAGCTACAAAAGAGAGTGCTGAGTAGGGGAGCTGTAACCCACTCCACTAGAAGCTACAGGATCATCCACAGATCTAGATGATGACAAACCTTCTAAAACCAGTGGACCTCGGACAAGAAGATATGAGTGAGACACGATTCCATCAACCAGATATTCGGGATCCGAATATATTCTACTTACTGATGATGGGGCATAGAGTTTCCCACAAGAGAAGAATGCACTGAGGAATAAATGGGTGAAGAAACATGGCAGCGGAGCTGTGTTGTGCAGAGACACGACAGAAGAGTACTGTGCAGAGACAAAGTGAAGTGTGTTGTGCAGAGACACATCAAAAGAGTATTGTGCAGAGACACAGTGAAGTGTGATGTATAGAGACACAGTCCACATATCAACAAAAGTGGTCACTATGGACAAGTTAGAGCTGTGCAGAAGCATAACCATGATAGTTTTCAGATAACAATCATTTCGGATGCAACTGGAGTGTGAGAATTGTAGAATCCAGCTGCAAACAACAATGCCACTATTGTCAAAGATTAAGGTCACCCTTTTTTGACAATGGTGCAATCACTTTTGAAAATAGTGCAAACCACCAAAACAATTTTAGGCAGATTTGTTGCTTTGTTGAAAATTTGAGCCAAACATTGCCTATAAATACAGAGCTTATTTGAGAGCTCAATCATCCCCAACAAGAAGCTCCAAGTAAGGGAGCTTAGAAAATATAATTAGTGTGTGAGGTTAAGTTAAAACGCAACAATAATAAAAATAAGCATATTTGGTACTTTTGCATCCGTGCTTGAAAAAAGAAAAGTGGTGGGCCAGTGAAAAAAGAAGAAAGACAATTTGGATTGTTCATATAAAAAGCAACATCAATGTGGCTTACAGGGAGAACCGTAGAAATTTGAAAAAGAAAAGAAGACAAAACGATTTTCTGTGGCTTTCAGAGAAAGAAGAGTACAGCCGTAACTTTAGAGGAGGAGACGAGCAGAGTGCGAGAAAAGTTTCAAGTGATTTTGCCTAATAATTTGGGTTTTATTTCATTCTCTTTCTTTTCAATGTTCCCAATTATATGTATTAGTTTTCTTATTTTCATGAGGAACTAATTATTTTACTATGGTTGTGATGTAGCCTAGTTATGAACTCTTAAGTAATTTCTAGTTCTATGAATTTTGTGATTGTTCTTTATTATTGTTGAGTTTTGATGAGTTGTGCTTAATTGATGATTTAAATATAATGTTTGATCACCATTATGTTAAAATTAACTTGATGCTAATTGTGGTAGATACCATATCCAATTAGAATATATCTTATTACCATCAACACCATAAATTCGTAATCATAGATACCATATAGATTAGGATTTGTGTGATTTCACCCAACAACTTCCATAGAGTTTAATGTATTTGATATGTTGATAATTCACTTAGATACCATAGGGAATTTGCATGATTGAATAATTTTAGTGTCACCAGATACCAAGGCCATTGAATACATTAGGGGATTTGATCATCAACAATGGAAAATAAATTAGAATTAATTGACTAGTGCTAGTTAAGAGAGATTAACTATGGTGAAAGCATAAACCCTAGTGTTTTTATTTTCATTGATTTCAACCTTATTATTGAGTTAGTATTTTCTTTGTTGCTTTATTTTTAGTTTTTAGTTTTTATTTAATATTTTAATTTTTCTTGGTTTATTTAAATTGCATTTGTGGTGGAGTTAGAGATTTGGCTTAAATAAGAATTATAGAATTAACTAGTCTATGTGGGTTCGACATTTGTGCTTGCATATTGCTATACTACTTTTCGATTCGTACACTTGCGAGCATATCAAAACTTAGGCTTTAACTTTTATACTTTAAATTTCGCAACAAGTTTTTGGCGCCGTTGCCGAGGACTAGTTTTAATTCTTTATTTTATTTTGTTAAATCTTTTAGCTCGTTTTAATTATTTTGTTAGTTATTACAATTATTATTATTGATTGTTATTATCTTTGTTTTATTTTACTTGTTCTATTAGGTTATTTATAGGTACTCTTGCTACGTGCATGCACGAACGCCGTTCTCGGAATCTTGAAATCGTACCTTACGATCCAGAGATCGAGAGAACTCTTCGACAGTTAAAAAAAGCATCACAAAGGCAAGAAACATCATCTAAACCAATGGATTTGGCGAAAGTCCCTGCTGGACGTGAACTTGAACCTGATCATGAAAAAACATTGAAGGATTATGCAGTTCCTACTGTCGACATCACACCTTCATGCATTGTGCGACCTATAGTGGAAGCTCGTCACTTCGAGCTAAAGCTTGCGTATATTCAGATGGTCTCATCTTTTCATGGATTATCACATGAGGACCCAAAAGTGCATATTCACAGTTTTCTGGAAATCTGTGACATTTTTAAGGTTGACGGAGTATCTCCGGATGCCATCCGATTGAGGCTTTTTCCATTTTCCTTGAAAGACAAAGCCAATGCTTGGCTTATCTCCTTACCAGTTGGATCCATTACGACATGGGCTGAGTTGGCAAACAAATTTCTTCAAAAATTCTTTCCTCCGGCCAAGACAACCAGACTTAGGAATGACATCATGACTTTCACACAGAGGGATGGAGAGTTATTTTCTGAAGCGTGGGAGAGATTTAGAGATTTATTAATGAAATGCCCACACCATGAGATATCAATTTGGCTACAATTACAGACTTTCTATCAATGTTTTATCACATCCAGTAAGACTATGCTTGATGCAGCAAGTGGGGGAGCAATAATGGAGAAAAGACTGTCTGAAGCTCTTGAAATAATCAACGTTATGGCAAGTAGTGCCGATCAATGGGAAAGTGACAGAGGAGGACAAAGAAGGACTGGACTTCATGAGATAAATGCAGCAAACTCTATCAATACTAAAATTTCTTCTCTTGAAAACATGTTTAAAACTTTCCTATCTGTTAATGATGTGAAACCCTCTAATAGAATGTGTGAAATTTATGCAAGTGTACACTCTAGTGCAGAATGCCAAGTAAGCGATTTACCAACTGAGCAGATAAATAAAATCAATGACTACAATAGGCAAAGGAACATCTCTTACTCAAACACTTACAATCCAGGATGGCGCCAGCATCCAAATTTTTCATGGGGTAACACACAGAATGTCCAGAATCCCATGCCGAAGCAACAATTTCAGGAAAAGAAATCTGCAGAAGACTTGATTGTTGAGTTAACCTAAGCCACTCAAACAAATTTTCAAAATCAGCAAGCAGCGATCAGAAATTTAGAGATCCAAATGGGGCAACTAGCTAAGGCAATGACGGAAAGAGAAAAGGAAATCTACCGAGTCAACCTGAAGTAAACCCAAGAAATCAAGAACAAGCTAAAGCAATCACACTCAGGAATGGTAGAGAGGTAGAAACAGAAGAGGAATCAAGAAGGTCTAAGGACGTCGATAAAGTGGATGATGCTGAATCAACTATTGATGTTGCAAAATCTCAGGAAAAATGGAAATAATTAGCCGTCATGTGCCACTTATCCGATTTCCACAACGCCTCAAAAAAGCCAAATAGGATAGGCAATTTTTTGATTTTATTGAATTATTTAGTAAGGCTAACATTAACATTCCTCTTCTTGATGCAGTTAAACAGATACCGAATTATGCAAAAAATTTGAAGGATATCTGCACCAATAAGAGGAAGTTTGTTAATCATGAAAAGGTGATGCTATCAGAAGAATGCAGTGCAGTACTTCAAAATAAGCTACCACATCAGCTAAAGGATCCATGGAGTTTCACTATACCTTGCACTATTGGAAATTCTTATTTTATAAAAGCACTTTGCGATTTATGTGCCAATATTAATTTAATGCCATTTTCTGTGTATCAACAGCTTGGTCTATGAGAGGTGCAACCTACGTTGGTCTCATTGCATCTTGCAGATCGGTCAGTGAAATACCCAAGGAATTATTGAAGGTGTTTTAGTGAAAGTGGGTAAACTGGTTCTCCCTACAGATTTCATGATTTTAGATATGGAAGAGGATAGAGAGATACCTATCATTTTGGGTCGGCCATTTCTTGCTACTGGGAGAACCTTAATAGATGTTCAGCATGGGTTGCTTACTCTGAGAGTGCAAAATGAAGAAGTGGTATTTAAGATTTTTGAGGCTACCAAACTACCACAAGAGTCAGAGATTTGCTCCCGAGTTGAGTTCTTGGGGTAGTTTGGTAGCCTCAAAAACCTTAAATACCACTTCTTCATTTTGCATTCTCAGAGTAAGCAACCCATGCTAAACATCTATTAAGGTTCTCCCAGTAGTAAGAAATAGCCGACCCGAAATGATAGGTATCTCTCTATCCTCTTCCATATCTAAAATCATGAAATCTGCAGGGAGAACCAGTTTACACACTTTCACCAAAACATCTTCAATAATTCCTCTTGGGTATTTCACTGAACGATCTGCAAGCTGCAATGAGACTAACGTAGGTTGCACCTCTCATAGACCAAGCTGTCGATACACATAAAATGGCATTAAATTAATACTGGCACCTAAATCGCAAAATGCTTTACTAAAATACGAATTTCCAATAGTGCAAGGTATAGTGAAACTCTTTGGATCCTTTAGCTTAGGTGATAGCTTATTTTGAAGTACTGCACTGCATTCTTCTGATAGCATCACCTTTTCATGATTAGCAAACTTCCTCTTATTGGTGCAGATATCCTTCAAAAATTTTTCATAATTCGGTATCTGTTTAACTGCATCAAGAAGAGGAATGTTAATATTAACCTTACTAAATAATTCAATAAAATCAGAAAATGTCTTATCATGTTTGGCTTTTTTGAGGCGATGTGGAAATGAGATAGGTAGCATATGACGGCTAATTATTTACATTTTTTCCTAAGATTTTGCAACATCAATAGTTGATTCAACATCATCCATTTTATCAACATCCTTAGACCTTCTTGCTTCATCTTCTGTTTCTACCTCTCTACCATTCTTGAGTGTGACTGTTTTAGCTTGTTCTTGATTTCTTGGGTTTACTTCAGGTTGACTCGGTAGATTTCCTTTTCTCTTTCTGTCATTGCCTTAGCTAGTTGCCCCATTTGGATCTCTAAAGTTCTGATCGCTGCTTGCTGATTTTGAAAATTTATTTGAGTGGCTTAGGTTAACTCAACAATCAAGTCTTCTGTAGATTTCTTTTCCTGAAATTGCTGCTTCGGCATGGGATTTTGGACATTCTGGGTGTTACCCCATGAAAAATTTGGATGCTAGCGCCATCCTGGATTGTAAGTGTTTGAGTAAGGGTTGTTCCTTTGCTTGTTGTAGTTATTGATTTGATTTATCTGCTCAGTTGGCAAACCGCTTACTTGGCATTCTGCACTAGAGTGTACACCTGCACAAATTTCACACATTCTATTAGAGGGTTTCACAGCATTAACAGATAGGAAAGTTTTAAACATGTTTTCAAGGAAGAAATTTTAGTACTGATAGAGTTTGCTGCATATATCTCATGAAGTCCAGTCCTTTTTTGTCCTCATCTGTCACTTTCCCATTGATCGGCACTACTTGCCATAACGTCGATTATTTCAAGAGCTTCAGACGATCTTTTCTCCATTATTGCTCCCTCACTTGTTGCATCAAGGATAGTCTTACTGGCTGTGAGAAGGCCTTGATAGAAAGTCTGTAATTGTAGCCAAATTGATATCTCATGGTGTGGGCATTTCATTAATAAATCTCCAAATCTCTCATACGCTTCAGAAAATAACTCTCCATCCCTCTGTGTGAAAGTCATGATGTCATTCCTAAGTCTGACTGTCTTGGCCGAAGGAAAGAATTTTTGAAGAAATTTGTTTGCCAACTCAGCCCATGTCGTAATGGATCCAACTGGTAAGGAGATAAACCAAGCCTTGGCTTTGTCTTTCAAGGAAAATGGAAAAAGCCTCAATCGGATGGCATCTGGAGATACTCCGTCAATCTTAAAAATGTCACAGATTTCCAGAAAACTGTGAATATGCATTTTTGGGTCCTCATGTGATAATCCATGAAAAGATAGACCATCTGAATATATGCAGACTTTAGCTTGAAATGACGAGCTTCCACTATAGGTCGCACAATGCATGAAGGTGTGATGTCGACAGTAGGAACTGCATAATCCTTCAATGCTTTTTCAGGTTCAGGTTCAAGTTCACATCCAGCAGGGAATCACGCCAAATTCATTGCTTTAGATGATGTTTCTTGCCTTTGTGATGTCTTTTTTAACTGTCGAAGAGTTCTCTCGATCTCTGGATCGTAAGGTACGATTTCAAGATTCCGAGAACGACGTTCGTGCATGCATGTAGCAAGAGTACCTAGAAATAACCGAATAGAACAAGTAAAATAAAACAAAGATAATAATAATCAATAATAATAATTGTAATAACTAACAAAAAAATTAAAACAAGCTAAAAGATTTAACAAAATAAAATAAAGAATTAAAACTAGTCCCCGACAACTGCGCCAAAAACTAGTTGCGAAATTTAAAGTATAATAGTTAAAACATAAGTTTTGATATGCTCGCAAGTGTACGAATCAAAAAGTAGTATAGCAATATGCAAGCACAGATGTCGAACCCACAGAGACTAGTTAATTCTATAATTATTATTTAAGCCAAATCTCTAACTCCACCACAAATGCAATTTAAATAAACCAAGAAAAATTAAAATATTAAATAAAAACTAAAAATAAAGCAACAAAGAAAATACTAACTCAATAATAAGGTTGAAATCAATGAAAATAAAAACACTAGGGTTTATGCTTTCACCATAGTTAATCCCTCTTAACTAGCTCTAGTCAATTAATTCTAATTTATTTTCCATTGTTGATGATCAACTCCCCTAAAGTATTCAGTGGCCATGGTATCTGGTGACACTAAAATTATTCAATCATGCAAATTCCCTATGGTATCTAGGTGAATTATCAACATATCAAATACATTAAGCTCTTTGGAAATTGTTGGGTGAAATCACACAAATCCTAATCTATATGGTATCTACGATTAGGAATTTATGGTGTTGATGGTGAGAAACTATATTCTAATTGGATATGGTATCTACAACAATTAGCATCAAGTTAATTTTAACATAATGGTGATCAAACATTATATTTAAATCATCAATTAAGCACAACTCATCAAAACTCAACAATAATAAAGAACAATCATAAAATTCATATAACTAGAAATTAATAAAGAGTTCATAACTAGACTACATCATAACCCTAGTAAAAATAATTAGTTCCTCACGAAAATAAGAAAATTAATATGTATGATTGGGAACATTGAAAAGAGAGAGAATGAAATAAAAAACCAAATTATTAAGCAGAATCACTTGGAAACTTTTGCTCGCACTCTGCTCGTCTCCTCTCTCCAAAGTCACGGCTGCACTCTTCTTTCTCTGAAAGCTACGAAAAAATCATTTTTTCTTTGTCAAAGTTATGCGGCTCTCTCCCGTTAGTCACGTTAATGTGGCTTTTTATATGAACAATCCAAATTGTCTTCACTTTCCTTCATGAGCCCACCACTTTAATTTTTGCACTTGTTTTCCCTGCGGCAGCAAACTTCTCATATTCCTATTCAAATTTCAATTTCTCCTTTTGGTCACGTGCTTCCTTTTGTACGCGATTTGTTATTTGATTTATCAATTTGCTTCCAATTTTACTTCCTTCCAATATTAGGGTCTTTCCGAATTAAATGCCTTCTTGGTCTCTATTTCCAGAATAATCCAAAACTTTCCTACATAAATAGAAAATAATAAATTAAGATAGAAATCTGTAAAATAAAATATAAACTTAGCATAAAATTAAATTAAAAGGTATTAAAATAATATATAAATATACACTTATCAAGAGACACAGTAGACATATCAACAAAAGTGGTCACTAGGGACAAGTTAGAGCTGTGCAGAAGTATAGTCAGGATAGTTTTCAGATAACAATCATTTCGGATATAACTGGAGGGTGAGAATTGTAGAATCCAGCTGCAAATTGTCAAAGATTAAGATCACCATTTTTTGACAACGGTGCAATCATTTTTGAAAATAGTGCAAACCACCAAAATAATTTTAGGCAAATTTATAGCTTTGTTGACAATTTGAGTCAAATATTGCCTATAAATACAGAGCTTATTCGAGAGTTCAATCATCTCCAATAAAAAACTCCAAGTAAGAGAGCTTGGAAAATGTAATTAGTGTGTGAGGTTTTTGTATAAATTTTGTAATACTTGTAAATTCTATTTTTATAATAATAAAGATTATTTATTTTTTTCACAAAAACATCAGAGAATCACAATAATTACTATCATTTTTTTCCCTATCTTGCAACGGAATGGATATATGCCTACAAAATAGCAAATGACATTCAAACAACGAGTACATTTCTCTATATAAACGCCAAAGTCCTCAACCGGCATCAAACTTTGGAATGGCTATCATCATTTCACTCTATTTACTTTATCTCATTTTAAAGGTTAAGATTTAGCCAAGATAAATCCAATGGTCATTATTTTGACAACACAAAAGTCACTCATCAAATTCATTAAAAGGAGATTAGAGTGAAATGATAGTAGCTCAACCCAACAAACCTGATCTTCCTCGTTATAAGCTAAATAGCACACAAGTTCAGTTTATCAAATTAGTGTGTGCTAGAGAGCATTATTTTGGCCCTAATCTCAACTACAGGCAAATCTGCAACCAAGCAGCAAAAACCTCATTCCTTGGAAGTCAGCACAGAGGAAAAAATGAAACCAGCAAAGATATGAAATAGTATTGGGTACTATAGAGAGAGGCGTTTTTGTACCAAATGGCAGTGAGAAGATCTGGTTCAGCAATTGTATCTTCAGTAGCTATGGGGTAGCATACATGAGCTTCCTTAACATATCCAATAAAATTGAAGGTTGTTATTACGTATCTATTTCATCAATATTTATTTACTTTACAGTATTTCACCAAAGTAAATAGATACAATACTAGCAATTTAAACAGTGATCTGATTATTATCAGCTTTGTGTCTTCCAGTAGCT